>CM038214.1:160271466-160575874 GCA_021442155.1 Cymbidium sinense
CTTGATAAATTTAGACATTTTTTTTCATTGCATTAAAAAATAATGTATGCATAATATAAGTGTGTTAAACTTAGTGATTTTGGAAGCTAAAAAGAACTTTGTTAAAATACCTAAACTAGGAGAGCTTGGGATTTAAGTTATCTTGTATCCCCACCTCACGAAAGTTCTCTTAGCATAAAATTTCACTTTGGTTGCATGATTATATTATACTTGTTTATTTTATTTCATTTTTCCTTGATCCTATTCATATATCATTTTTTTATAAAAAAAATCTCATGTCACCAAAATCTATCTCTCAGGATCAAGAGGAAAATTTGACTAGATTAGTTGATTCCAGATCTTAGGATCCATAATAATGAATTAAAACTTAACAAATATTAGAAGAAAGTAAGAATCAAATGAAATAACTTAAAGAACAAATGCAAACTCTTATAGCTCATCTATAAAATAATAGAGTACCAACTCCTCCTCCAATACCTGCTCAAACTATGCCTATATAGATAAATGAAGAAGATTCATATCCAAACCATAGAGAAAACCAACCACTTAGAAGACCACCAATTGCTAGAATAGGTGGAAGAGGAGAAAATTATTTTAAGACAATAGAAGACTCTAATGATCCATCTCAAAGAGTTAAAGTAGAAACCCCAACTTATGATGGTATACATAACCCAAATAAATTTCTTGATTGGTTAGTTCAAATGGATGATTATTGAAGGGTTACTTTTGCTAAAATGAAATTGATAGGACATGCTAAAATTTTTTTGGACAAATACTTTAGCTAGAATAAGGATTAGGAAGGATAAACCTCACTTGGATAGAAATGACAAAAATGTTAAGATCAAAATACTATCCTAGGCATCATGATAAGAACCTACATAGTCAATTATTATCTTTGAATAAGGTAATCATCTTGTAACTGAATACTTGAATACTTTTGAAGATCTAGTTTCTAGAAATAATTGTGCTAATAATGACTAGCAATTAGCAATTAAATTTGTTATTGGGCTTAGTACTGACATTAGAAATGAAGTTCAAATATTTCACCAACAATCTTTAGAGCAAGCATTTCATTATGCCTTATTAGTTGAACAACAAAAGAATCTGCTTCTATCTCTAAAACTAAAAATCAAGTACCTTCCATTTCATCCCATAGATCTATTGTTAGACCCACCCATCCAAATGGCCCGACCCCTTTGCCTAAAACTTCAATTGAAGGTAGCTCTAAGAGCACTAGGGAAGTAATATGTTTTAAATGTCATAAAAAGGGTCATATGCAAAATTAATGTAAAGAGCAAATCTTATTTATAGAAGAAGTTAAAAATCTAATAAATGATAATCTAGAAGAAGTTTATGATGAAACCCCATTATTTAATGAAGAATTGGAATTAACGATGACCCTCATGTTAATGTGATGAGATATCTTACTGTAATTAAAAATGAGGTAGAAGATTGGAGGAGAAAGAACATTTTTTGCATGTATGTTTTATGAAATCAAAGAGATGTAGGTTAGTTATAGATGGAGGAAGTGATATGAATGTCATTTCAACACACACCTTAACTTTCGAGCCTAAAATATGAATCTCTCATCCATAACCATTTTATGTTAGCTGGGTAAATTATACATCTCTTCCCATCACCAATCGATGTTTAGTTCCAATTAAAATAGGAAATTATAAGGAACAAATTTTGATGTGATGTTCTCCCTATGGACATTGCTCATATTCTCTTAGGATGACCTTGGCTGTATGATATGAATGTTATTCATTATGATAGGGAAAGAACTTATGTTTTTAAACATAATAATAAGACTATTAAACTCTTACCAATAAAGGCAGTAGAAAAAACACCCACCATAGCACAACACTAATTAACTTCTAACATATAACCTAAGCCTCTTTTGAGGAAAAATACTAAACTTCAATTAATCATCATAGAAAATCCTACTATTAGGGTTAATACTATCATTTTTTATTCTTGCTTTAAAACATCTATTCTACCTTCTTTAACCCTAAAGATAGAAATAATAGGTTTTTTGATATTTATGAAAAGAATTTTCTAATCCATTTCTTCTTCACATAGTACATGTAAAAGTCAAAACTAGACTCTAATGAGACTCACATACTTTTGTGGTCTCTTCCCTTCTTTTGATTTTAAAGATATGAGCTTCGATAAGCTACCTCCTCAAAGAGACATTAAACATGCTATTAAGTTCTTACCCAATTCTCAACTTCCTAATCTTCCACATTATAGGATGAACCCTACCGAGCATGTTGAGATTAAAAGACAAGTTGAGGAATTATTGAAAAGGGTTTTATTCAAAGAGACTTAGCCCTTGTAGTCCTTTATTAACTCCAAAGAAAGATGAAACATGGAAAATGTGTGTTGATAGTAGAGCAATAGATAAAATTACTATCAAGTATAGGTTTCTATTCCTTGATTAGATGATATGTTAGATTTAATCTCGAGCAAATTTTTTTTAAAGTGGATATCATCAAATTCGGATTAGATTAGGGGATGAGTGGAAGATGGCTTTTAAGACCCTTGATGGACTTTATGAATAGCTTATCATGCCCTTTGGACTTTCAAATGCTCTTAGCACATTTATGAGATTAATGAATACTATTCTTAAGCCATATATAAGTAAATTTTTGGTGGTGTACTTTGATGATTTTTTAATTTTTAGTCCAAGTGAAAATGAGCATCTACAACACCTATAAAAAGTCTTTGACATACTTAGACAAGAGAAATTATACATTAATTTAAAAAAGTGTTTCTTTTTGTAAGCTGAGGTAATCTTTTTAGGCATTATTATATCCACTATTGGACATAAACCTAATCCTTCTAAAGTAATAACAATCTTAGATTGGCCATCACATAAAAGTTTTACTGAAGTTAGAAGCTTCCATGGATTAACCACTTTTTATCGGAGATTTATCAAGACTTTTAGTACCATTGTTTGCGATAAGCGATATACTAAAATTAGATAAATTTTGTTGGACTCTAATGCATAAAGACATTAAAGCAAATTAAAGTTCTTATCACTTACGCATCAATCCATAGGCTTCCTGATTTTCTAAAGCCTTTGAAGTAACATGCGATGCTTCAGAATTGGGATAGGTGGAATTTTAGGTCAAGAGAATCATCCTATCACATTTTTTAGTAAAAAGTTAAATGAAGCCAAACAATAATATTCCACTTATGATAGGCAGTTTTATGCTATAATTTAATCCTTAAGGCATTAGCAACACTAGCTCTTACATAGAGAATTTATACTTAATCCAGATCATCATGCCTTAAAATTGTTTAGCACTCCATGAAAATTAAGTCATCGGCATGAAAAATGGGTTGAATTTTAATAAGACTACTCTTTTATTCTAAAGTATAAGCCTGGAATTAAGAATAACCCTGATGCTTTATCGAGGTAAAGCTAATGATTTTCTCTTTAAATTGAGAATCGATTTGATAGAATTAAAGATGACTATATTGTTTGCCTTGACTTTCACCTGATTTATCTTGAACATCTAGATAAACCAATAACTTTAAAAGGAACATTCTTGATAAAAATTGGATATTTATATAAAAGAAAATAACTATGCATTCCTTAATCTTCTCTTAGAGAATTCTTTGTCATCGAGCTACATGATGTAGGTGTAGCTGGTCATTTTAAAAAGTATAACACCATATGTTTATTATGAAATAGATTTTATTTCCCTTCATTAAAATTAGATGTTCAAAAATTAGTTGCTCAATGCTTAATTTGTAAATAGGCTAAAACTATCAAACAAAGGTCTGAACAATACACTACCTTACCTGTTCCTTATAGGCCTTGGGAAGACCTATTAATGGATTTTATTCTAGGATTACCTAGGATAGCTTGAGGACATGATAGAATTTTTGTTGTAGTGCATAGGTTCTCAAAAATGGCACATTTTATATCTTGTTCAAAAAGAAATGATGCTTCTTATATAGCCAAATTATTTTTTAAGAAAATAGTGCGACTACATGGTCTCCCTTAAACTATTATTTCTGACAGAGATGTTAAGTTTGTCTCATATTTTTGAAAAACATTATGTAAATTATTAGGTACCAAATTAAAATTTTTTTCTGTCTTTCACCCATGAATTGATGGACAAACAAAGTAGTTAATCACCTTAGGAAATTTTCTTACATGCTTAGTAGATGAAAGTTTAGGAAATTGGGATTTACATTTGCCAACCTCAATTTGCCTATAATATTACTATTTCTAGAACTATAATCACCATTTGAGATCTATGGTCAAAACCCATGATGACCAATAAATGTAGCAAACTTACCATCTCATGTATTTTTTGATGTAGCATTCTCATTTGCTAAATATTTTCAAAGCCTCCACGAAGATATAAGAAAGCAAATTACTATAAGTAATGATAACTATGCTTTTAAGGAAAATCATAATCGTTCAGTGAAAGAATTTAAGGAAGATGATTATGTATTGATTCGCATTTGGCCTAAGCATTATCAGACCACTAAATATAACAAATTACATGCACGAGCTTGTGGTCCGTTTAAAATTCTTAAGAAAATTGGAACTAATGCTTATCACCTTGATTTTCCTGTTGATATGCTCATTCATCCAGTTATTAATATTGAAGATATTCTATCATATGAGAGAATTATAAAACCTACACTTGTTCAGTCTAACTCTTTAGCATGAGATATAACACAGTACTTGTAGAAGCCCCCTTTCTTTAAAGTTGACTATATTATCACTGAGGAACCACCCATTAATCCCGCTTCAGAATATAATTTTCTAGTTCGTTAGAAGATTAAGCCACCAGCTGAAGACACAAGGTTGACCCGTATTGATTTGGAAACTTTAGCCCCACAATTAGTAGAAGAATTCTTATATTTCAACTCTATAGAGTAGAGTTAAATTGAGCCTAGGGAAGTTGATGTAGAACATCATGAAGATCCAAAAAATTAGAGCTCAAGGTCCATTTACAAGATCTCAAGCTAAAGCCTAGAAAATTCAAGAAAAAAAGGCTTAGCCCATTAGAGGCCCATTTTATGATTTCATCATTTTTATTTATGTAATTTTTAATTTTCTTCTAGAAACTCCATGTTTGAAATGCATTTAAAATTCAAAGCATGACTTGTGGTGGTTGAATCCATATAAAATAATAGCATGTGAAATGGGTGGATGGCATAAAATAATAAGGCAATTTGATGCTTCACATTAATGTGGACACCACCTTTCCCTCCATGTTTTGAATTATTTTCTTTTGAAAGATGCTTGTAATGGCTATAAATAGCCCCCTTACTAGAATGAAGGAGATCTTTTGGCAATTATAAATTATTTGAGTTATTCTTGTGGTTTGAGAGCTTGGTGGCCAAACCTTGGCAATCCTTAGTGGGAGTGCTAGTTATCCAACATATGTTATTTCCTCACTCCAATACCCAAGTTCTCTCAATCTCACCAAGATATAGAACTCCCACCTCCATCACTAAATGCATAGACCCTAAAACCCTAAACACTAAACCTTAAAACTTAAACCCTATCCCTAACCCTAAACCTAAACCTAAAGTAACTAAACAAATTAAGAAATAAACCTAAACCCTAACCTAATAAACCTAAACCTAAACCCTAACTATGGGTAGAACCTTGATGGTAGCAACATCATTGTGAGCTCATCTAGATCTAGTGTGGTTGAAGAAGCAGGCGGTGGTTATCATAGTGGTGGTGGGGGATCTGGAGGTGCTGGTGGATATGGAAGTGGTGGTCAGAGCAGTGGTGGTATTGGAGGTGAGAGGAGTGATGGGGGTTACAGTTGTGTTGGTGGATCAAGGATATGATGGTGGATCCAAAAACTTGAGAGGCCAGGGTGGTTGTGATGGGAACTGAACAAACTAAACAATGGTTGATCCAATCTGCTACTTATGGAACAATGTCTTTATAGTAGAGATGGTCTTAGTTATCTATGGTTATTGATTTGCTCTATGCATGCTCATTCTTAATTTATGTCATCACTTATGTCTTAGAAAACTTAGTGTGTTACTTAGTTGATGAAATAAAAAAATGCTAAATCTGAATTTATTTTTAGTTAAAAGAAAAACCAAAACTATAAACTTGACTAAACCCTAAACCTAAAACCTAAAACTAAACTCTAAACCTAAACCCTAAAGTATCCTTAAACCCTAAACCCTGACCCTAACCTAAACCTCTCACCCTAAAACCTAAACCTAAATCATAATCTCTAAACCATACCCTGCCTAAACCCTAAACCCACCCTCCTAAATCATTTACCCAAAACCTAACCCCAGTAAACTAAATAAACCTACTTTTTCCTTAATAAAAAAAACCTCCCTAAATCCTAAACTCCCTAATCTCTAAACTCAAGAACTAACCATAAACCTAAACCCTCCTAAACCTAAACTCTCCCTCCCACACCAAACTCCACTAAATCATCCATCCCTATACTATCCACTTCCCCAGCATAAACTCCACCTCCTCTCCCTTCACCTAAACCCTCCCTACCTGTCCTCCCAAACCCTAAACCTCAAACCATAAAGCTAAACTAAAGTAACTAAATAAATTAAAATAAACTAAATAAACCTTAAAACCTAAACTAAATCCTAAATTCCTAGTAGCTGAGTCATCGTTGTTGACTATGTCCCTACCCTTTATACACACTACCAAACCCACCCGCTGCCCGAGCCCTCAACCTCATGCTCTGGCGATTCCCATATTCCCCTCTCATTTTTAGTTTTTGTGGTCACTGCTTGATGGCTATTTGGCGTGATTCTAACTAGATTTCTTCTGGAATCTATTATTGTTGGTTGTTATCGTGTTTTGCTTAGAGTGACATCATGGCTTGGTGTCTTCCCTAAAGATTTTGTGGGTGAAGCTGATGGATCCAATGGATCCTACTAGGGCATCAACTACCTTGGATTTGGCTACATCAAAATCATTCAAAGACATCATCATTGGTAAGGATAACTATTCAAGTGAGTCCCTGGAACTTGTTTTGACTTCTTTTCAAGTCATGCTTGCAATTATGTACTCTAATTTGATTGTGGAAAAGTTTCATAAGTCATTTGAATTCACTTTGGTTGGAAAGTTTACTCTTTGTAGGCCAAATCTGGAAAACATTCACAGTTTCTTTCATAGTCTAAAACTTTCGAGTGCTTTTATGATTTCTTTAATTGATCCCCTCAAATTTTGATTGATTAATGAAGCGATTTAGATTACTCATGTGTTTTCATTGTTCTTATTTTTTTTTCAATTTCCAAATGAGGTGGCTAAAATGGACTCCACTATTTGCTATTAGGGAAAATCCCTAATTATTGGTTTGGATTTCTCTCTCCAATATGTGAATTCATTTCATTAATCATCAATTCCTTTTTACTATGGGTGCTTTATTTGGTCAGTCATTGCAAATTGATCAGGTAATGACTACGAAATCTTGACATTTTGTGGCTAAAATCCTTATTGAATTGGACATTAGCAAGAAACACTCCAAAGAAATCTAGTTGGGATCTAAAATTATGGTTATATGCAGAAAGTTGAGTTTAAAAATTTCCTTGTCTTTTATTCCCATTGTAAAATCCATGGGCATGGTAATTCTAAATGTTTCATTCTACATCCTCACCTAAAAAGAAAAATTTTTGTTAAGGAAACTATTGTTTCTAACCCTAGGTCAACCACCATTAAATATCAAAAAGTTAATTTAGCAAAAAAGGATTCATTGAATGTTCCTAATAAAGCTATTTTACCTCTTATTTCTTCTATGCAATTGCAGGTTTTTATTATGGAAAATAATAATTTCTCTAAACTTTTGGATGGCGATTCTTTTTCCTCTAAGTCGATCCCTGCATGCTTACCAATTCTCATTGATGAAAATGAAGCTTTAATTGAAAATATTAATGAGATATCAATGTTATGCATCATTCAAATTCAATGGAGAATATGGCTTTTGTTTCTCAAGACATTCAATTTGAAAAACCTTACTTTACTTTTGTTTAGGATGATTCAAATTCTCAAAAAGATTTGGTTTTGTCTAATAAGTATTGAAGAAGAAGGGTTGGATGTTCACACGCCATCTCAATAAATCTATTTTGGCTCCCTTGCTATACATGCTCATTTGCCTTTAATAAATTCTAATGGCTTGAAGAAAGAGAACTCACTTCTATACAAGAGACTTCCCTAGATTATGACTAATGTTGCTAAATCCTTCTCGGATGATGAATCTATGGGAAAAGGAAATGGTTTCCAAACTTATCATGCTAGAAGAAAAAATATTAAAACTTTCTTAAAACACTAGATATGTTCTGACGTCCCTCTCCTCTCTTAATTAACCTTTTCTTAACCCATTTTTTATTTCCTTATGTTTAATTTTCTTGTTTGGAATGTTAGAGGGATCGGTACCCTCTTTATTTGTAACTGTATTAGAATCCTTTATCATATTCATAATATTTCTTTACTTATTATTTTGGAGCCTCTTATTCATGCAAAAAAAATTAAACATGTTGGTACAATGATCAATTTCAATAAAATTTTCTCTAATGTTAATAATAAAATTTGGTGTTTTGGAATAATTTTGTGGAAGTTTCTATTCTTGATGATTTTCAACAATTTGTCAATGCTCAATGACTATTGTGTTTTGGGCTCTTTTGTTTATGCATCTTGTAATAGATCATCTCTTTGGGAAAATTTGAGGAATTTTGCTACCTCTGTCAATAAATGTTGGTTTGTTGGTGGGGATTTCAACACTATTTTATTCTCTTTTGAATGAAGTGGTGGTTGCTCTCCAAATATTCATTCCATTGAAGAATTTTCCAATATGATCCTTGATTGCAATTTGATTGATATTGGCTTTAAGGGTTCAAATTTTACTTGGCAAAACTATAGAATTTGTCAAAGGTTGAACCAAATTCTTTTTAATACTCATTGGATTACTTGAATGACATATTACGTCGATCATTTAAGCGAACCTTATCGGATCATGCTCCTCTTTTGGTTTCTATTAAAGATTACTCTAAAAGATTAAAATTTCTCTCATTTTAGATTTAAACATGTGGATTCAGCATATTGATTTCTTTAATGTTGTGGCTAACAATTAAAAAGCTCCCTTATATCTTGACAATTTGATTATGGGGATGACTAGATCTTTGTTTAAGCTTAAAATACTTAAACAAAATCTGGGTTGGCAGAACAAGCATTATTTTAAAAACATTTTTGCTAATATCAAAGAAATGGAAAAATTGGTTTGTGATCTTGAAGTCTCTGTTATGTATGATCATACTAAGATTAAGGACTTGATTGAGGTGAAAGATAAACTTGTTAATTTTTAAAATATGGAAGAGACTTATTGGCGCAAAAAAGCTACTAGCAAACATATTGTAGATGGTGATAGAAATTCTAGATATTTCCATGCTTTAGTTAATAAAAAGGGAGCTTTAAATAATATTAAAAAATTAAAGATGACAATAGAGATTGGATTATGGAGAATAATGATATTAAGGATTCAATCATTAATTACCATAGAAATATGCTTACTAAGAGTTTCTCTTATGAAGCTATTTCTAAATCACACTTGATCCCTTCTATTATAACCAATAATGACAATGATTTGCTTACTTTTATACCTAATGAAGATGAAATTTTCAAAGTTCTTAATAGCTTTAACATAAATTCTGTTGCTGGTCTGGAGGGTTTCACTACCCAATTTTTTCAAAAATGCTTGTCTATTATTAAAAATGATTTGGTTGAGGTTGTGGTTGAGTTTTTTAATGGTAATCCTTTTCCTAGATATTTTTCTAGAACTTCTATTGTTCTCATACCTAAGAAAGATAATCTAGACTATTGAAGTGATTTTAGACCTATTAGTCTTTGTACCTTCTTCAATAAGCTGATTTCCAAAATTCTAACCAGCAGGCTCAGTCCTTTACTTCATAGGATTATCTCTCTAAACCAATGTTAGAGGTAATATTTCTAATAAAATTCTGCTTGCTCACCAATTTATTCATGATTTAGATGCAAAGACTAGAAGTGGCAACATTCTGTTCAAATTAGATATTATCAAAGCTTTTGAAAATATCTCTTGGGATTTTCTTATACATATTCTGAATTTATTTGGGTTTTTTGATAAATTTATCTTTCTTATTAAAAATTATATTTATAATGCCTATTTTTCTATTTTTCTTAATGGGGAAGCCTTGGGTTTCTTTCCATGGCCAAAGACAAGGGAATCCTTTTTCTCCTGCCTTATTTATTATTACTATTGAGTACTTATCTAGGTGCATCAATGATCTATTCTTAAACAATCTTAGTATGTATTACAGAACTCTTGGTGGTCTTCCTGTTTCTCATTTAAGATTTGTAGATTATTTCATTATTTTTTGCAATGCTTCTATTCATCATATGAAGAATCTCAAGATTTTCTTAAATAAATTTGGTAGAGAAAGTGGTCTATCTATCAATGATAACAAAAACTATTTTATTACTTCTTCAAGCATCTCCAATAATAAAATTAGACAAATCCTAAATATGACTAACTTTGAACATCAACACCTTCTTCTTAAGTACTTGGGTGCTCCTCTTGGATCAGGTTGGATAGTGTTCTTAGAGCCTAAGTGGGCTTATGGATGAGTGTTAAGTGGCCAAGGAAGAGAAATGACTATTTACATTGGTGTTTTATCATATATGAACCCCAAGCCTAAGGGTAGAATGGTCATTTATCATTGAATTTGATTTAGGCTGATTTGAAATGAGTCAAAAAGTGAGTTGGACCAAATTTCATGTATTCAGAGTTCATTTGGTTAGGTTTGGCTCAATTTTACCCATTTGGGTCAAATTGGATCAAAATGGGTTAGGTTGACCAATTGGTCAAATTGGGTCAAACCAAGGGTTAGGTCAAGTTCATATGACTATTTGGAGAGCATTGCATGCTTTGGTTTGATTTAATTTGGATTTAATTTGAGTCAATTGACATAAAGGGTCAAATTAGATCAAACCAAATTGAATCCAAATTAAATCCAAGTTGACCCAAATTGACATAAAGGGTCAACTTGGGTCAAGAGGGCTAATTGGGCTAGGTTTGGCTCAATTGAAGGTCAAGTCATGTTTAAATGTTGATTTTGTGTTGATTTGAATCATTGGTTTCAATGGATTTGGCTTATGTTGTAATTTGGCTAGTTTGGGTTCATATAGGCTAAAGGGTTGACTTGGTCAACAGGCTAGGTTGACTTGGTTTGACCTAATTTATATCAATTGATCATCCCAAGGTGATCGACAATCATGACACAAAGTTTGGATTAGCTTAATTCACTTTGATTTGGATTGAAGGATTTTGGTTCATGTAGGTCAAATTGGCCACTTTGGGTCAAGTGAACCAATTGGATTTAGTTGATTTTGGTTGAGTTTGATTTAGTTGAGTTTATATGAATTTGATATTGATATATAAATTCAATTACAATTGGTTTGAGTCAAATGAGTATTGGATCATTTGAATATTTCAAGTCAAATGGACTAGGTTGGGTTTGACTTGGGTCGATTTTAGTTTGACTAGATGATTATAGGTTTCATTTATATTTGGATAGATGATTGAAGGAATGATTGATTCAAAAGAAAATCTATTGATTTTGGCTTAATTTAGATGGGTTTTGGGAAAGTTCAAGAAAATGTCTTAAAGGATTTAAATTGGGTTTTGATTTGATTTTGGATTTTATTTTGGCTATTTGAATTTATATTTCAGTTATATTTGAGAAGATAAGTGAAGGTACAATTGATTTATAAAAAAAATCAATTGAGTTTGAATTAGTGGATGGAAATTTGGCTAAGTTCTTGAAGGTTGATTAAAGGGCTAGGGAATGTTTTCAAGTTTGGATTTGATCTTAGGTTTCAATCATTTGGAATTGAGTTTGGACTTGGATTTAGATTTGAAATTGAGTTCAAGGTGTGGTTAGAAATCTAGATTTGAATTGAGTTTAAGAATGTGTACATGGATTGGTTTAGGCTATAGGGTAGGTGATTTTGCTAAGTCCCTAAGGCATGGCCTAATCCTATGATTAACACTTTAAGTCTCACAGGTCAAGTGTTCACCTAATTTGTAGGAGTGTCTCATGACTAAAGAAACCTTAGTGACTAGAATGTTCTTAGGTCTAAGAAGAGAGGTTGAGAACTCACTCCAAAAGTGAGGTCAATAGTCTACTTGGTGATGAAATCGAGAGAAGAAATGTTGAATCTAAATTTATTGTTCTTTGTTAAAAGAAAAAAATCAAAACTCTAAATCCTAAACTAAAATTTGAACCCTAAACCTAAAACCTAAACCCTAAACCCTAAACCCTAAACCCTAAACCCTAAAACTAAACCCTAAAACTTAAACCCTAAACCCTAAACCATAAACCCCAAACCCTAAACCCTAAACCTAAAATAAAATTAACCTAAAATAAACTAAAAATAAAAATAAACTAACCTAAAAAATAGAAACCAAACATAAACCCACCCAGAGCCCTCAACCTCCTCGATTCCTTTTCCCCCCTTATTTTTGGCTTTCTAGCCACTGTTGGATGGTTGTTTAGCATGATTCTCACTAGATTCCTTCTGGAATCGATGGCTCATAGCTTCTTTTGTGTTTTACTTGGAGTGATATTGTGGTCTTCCCGATCATTTATGAAATTGATAGATCCATTGGATCTAACTATATCAACTACCTTGGCTTTGGTTGCTTCAAAATCATTTAAAGATGTCCTCCGGTAAAGATAGTTGTTTAGGTGAGTCCCTATAACTTATTTTGACTTTTTTAGGCATGTCTATGGCTATCTGCTCTGATCTGATTGTGAAAAAGCCATTAGAATTGACTTTGGTCAGAAAGTTTACTCTTCATAGGACATATTTAGAAAAACATGCGCTCTTTCTTTCATGGTCTGAAACTTTTAGGTGCTTTTATGATTGGTTTAATTAATGATTCAATGAATGATTTGGATTACTAAACTTATTTTTGCTCATGGTTCTTATTTTGTTTTCAATTGCTAATGAGGTTCTGAAATGGACTCCACTATTTGATATTAGGGAAGAATCAATCATTTTATTTGGATTTCTCTCCCCAATATGCAAATTCATTTATTAATCATCAATTCTTTTTTCTTGTGGGTGCTTTATTTGGTGCCATTACAAATTGATTAGGCAACGCTATGAAATCTTGACCTATGGCTAGAATCCTTGTAGAATTAGACATTACCAACAACACCCAAAGAAATTTGGTTGGGATCTAAAAATTATGGTTATATGCATAAAGTTGATTTTCAAAATTTCCCTATCTTTTGTTCTCATTGTAAAATCCATGAGCATAATAATTTTGAATGTTTCATTCTACATCCTCACCTAAAAAAAATTCTATTAAGGAAACTATTGTTCTAACCATAGTGACCACATAAATATCAAAAGTTAATTTATAAAAAAGATTCATTAAATGTTCTAATAAGGTTGTTTTACCTCTTATTTCTTCTATGCAATTGAAGATTTCTAATGTAAAAATAATAATTTCTCTAAACTTTTGGATGATGATTCTTTTTCTTTAAGTCGATCCCCGCATCCTTTCCAATTTTTATTGATAAAAATGAAGCTTTAATTGAAATATTAATGAGGATATCAATGTTATGCATCATTCAAATTCAATGGATAATATGGATTTGGTTTCTCAAGTTTGAAAAATTTTATACTTTAGTTAAGAATGATTTAAATTCTCAAACATATTTGGTTTTGTCTAATAATCACTATTGAAGAAGATAAAATTTGGATGTTCACTTTCCTTCTTAATAAATCTATTTCTCCTAAGCTTGCTATACCCAATACTCATTTAACTTTAATAAATTCTAATGGCTTGGAAGAAGGAGAACTCACTTCTATATAGGTGACTTCCCCTAAATCTATGACTAATGTTGCTAAATCCTTCTGAGATGATGATTGTATGGGGAAAAGAAATGGGTCTCGAACTTATCATGCTAAAAAAAATTATTAAAAACACCCCTCCCAAATGGTACAATAACACTAGATCTACTGCAACCTCCCTCTCCTCTCTTAATTAACCTTTTCTTAACACCTTTTTTACTTCGTTATGTTTTATTTTTCTTATTTGGAATGTTAGAGGGATCGATACCCTCACTATTTGTAACCGTATTAGAAACCTTTATCATATTCATAATATTTCTTTACTTATTATTTTGGTTCCTCTTATTCATGCAAACAAAATTAACCATATTGCTAGAATGATCAGTTTCAATAAATACTTCTCTGATGTTAGTAATAAAATTTGGTGTTTTTGGAATAATTTTGTGGAGGTTTCTATTCTTGATGATTTTCAACAAGTTGTCATTGCTCAAATATCTTATGGTGACTATTGTGTTTTGGGCTCTTTTGTCTATGCATCTTGTAATAGATTTGGTAGAAATCTTCTTTGGGAAAGTTTGAGGAATTTTTCTACCTCTGTCAATAAACCTTGGTTTGTTGGTGGGGATTTCAACACTATTTTATTCTTTTCTGAATGAAGAGGTGGTTGCTCTCCTAATATTCATTCCATGGAAGAATTTTCCAATATGATCCTTGATTGATATTGGCTTTAAAGGTTCAAATTTTTCTTGGCAAAACTTTTGGACTTTGGCAAAGGTTGGACCATATTCTTTTAATACTCAATGGATTACTCAATGGCCTATTACTCAATCATTTAAGCAGAACATTATCAGATCATGCACCTTTTTTGGTTTCTATTAAGGATAACTCTAATAGATTAAAAAATTTCTTTCATTTTAGATATCAGAACATGTGGATTTAGCATATTGATTTCTTAAATATTTTGGCTAATAATTGGAATGCTCCATTACATCCTGACAATTTCATTATGGGGATGACTAGATTTTTGTTTAAACTTAAAAGACTTAAACAAAATTTGGGTTGGTGGAACAAGCATTATTTTAAAAACCTTTTTGCTAATATCAAAGAAATGGAAAAATTAGTTTATGATCTTGAAGTCTATGTTATGTCTAGTCTTACTAAGATTAAGGACTTAACTAAGGTGAAAGATAAACTTGTTAATTTTCAAAATATGGAAGAGTATTATTACCAACAAAAAACTTGCTAGCAAACATATTGTGGATGGTGATGAAATACTAGATATTTCCATGCTTTAGTTAATAAAAAGAGATCTTTAAATAATATTCAAAAAATTAATGATGACAATGGAGAATGGATTACAGAGAATAATGATATTAAGGATTTGACCATTAATTACTTTAGAAATATGCTTAATAAGAGTTGCTCTTATGAAGCTATTTCTAAATCACACTTGATTCCTTCTATTATAAACAATAATGACAATGAGTTGCTTACTATTGTACATAATGAAGAGTAAATTTTTAAAGTTCTTAATAGCATGAACATAGATTCTATTGTTGGTCTCGAGGGGTTCACTACCCAATTTTTCATAAATGCTAGTTTATTATTAAAAATGATTTGGTTGAGGCTATGGTTGATTTTTTTAATGGTAATCCTTTTCCTAGATATTTTTCTTGCACTTCTATTATTCTCATACCTAAGAAAGATAATCTAGACTATTGATTTTAGAACTATTAGTCTTTGCACCTTCTTCAATAAGCTTATATTCAAAATTCTAACCAACAGGCTTAGTCCTTTACTTCATAGGATTATCTCTCTAAGCCAAATTAATTTTATTAGAGGTAGATCTATTTCGATAATATTGCTTGGTCAAGAATTAATTCATGATTTAGATGCTAAAACTAGAATTGACAACATTATATTCAAATTAGAAATTACCAAAGCTTTTGATAATATCTCTTGGGATTTCCTTATCCATATTCTAAATTTATTTGGGTTTTTTTTGATAAATTTACCTTTCTTATTAAAATTGTATTAATAATGCCTAGTTTCTATTTTATTTGATGGGGAAGCCTTAGGCTTCTTTCCTTCTTCCATGGCCTAAGATAAGGGATCCTCTATCTTCTTATTTATTATTATTTTTGAGTACTTATCTAGGAGCATTAATGATCAATTCTTAAACAATCCTAGTATGTATTACAAAACTCTTAGTGGTCTTCTTATTTCTCATTTAAGCTTTGTAGATGATTTCATTATTTTTGGCAATGCTTCTATTATCATATCAAGAATCTCAAGATTTTTTTAAATAAATTTGGTAGAGAAGTGGTCTATGTACTTCTTCAAGCATCTCCAATAATGAAATTAATCAAATTTTTCATATCACTAACTTTAAACATCAACACCTTCCTCTTAAGTACTTTGGTGCACCTCTTTTGAAAGCTCTAAAATGATCCCATCTTTTTGATGAGTTAATTCAATAAATTTTTAATAAAATTTATGTTTGAGAATATCATTTACTTTCCTTTTGGTGGGCTCACTATTCTTAAAAAACACTCTCAATTCAATGCATCTTTGTTTGATTCAAATTATTATCCCCACAAATGCTACTCTTATCAGAATTGATCTCTTACTTAATAAATATTTTTTGGGATCGAATAATTCAATTAAAAGAATGCATTGGACTTCTTTGCATAAATGTTGTGGTCCCTTGGGTGAAGATGGTCTCAATTGCAAATCGATTCGTGAAGCTATTACTTCCTTCTCTCATAAACTCTGGTGGAATTTTAGAAAGAATGATAGCCTTTGGGATAATTTTATGATGAAAAATTATTTCCAAGGTAAACACCCTCTTATCTGCTTAGAAAGTTGGTGACTCTCCAGTTTGGAAAAGGCTTTTCTCCATTAAATGGGTTCCTAAACCCTTAATATCTTGGGGTATTCATTCAGGTTCTTCTTTCTTTTGGCAAGATAACTGGATTGGCAATGGCTCTATTGACTCCCTTTTATCTACCCACTCTATTGCATATATTGAAGTTAACTCTTTCTAGCATAATAACACTTGGAATGAAAACAAACTTGAGAATTATATCCTTATTTCTCTTTTAGATAACATTAAAAATAACCCTATTTTCTCTAACAAACCTAACCAAAATATCTTTAAGCTTTCTTACAATGGTGATTTTGTTCTTAAAGAGTTTTGAAATTTTATTAGAAATAAGCAAAACTCCTCCAATGTTTACATTAAACTTTGGAACAATATCATTCTCATTTCTTATTTGATTTTATTTGCTTTCAAAGTGCTATTGTTGCTTTCATATTAAAAATGTTAATCATGTTTTTGTCAATGGTGCTATTGCTTTTAATACCAACTACTTTCATGACTCTTTCCATATATCAACTTTTTAAAGTCTATTTCCAAAAAATTATTAAAGGTCATATCAAAGTTCTAGTTATTATTACCCTTATCTGGTTCATCTGGATGGACATAAATGATGCTAAATATCATGGTATTCCTGTGAGCCATAAAAGGATCCTAGCTAGAACCAAAGAAAAAAAATTCATGCTTTGTTTAATGCCAATCTTATTAGTAATATTCATTTTAGAGGCTATAAATTTGTGGCTAAAAAATTGGGTATCATTCTGCCTGATGTTGACTCTTATAAAAGAGCTAGGATTATCTATTGGATCAAACCAAAGAAAATTTGATTAAAATGAATACTGATGGTTCTGTTGCTTCCAATAAATATGGTTGTGGTGGTATTCTTAGAGATTCTAAAGGTATTATCATTTGTGCTTTTCCTATCCTCTCAAAGCATGTTACATTATCTATCTTTGAGCTTATGGTTAAATCTATTGAAATTTATTTGAATAAAGGTTTCCTCAACATCGAATTGAAGTTGAAGCACTCTTGCTTCTTGACATGCTAAACTCTAAGAATAGAAATGCTTGGTTTATTTTATCTTTTCAATCATACTAAAATCTTCTTTCTCAAGTTTGTTATAAAATTTCCCATATCCTTGAGAAGGTAATGCTTGTCGATTTCTTGGCTACTTTAGGTGCCAATGTAACTGATTTCACTTTATTTGATAATCAAAATTTGCCTAAACTTTTAAGGGGTTTGGTCAATCTAAATAATAACTTGATTACATTATCTCAGATTATAATTTTCTTGGTTTGGTTTTCTCAGTTTGTTTTTGATGAGCCATTGATTTTGGTTCCCCTTTGTTAAACCCTCTTTGAGTTGTGGCCATTGGCTTATTTTTACTCTTAGGCCTGTGCTGGGTTTTGTTTTTGAGCTCTTGCTTTTGGGTTGGCTTGGTGGTTGCTACCTAGTGGTTCATGTTTTTTCTGCCTGGGTTGTTTTGGTTTTTTCGGCCTAGTGGTTGTTGTTTGCTTGGCTGGGTGATTGTTGCTTGGTTATTTTTGGTGACCTTCATTTAGGTGGTAGCTTTTCCCACTATTTTCTATATGGGGTTTTCCATATCTCTAGGCTGGTTGCTTCCTTAACTAAGATGTATTTTTTGCTACTGTGGTGGTTGGTTGGGTGGCCTTGTTGGCTGGGTGGGTGAGCTAGCTGTGTTGGCTGGCTAGGTTGGTTGGCTGGCTCATTGGGTTGGCTGGTTTATCCACTTCATTGGTGGTAGATCCGAGGGTTGTTGGAGGTCTAATTTTGGAATGGATTTGGCAAGGTGGAGGTTATTTGTTGACTATTATTTTATCTTTTTGTGGATTGGGTTTTGGTTTGTTTCTTTTTTTGGTTGTGGTTTGACCTCTTAATGTTCTTCCTCTCAAGGTTGCAAGCTCTTTTATTTTATTGTTAATTTGGGTTGGTTGGTTTTTGGCTGTTTAGTGGCTATTATTTTTCTTTGGGATCTAGTGACTTGGTTTGGTGTATTGGTGCCTAACTTGGCTGTGGTTATGATGCTTGCACTTATTGATATTTCTCCTCCTTTTTGTTGTTGGCTTTGGTGGTGTTCCTATTGTATTACTATTGTTCCTATTGGATGGCTTTTAAACTATCTTACTGGTCTTTGCTCCATTTTTTTTGGCTAGCTATTCACCTCTCATGGATTAGAATTTTTGCTACTTTGGTTGGGCTTGGTGGATTTTGTTGTTTTCTTCTACCCTTTTCCTGGTTGTCTTGGGTGGTTTTAGCATGATGGATGTTGTTAGTCTTTTCAGTTAAATTTTTTTGCTTGTGGTGGTTGGGTGGTATGTTCTTGTGTCGAGTTGGTTGGCTATTTTTTGGTTGGTTGGGTTGGTTGGATGGGTGGCTATTTTGGCCTTTATTTCCTACTCTTGTTGGTATGCTTGGCATGCTATGGTTCTCTCCTCTTTGTTGTTCCTGCTTGCCTTATTCTAGTTTGGGTGATAGACTTGCTATCTTTCCTCTTTGCTTGTGGAGGACATGAGCGCTTGTATTTTTTTTTCTTTTTGGTCTTATTTTTTCTAGTTTGTGTTGTTAAGGTCATGATGCTTGCTCCTGTTGATGTTGTTGTTCCTCTTTGGTGGTTACTTTTGTGGTGTTCCTGATGTACTACTGTTGTCCCTCATGGTTGGTTGATTTTCTGCCTTATTAGGCTTATTTGTTTTGGTGGCTTTGTGGTTGGCTATTATGTCTGCTGCTTGGAAGAGTTTGTAGCCTTGCAGGGTGATGGACTTGGGATGATGGGCCACAATAGATATGCTGGCAATGATGGCCTTGATGTTACCCTCTATTTCTTCTTTTGGCTGGTAGCACTATATGTAATTGTAACCCTTCTTTGGAAGTTTGGATGCTTACATATAGTGTTGCTCCTTGAGATGATTATGCGGGAGCCTTTTCTTTACTTTGCTCCTTTCATTGCTCATACTCTTTTTTCTTGCTTAATTGTACTCATCCTTTCATTAGTATGTTGCGATTTCTTTTATAGGTTAGAGAGAATCTTGTGGATCTTATTATCAAAAGGACCTAGTGGATGTTGTTATTTATACATGGATCCATTGTTGTTGCTGATTTGGTTTTGCTTTTGCTTTTGTTGTTGTTTTTTATTTTCTTATATTATTGTAATAGTTATGGGGTGTCTTTAGACTTATTGCAGCTCTTTGAGCATTAGTTTAGAGATTTACCCCTTCTAAGGACTTTGTAGTTTTTCTTTCTGTCAATAAATTCCCCTAATTTCCCTAAAAAAAACTAAACCATAAAATGGGAAGAACCTTGACTGTAAGAGCATCACCGTCAACCAGGCTCAATCTAGATGTTGCAGTGGAGGCGATTATCTCAATCATGGTGGGGGATCTGGAGGTGCAGGTGGATATGGACATGGTGGTTGGAGTAGTGGTGGTTATTGAGGAGGAGCGAGAGGTTCTGAGCATGGTGGTGGCGGGGGAAATGATCGGGGATATGATGGTGGATCCCACTACTCGATAGGCCGGGGTGGTTCTGATGGAAATTGGAGAAACTCTAGAATGGTTGATCCTATCTGCTTCTTATGGAACTATGTCTTTATAGTAGAGGCATCTAATTATCTATGGTTTTGATTTGTTTGTATGTGTGTTCATTTTTATCTATATGTCGTTGTCTGTGTCTTAGAAAACTTAGTGTGTTACTTCATTTATGAAGTCAAAAAGAAGAACTGTTGAACCTGAATTTGATCTCTATTAAAAAAACAAAAAATCCTAAACCCTAAATTAAAATGTGAATCCTAGACCTAAACCCTAAACCCTAAACCCTAAAAACCCTAAAAACCCTAAGCCCTAAAAAAAACCATAAACCCTCAACTAAACCTAAGCTAAATAAAATCTAAAAAATAAATAAATAAATAAACCTAAACCAAAATAAAATAAAAAATAAAAATAATAAAATCCTAAACTAAAACCTAAACTTAAACCTAAAAAAATAAAAAATAAACCTAGAATAAAAATAAAATAAAAACTTAATAAAAACCTAAACCTAAAAATAAACCCAAAATAAATAAAAAAATAAAACTAAGCCCTAAACTAAAAAAACTAAACTAAACCTAAAATTAAATAAATAAACTAAAATAAATAAAACCTAAACCTAAGCCATAAATAAAAAAAAAATAAACTAAAAATAAACCTAAACCTAAACTAAAAGTAAAACCAAAGATAAAACTTAAAAAAACCTAAAACCTAAACCTAAATGTAAAATAAAAAATACCTAAACTAAAATAAAATAAAAATAAACTAAAAAATAAAAAAAACTGAAAACCTAAAATAAACTAAAATAAAAACATAAGTAAAATAAATAAACTAAACTAAATAAAAACAAAAAAACCTAAATAAAAAATAAATAAAATAAACTAAAATAAATAAAAAACTAAATAAAAAATAAACCTAAACATGCTGGTTTACTTAATTTAAAAAAAAATTAAAATTAAAAAAATTAAAAAAAAAAACCACAACCCTAACTAACCACAACCTAACCACAACTTTAAAAACCTAAACCCTAAACTGAGCCCCTAAAACCTACAACCCTAAACCCTAAACCCTAAACCCCACCAAAATAAATCATAAACCAAAACCTAAACTAGATAAAACCTAAAATAATAAAAAACCTAAATAAAATAAATAAAGAATGAAATAAAACCAAAACTAAAACCTAAAACTAAACCTAAATAAAATAAAATGAAAAAATAAATAAAATAAATAAAACCTAAAGTAAACTAAAAGGAAATAAACTTAAGAATAAAATCCTAAATAAAAGATAAAACTAAACGTAAAATAAAAATAAAATAAACCTAAAAGAAAATAAAATAAAAACTAAATAAAAACTTAAACCTAAAAATAAACCTAAAATTAAAACCTAAAAATAAAACCTAAACCATAAACTAAAAAAAAAACTTAAACCTAAAATAAAAATAAAATAAACAAAATTAAATAAACCTAAACCTAAACTGAAATAAACTAAACTAAATAAATAAAACTTAAACCTTAACCTAAAATAAACTAAACCTAAACCCTAAACTAAATAAAATAAACTAAAATAAACCTAAACCTAAACTAAAATAAAACCTAAAAATAAACCTAAAACAAAACCTAAAAAAAATAAAATAAAACCTAAACCTAAAATAAAAATAAAAACATAAAATAAAATAAAAATAAAATAAACTAAAATAAACATAAACCTAAACCTAAACCTAAAATAAACTAAAACATGAAATCTAAACTAAAATAAATAAACCTAAAATAAATAAATAAAACTAAATAAAGAAAAAAAACACTAAATTAAATAAAAATAAACTTAATAAACCTAAATCTAATGGGTTTGCTTAATTTAAAACCTTAATCATAAGTCATACACCCTAAACTTACCACTAAACTGTAAACCCTAAACCTAAATCTAAACCACAAAACCCTAAAACTCACACCACAACCTCCCTGACCCTCCACAAACCCTAATCCAAACCCTGACCACTGACCCCTAAACCACAAAACCCTAAACCCAAACTAACTCTAAACCTAAATGCTAAAAATCTACCCTAAACCAATCCTAAACCCAAACCCACCACTGACCCAAAAACCCCAGGCCACCAAATCCCAGCTAACCCAAAAACCCAGGCCAAACTGAGCCAACACTAAACTGAGCCACTGACCCAGAGCCACACCCTAAAACCTAAATTAAACCCTAAAACCTAAAAGATCACACTAAATAAAACTTAAAATAATAAATTAAAACTAAACCATAAAATAAAATTAAAATTTAAACCTAAAATAAAACATAAACTTAAACCTAAAAAAAATAAAATAAATAATAATAATAAACTAAAATAAAATAAAAACCACTAAACTTAAAATAAAATAATCCTAAGAATAAAACCTAAATAAATTAAAACTAATGAAAATAAAAATAAATAAAATGAAATAAAATAAAAACTAAATAAAAACCTAAACCTAAAAAAAACCTTAAAATAAAACCAAAATAAATAAAAAAATAAAACCTAAACCTAAACTAAAAAATAAAACCTAAAATAAAAAAAATAAAATAAACAAAAAATAAACTAAACCTAAAATGAAATAAAGTAAACTAAAATAAATAAAACATAATCCTAATCCTAAAATAAACTAAAGCTAAACTAAACTAAATAAAATAAAATAAACTATAAATTAAACTAAATCTAAACTAAAAATAAAACCTAAAATAAACATAAAATGAAAACCTAAAACCTAAACCTAAAAAAAATAAAATAAAACCTAAATCTATACCTAAAATAAAAATAAACCTAAACCTAAAAATAAAATAAAAATAAAACTATGCTAAAAATAAACTTAAACCTTAAAAATAAATTGAAATATAAAACCTAAACTAAAATGAATAAACCAAATTAAATAAAAATAAAAAAATAAAACTAAATAAAAAAAAAAAAAAAAACTAAAATAAGTTAAAAATATAACTAAATAAACTAAATAAACCTAAACCTATAGGTTTACTTAATTTAAAAAAAAACTTAAACCTTAAACCCCAAAATTAATTGTAAACCTTAAACCCAAAATAAAACTTTAAAATAAAATAAAATAAAACACCTAAACCTAAATAAAATAAAATAATAAATTAAAATAAAATAAAAACCTAAACTAGAACCTAAATGTAAACCTAAACCTAAAAATAAAATAAAATAAAAACTAAACAAAAATAAAATAAATATAAACCTAAACTTAAGTAAAATTAAAATAAAACTAAAAATAAGTAACCTAAA
The DNA here is from genome assembly GCA_021442155.1 of Cymbidium sinense. Classification (NCBI taxonomy): domain Eukaryota; kingdom Viridiplantae; phylum Streptophyta; class Magnoliopsida; order Asparagales; family Orchidaceae; genus Cymbidium; species Cymbidium sinense. The sequence continues at coordinate 160,295,032 of CM038214.1, forward strand.
TCAAATAAAAGCTAGACGTAAAATAAAAATAAAATAAAGCTAATATAAAATAAATTAAAAACTAAATAAAAACCTAAACCTAAAAAATAAACATAAAAATAAATAAAAAGTAAAACCTAAACCTTTAAAAAAAATAAACCTAAGCTAATAAACAAAATAAAATAAAATAAACCTAAACTAAACTAAACAAAATAAATAAAACCTAAACCTAAACCTAAAGTAAACTAAACCTAAACCCTAAACTAAATAAAATAAAATAAACTTAAAATAAACATAATCCTAATCTAAAATAAAACCTAAAATGTATAAAAGAATAAAATAAAACCCTAAACCACAAAATAAAAAATAAAACTTAAAATAAAATAAAATAAAATAAAACTAAACTAAAAAATCAATATAAACTTAAACAAAAACCTAAAAATAAACTAAAATTAAGATACCTAACATAAATAAACAAAATTAAATAAAAATAAAAATAAACCTTAATAAAAATAATAAATAAAATAAACTAAAATAAATTAAATATAAATTAAATAAACCTAAACCAGTTTACTTTTTTTTTTTTTTTAAAAAATTCTAAACCCTAAACCCTAAACCATAAACCTAAATCCTAAACCATAAATCTTAAAACTTACCTAAACCCTATTAAATCTAAATAACCCTAAACTAAACCCTAAAACCCTAAACCCAAAACCTAAAACCTAAACCTAAACTCAATAAAACCTTAAAATAAAATAAATAAATAAAATCTAAACATAAAAAAATAAAAAATAAAATAATAACTAAATAAAACTTAAAAACCTAAAGAATAAAATAAAATAAAATAAAAATAAAAAATAAAATAAAATAAAACCTAAACTTAATGAAAAATCAAAGAAACCTAGAATTAAATAAATAAATAAAACTAAAACATAAAATAAAATAAACCTAAGATAAACTAAAATAAAACTAAATAAAATAAACATAAACCCTAAAAAAAAAACTAAACATAAAATAAAATGAAATAAACAAACAAACATATATCTAAAATAAATAATAATAAAAACCTCCTAATAACTAAACTAAACCTAAAAAACCTAAACATAAAATAAACAAAATAAAATAAACCTAAACCTAAAATAAAAAAAGTAAAACGTAAACCTAAATATAAAATAAACTAAATCTTAACCCTAAATTAAATTAAATTAAATAAAAAAAAATTAACTTAAACCTACACTAAAAATAAAACCTAAAAATAAACCTATAATAAAAACCTAAAACCAAAACCGAAAAAAATGAAATAAAAACATAAACCTAAAGCTAAAAGTAAAAATAAACATAAACTTAAAGCTAAAGCTAAAAAATAAATTAAAATAAAAAATCTAAACTAAAACAAATAAACTTAAAATAAAGAAACCAAACTAAAAGAAAAGAAAAATAAATAAATAAAATAAAATAAATAAATAAAAACTAAAAAAATAGATAAAATCTAAATTTAACTAAAACATAAAATAAACCTAAGGATAAAACCTAAACAAAATAAAAATATCAAATAAAACAAAATAAACCTAAATTAAAGTAAAATAAAAAACTAAACAAAACCTAAACCTAAAATACCTAAAATAAATAAAGGTAAAACATAAACTCAAACTAACAAAAACACTAAACTAAAAATAAAAAAACCCTAAACCCTAAAAAGCTAAAAACCTAAACCTAAACTAAATAAAACCTAAAAATAAAATAAATAACAAAACCAAAACAAAATAAAATAATAAAAATAATAATAATAAAACCTCAATAAATACTAAACAACCTAAAAGAAAAAAATTTAACTAAAATAAAATAAATAAAACTAAAATAAAAAAATAAATAACATAAATAAAATAAAATAAAATAAAATAAAAAATAAAATAAACCTAAAATAAATAAAATAAAACTAATTAAAACCTAAAAAAATAAACTAAAAATAAACCTAAATAAAATAAAAAAATAATAACTAACCTAAAAAACTAAACCTAAAATAAAAATAAACTATAAAATAAACTTAACTAAAATAAAAAAACCTTAAACCTAAAATAAACTAAACCTAAACCTAAACCTAAACACAAATAAAATAAAATAAACTTAAAATTAACCTAAACCTAAACTAAAAAGTTAAATAAAATAAAATAAAATAAAAGCTAAAACCATAACCTTAAGAAATAAAATAAGAACCTAAACCTAAAACCTAACAATAAAAATAAAACCTAAACCTAAAAAATTAAATAAAATAAAAATAAAAAACCTAAAAAAATAAACTTAAACATAAAGATAAACAAAAATAAAAAACCTAAACTAAAATAAATAAACCTAATATAAATAAACTATACTAAAAAATAAAAATAAAATAATAAATAAAATAAAAAATAAAATAAAATAAATATAAAATAAATTATATAAACTAAATAAACCTAAACTTAGTTTTCTTAATTTTAAAAGATAAAATTAAATTAATGAATTAAAAATTAAAAAAAAAAAAAACCCTAACCCTTAACCATGAACCCTAAAACCCAAAACCTTAAACCCTCAAAATCAACCCCCTAATTCTACCCTAAACCCTAAACCTAAACCAAACCTCTAAAAAACTAACCATAAACTAAATCTTAAACCCTAAAACCTAAAAAAATCTAAACTAAATAAAATAAAAATAAAATAAATAAAAACCTAAACTAAAAATTTAAAATAATAAAAATAATAAAACTAAAACCTAAACCTAAACCTAAAATAAAAATAAGATAAAACTAAAATAAAATTAAACCTAAATAAACTATAAATAAAATAAATCTAAGAATAAAAACCTAAATAAAATTAAACATAAAATAAAAAGATAAAACTAAAATAAAATAAAATAAAATAAAATAAACCTAAAACTAAAAAACATAAACATAAAATAAAAATAAAACAATAAAATAAACCTACTAAACTAAAATAAATAAACCTAAACCTAAACCTAATAAACTAAACTAAACCCTAAACTAAATAAAATAAAATAAACTAAAATAAACTAAAACCTAAACTATAAAATTAACCTAAAATACAATATAAACCTAAACCTAAACCTAAAAATAAAACTAAAACATGAACATAAAAATAAATAAAATTAATAACTAAACTAAAATAAATATAAACCTAAACTAAACATAAATAAATAAAATAAAACTTAAACTAAACTAAATAAAATTAAAAATACCTAAATCAAAATAAAAGATAAACTAAAATAAATAAAATAAACTAAAACTAAACCTATTTGCTTTTTTTTAAGAAAAATCAACCCAACCCAACCCCAAACCTGAGCCCAAAACTCCCAAACCTGCTGACCTACAGGCCCTAGGCCTAAACCTAAAACCCTACCACACCCTGACCCTAACTGACACTAAGCCACTCAACACTAATCCTAAACTCTAAACCCTAAAACCCTAAATCCTAATCTAACCCTCCACTGGCTGAGCCCAAATCTTGGACCCTAAACCAACCCAAACCTAAAGCTACACTCTAAACCACTGAGCCCAACCACTGACCTAACCTAAACCCAAACTCTAAAATCCTAAACCCACCCTAAATCCTAAACCTTAACTAAACCCTAAACCCTAAACCAAACCAACCCTAATCCCTCCCTCACCAAACCCTAAACCTAAACCTAAAGTTACTAAATAAATTAAAATAAACCTAAACCCACTAATAAAATAAACTTTAAGAATGGGCAAAACCTTTACGGCATAAACTTCACCATCAAGCTCAATCTAGATCTTCTTGGGTGGAAAAGGTGGAGCAGTCATCGGGTCTTTGGGGTGGTGGTAGAGGTCTGGTGGATATGTAGGTGGTGGTCAGAGTAGTGATGAAGGTTATAGCCATGGTGGGGGCAGAGGGAGAGATCGGGGATATAATCGTGGATCACACTACTCGATAGGTCGAGGTGGTTCTGATCGGAACTGGAGAAACTAAAGAATGGTTGATATGATCTACTACTTATGGAATTATCTTTACAGTAGAGATGGCTTTAGTTATCTAAAGTTATTGATTTGCTCTATGCAAGCTCAATTTTTATCTATGTTGTCGCTTGTGTTTTAGAAAACTTGGTGTGTTACTTGGTTGATGAAATGAAAAAAGAAATATTAAATCAATTTCTTCCCACAGAAAAAAACCAAAACTAAACCTTAAACTAAAATGTTAACCCTAAACTACATAAAACCCTAAACCCCCAAGCCCCAAACCCAAAAAAACCTAAACTATAACCCTAAAACCCTAAACCTCAAACCATAAACCCTAAACCCTAAACCCTAAACCTAAACCTTAAAACCCAACTAAACTCTAAACCAAAACCTTAAACCCAAAACCCTAAAAAAGCCAAAACCTAAAACTAAATAAAGCCTAATAATAAAATAAATAAATAAACTTAAACCTTTATAAAATAAATAAAATAAATAAAATAAAACCTAAACTTAAACCTAAAATTAACTAAAATAAAAATAAAATAAAATAAAATAAAATAAATAAAACTTAAAATAACTTTAAAATTAAATGAAATTAAGAAAAAACATAAATAAAATAAAACTAAATGAAAATAAAATAAAATAAACCTAAAATAAAATAAAATAAAAGCTAAATTAAAACATAAAGCTAAAAAATGAACTTAAAAAAATAAATTAAAATAAAATAAAATAAAAGCTAAACCTTAAACTAAAAAAAAAACTAAACATAAAATAAAATTAAAATAACAAATTTAAATAAACCTAAACCTAAATTAAAATAAACTAAACTAAAATAAATACTACCTAAGATAAATTAAACTTAATCCTCAACTTAAATAAAATAAAATAAAATAAAATGAAAATAAACATAAACCTAAACTAAAAAATAAATCTTAAAATAAACCTAAAAATGTAAAACTTAAAACTAAAATAAAATAAAATCTAAACCTAAATCTAAAAAATAAAAAAATAAATAGCCTAAAAATCAATTAAAAAACTAAACTAAAAAAAAAAGCATAAACCTAAACCTAAAAACTAAAATAAAAATAAAACTAAAATAAAACCTAAAATAAATAAACTAAATAAAAAAAAATAACTAAATGAATAAAATAAACTAAATAAACCTAAACCTGCAGGTTTGCTTAATTTTTTTAAAAGCCTAAACCAAAATAAACCCTAAAATAACCCTAAACCCCTAAACCTGACCACAGGCTCTAAATCTAATGAACACCCTAAAAAAAAACCCTAAAAAACTAACCCTAAACCTAAAAACTCTGACCCTACCCTGATTCTACCCTGACCAACCCAAAACTGACCTGACCCTCCACTAAACCTAACTAAACCTCTACTAACCCTAACCCACCTGACCTAAATAATAAACACTAAATCCAAACTGGGTTATGACTAAATCCTCCAAACCCAAACCACAAAACTCAAACCCAACCTATTAAAACCATAAACCTAAACCCTGAGCCAAATCATCCACCCAACTGACCACTCTTGACACCCTCCCTCAAAACCTCCTCTGAGTACTAAACCCTAAACGAGCCTAAACCATACTAAACCTAAATTAAATAAAACCTAAAATAAAATAAAATAAAACATAAAAAAATAAAATAAAATTAAAATAAAATAAACCTAAACTAAAAGATAAACCAAAACCTAAAAATAAAATAAAATACAAAGTAAAAATAAAATAAAATAAAATAAATAAAAACCTAAACTAAACTAAAAATAAAATAAACTTAAGAATAAAAATCCTAAATAAAATAAAAACAAAATGTAAAATAAAAATTATATAAACCTACAATAAACTAAAATAAAAACTAAACAAAAACCTAAACTCAAAATAAAACCTAAAAATAAATAAAAAAATAAAACTAAACCCTAAACTAAAAATTAAAACTAAAATAATAAAAAAAACTAAACTAAAATAAATAAAACCTAACCTAAACCTAAACTAAACTAAATAAAGAAAATAAACTATAAATAAACCTAAACCTAAACTAAAAAATAAAACTTAAAATAAAAAAAAAAATAATCCAGAAAATAAAATAATAACCTAATCTTAAACCTAAAATTAAAAAAAATATAACCTAAAAGTAAAAAATAAAATAAAAATAAAGCTAAACTAAAAAATAAACCTATACCTAAACCTAAAAAATAAACTAAAATAGAAAACTTAAACTAAAATAAATAAACATAAAACAAATAAACTAAACAAAATAAAAATAAAAAAATAAAATAACTAAAATAAATAAAAAATGAACTAAATAAACATAATAAACTTAAACCCTAAAAAACCCTAAATAACCCTAAACCCCAAACAATAAACCCTAAACCCTAATTCTAAACCCTAAACCCTAAAAGGATAAACCATAAAACCCAAAACCTTAAACCCTAAACCCTACACCCTAAATCATAAACCCTAAACCCTAACCCCTAATCCTAAACCCCTAACCCTAAACTTAAACCTAGAGTAACTAAATAAATTAAAAAATAAGCTTAAACCAAAACCTAAACCCTAAGAATGGGAAGCACCTTGATGGCAAGAACATCACCATCAATTAGGCTCAATCTAGATCTGGCGGTGGAGGTGAAGGTGGAGGTTATTGCAGTGGTTTTGGGGAATCTGAAGGTTCTAGTGGTTATCGAGGTGGTGGCCATAGTAGCGGTGGGAATGGAGGAGGGAGGAGAGACGAAGCTTATAGCCTTGGTGGTGGCGGAGCGAGAGATCAGAGATATGATGGTGGATCCAACTACTCGAGAGGATGGGGTGGTTTTGAAGGGAACTAGAAAAACTAAAGAACGATTGATCTGATCTGTTGCTTATAGAACTATCTTTATAGTAGAGACAGTTTTAGTTATCTAGGGTTTCTAATTTGCTCTATGCGTGTTCATTTTTTATCTATGTCATCGCTTATGTCTTAGAAAACTTGGTGTGTTATTTAGTTGATTAAATTAAAAAGAAGAAATGTTGAATCTAATTTTTTTATCTGTTAAAAAAAACAAAACAAAAAATCCTAAACCCTAAACTAAAACCTTAACCCTAGACCTAAAACCTAAACACTCAAATGTAAACCCTAAACCCTAAACCCTATACACTAAATCATAAACCTTAAAATCCTAAACCCTAAACCTTAAACCATAAATAATTTTAGGTTTAGGTTTTTATTTTATTTATCTTAGTTTAGTTTATTTTTGTTTATGTTTAGGTTTACTTTATTTTGTTTATTTAAGGGTTTAGTCTTTTCCTAAGTTTAGTGTTTAGGTATAATTTTTTTTATTTTAACGTTATTTTTTTAGGATTAAGTTTTTATTTATTTATTATAACATTTTATTTTAGGTTTATTTTATTTTTATTTTATGTTTAGTTATTTTATTTAGGTTTTTTTTTTATTTATTTTTTATTTTTACTTTAGTTTAGGTTTTATTTATTTTTAGTATAGTTTTATTTCTTATATTTTATTTTTTTAGTTTAGGTGTGGGTTTAGGTTTATGTTAAGGTTTTTTTAGTTTGGGTTTTATTTTATTTTATTTTTAGATTTTATTTAGTTTAGGTTTATGTTTTAGGTTTTAGGGTTTGTGGTTTAGGGTTTAGGGTTTAAAGTTTAGGGTTTAAGGTTTTGGGTTTAGGGTTTAGGGTTTATGGTTTAGGATTTAGGGTTTTAGGGTTTAATTTTAGTGTTTTAGTGTTTAGATTAGGGTATTAGGGTATAACATTTAAGGTATAGGGTATAGGGTTTAAGGTTTTTTTTTATTTTTTTATTTTTTAAAATTAATTAAATTGGTATGTTTAGGCTTATTTAGTTTGTTTGGTTTATTTATTTTAGTTTTTTAATTTAGGTTTTGGTTTATTTTTTATTTAGTTTAGTTTATTTATTTTAGTTTATTTTTTAGGTGTAGGTTTATTTTTTAGTTTAGTTTTATTTTTATTTTATATTTAAGGTTTAGGTTTTATTTTTTATTTTTACATTTAAGTTTAGATTTTTATTTTATTTTTTAGATTTATTTTTAAGTTTATTTTTATTTTTATTTTATATTTTTGGTTTAGGTTTTATTTTTTATTTTTAGGTTCATGTTTAGGTTTTTATTTTAGGTTTAATTTTTAGGTATTAGTTTTTAGTTTAGGTTTAGGCTTATTTTTAGTTTATTTTATATTATTTAGAGTTTAGGTTTAATTTATTTTAGGTTTAGGTTTTATTAATTTTAGTTTAGTTTATTTTAGTTTAGGTTTTGGTTTATTTTATTTTTATTTTAGGTTTATATTTTTATTTATTGTTAGATTTTATTTTTAAGTTTATTTTTTAGGTTATGGTTTTTATTTTATTTTATCTTAGGTTTATTTTATTTTTATTTTAGTTTAGTTTAGTTTAGGTTTTTATTTATTTTATTTTAGTTTAGTTTTTTTTATTTTCTTTTCTTTTAAGTTTAGTTTAGGTTTTTATTTTATTGTATTTTCTATTTTATTTTGATTTAAATGTTTTTATATATTTTATTTTTTAGGTTTTATTTAGTTTAGGTTTAGGTTTTAAGCTTTTGAGGTTTAGGGTTTAGGGTTAGTTAGTGGTTTAGGGTTTGGGGTTTGGGGTTTATGGTTTAGGGTTTAGGGTTAAGGGTTTACGATTTAGGTTTTAGGGTTTAGGATTTAGGGTTTAGGGTTTAGAGTTTTAGGGTTTAGGATTTAGTTTTTAGGTCTAGGGTTTAGGTTTTAGTTTAGGGTTTAGGGTTTTTGGTTATTTTTTTTAACAGAGAACAAATTCAAATTCAGCATTTCTTCTTTTTGATTTCATCAACCAAGTAACACACTAAGTTTTCTAAGACACGAATGATGACATAGATAAAAAATGAGCACACATAAATCAAAAACCCTAGATAACCAGAACCGTCTCTATTGTAAAGACATTGTTCCATAAGCAATAGATCGGATTGGCCATTTTTTAGTTTCTCTGGTTCCCATCAGAACCACCCCCACCTCTTGAGTAGCGGGATCCGCCATCATATCCATGATCTCTCTCACTGCCACCACCACCACTATAACCAACATCGCTCCTCCCACCTCCATATCCACCATTGCTTCAACCACCATCTGCATATCCACCAGCACCTCTAGATCCCCCACTACCACTATAATAAATGCCACCTTCACCTTCACCTCCACCACCAGATCTAGATTGAGCATAGTTGATGATGATGTTCCTACCATTAAGGTTCTGCCTAATCTTAGGGTTTAGCTTTAGTTTAGGGTTAAAGGTTTAGGTTTATTTTTTAATTTATCTAGTTACTTTAATTTTATGTTTAGTGTTATGATTTAGGGTTTAGGATTTAGGGTTTAGGGTATATGGTTTAGGGTTTAATGGTTTATGCTTTTAGGGTTTAGGGTTCAGTGTTAGGGTTTAAGGTTTTAGGGTTTAAGGTTTATGGTTATGATTTAGTGTTTAAGGTTTAGGGTTTAGTGTTTAAACTTTAGGGTTTGAGTTTAGGTTTAGTTTAGTTTTAGGTTTAGGGTTTAAGTTTAAGCTTTTAGGTTTGTTGTTTTAGGTTTTAGGGTTTAGGGTTAGTTTAGTTTAGTTTAGGTTTTTTTAAAATTAAAATAAATTTAAATTATTATTTAGTTTATTTTTTATTTTAGTTTAGTTTATTTATTTTTTTTTATTTTATTTATATTTATTTATTATTTATTTTAGTTTAGTTTTTTTTTTAGTTTATTTTATTTTTTTAATTTTATTTTAGTTTAGGTTTTATTTTATTTTTTATGTTTAGGTTATAGGTTTCAATTTTAGTTTATTTTTGGGTTTAATTTTTTATACTTTAGGTTTAGGTTTCTTTAGTTTATTTTATTTTTTATTTAGTTTAGGGTTTAGGTTTAGTATATTTTAGGTTCACGTTTAGGTTTTGTTTATTTTATTTTAGTTTATTTTAGTTTAGGTTTAGGTTTATTTTATTTTGTTCATTTTAGGTTTATTTATTAGGATTTATTTTTTAGATTAGGTTTAGGTTTATTTTTAATATATTTTATTATATTTAATTTAGGGTTTAGGTTTAGTTAATTGTAGGTTTAGGTTTAGGTTTTACTTATTTTAGTTTAGTTTTATTTTGTTTAAGTTTAGGTTTATTTTATTTTGTTTATTTTAGGCTCTAGTTTTTTTTTTTAGTTTAGGGTTTAGGTTTTATTTTTTTTTTATTTTAAGGTTTATTATTTAGGTTTAGGTTTTTATTTAGTTTTTATAATATTTTATTTTAGGGTTATTTTAATTTTGATTTATGTTTAGTTTTTATTTTATTTAGGTTTATTATTTTTAGGTTTAATTTATTTTTTAGTTTAGTTTAGGTTTTTATTTATTTTATTTTAGTTTAGTTTTTTATTTCTTATTTTATTCTATTTTTAGTTTTAGGTTTAGGTTTAGGTTTATGTTAAGGTTTAGGTTTTGTTTAGGTTTTTATTTTATTTTATTTAGGTTTAAGTTTTTCTATTTATTTTATTTTTAGGTTTTATTTAGTTTAGGTTTAGGTTTTTAGGTTTTTAGGGTTTATGGTTTAGGGGGTTTATCGTTTAGGGTTTAAGGTTTAGGATTTGGGTTTAGAGTTTATGGTTTAGGGTTTAGGGTTTAGGGTTGTAAGTTTTAGGGTTTAGGGTTGTAGGTTGTAGGTTTTAGATTTTAGGGTTTAAGGTTTATGATTTAGGGTTTTAGTTTTTAGTGTCAAGGGTTTTAATGTTTAGGGTTTGGGTATTAGGTCAGGGTACAGATTTAGGGTTTAGAGTTTTATTTATTTATTTTTTTTATTTTTTCATTTTTTTAAATTAAGTAAGCTGGTATGTTTATGAATGGGCAAAACCTTAACGGCAAAAACATCACCGTCAACTAGGCTCAATCAAGATCTAGCGGTGGAGGAAAAGGTGGAGGCGGCGGTCATCACAGTGGTGGTGGTGGATCTAGAGGTGCTGGTGGATATGTAGGTGGTGGTTAGAGTAGTGGCGGTTATGTAGGTCATAAGAGCGATGAAGGTTACAGCCACGATGGTGGTAGAGGGAGAGATCGGGGATACGATCATGGATCACACTACTCGAGAGGTCGAGGTGGTTTTGATGAACTGGAGAAACTAAAGAACGGTCGATCCGATCTGCTGCTTATGGAACTGTCATTACAGTAGAGATGGTTTTAGTTATTTAGGTTTATTGATTTGCCCTATGCGAGCTCAATTTTTATCTATGTTATCGCTTGCATCTTAGAAAACATGGTGTGTTACTTGGTTGATGAAATGAAAAAGTAGAAATATTAAATCTAAATTTTTTCTCTGTAAAAAAAACCAAAAACCCTAAACCTTAAACTAAAACCTGAACCTTATAATTGAAACATAAACCCAAAACCCTAAACCCTAAGCCCCAAACCTAAAAAACCCTAAACCCTAAACCCTAAACCCTTTGCCCTAAAACCCTAAAACCATAAACCCTAAACTCTAAACCCTAAACCCTAAACCCTAAACCCAAAAACCTACAACCCTAAACTCTGAACCCCAAACCCTAAACCTTAAAACCCAAAACCCTAAAGCTAAAAGCCTAAACCTAAACTAAATAAAACCTAATAATAAAATAAATAAATAAACCTAAACTTATATAAAATAAATAAAATAAAATAAAATAAAAACCTAAACTAAAACCTAAACTCAAACCTAAAAATTAACTAAAATAAAAAAATAAAATAAAATAAAATAAAATAAATAAAACTTAAAATAAATTAAAAAAAATAAAATGAAATTAAGAATAAAAACATAAATAAAATAAAAACTAAATGTAAAATAAAATAAAATAAAAGCTAAATAAAAACCTAAAGCTAAAAAATAAACATAAAAAAATAAAATAAAATAAAAGCTAAACCCTTAAATAAAAAAACTAAACAAAAAATAAAAATAAAATAAAATAAATAAAGTAAACCTAATCCTAAATTAAAATAAACTAAACTAAAATAAATACTACCCAAAATAAATTAAAAATAATCCTAAACATAAATAAAATAAAATAAAATAAAATGAAAATAAGCATAAACCTAAACTAAAAAATAAAGCCTAAAAATAAACCTAAAAAATGTAAAACTTAAACCAAAAAAATAAAATAAAAACCTAAACCTAAACCTAAAAATAAAAAATAAAACCTAAGCCTAAAAAATAAAGCATCTTAGATACTCCAAATATGGTTTATTTTTATCATAGTGGTGGTGAGGGATCTGGAGGTGCTGGTGGATATAGAGTTGGTGGTCAGAGCAGTAGTGGTTTTGGAAGTAGAAGGAACGACGGAGGTTATAACTGTGGTGGTGGCGGAGTGAGAGATCAAGGATATGATGGTGGATCCCAGAATTCGAGAGGCAGGGGTGGCTCTGTTGGGAATTGGAGAAACTGAAGAATGGCCAATCCGATTTGATGCTTAAGGAACAGTGTCATTGTAGTAGAGACAATTCTACTTATCTAGGGTTTTTGATTTACTCTATGAGTGTTTGTTTTTTATCTATGTCATTGCTTGTGTCTTAGAAACTTGGGGTGCTACTTGGATGATGAAATCAAAAAGAAGAAATATTAAATCTAAACTTGTTCTTATTAAACAAAACCTGAAACCCTAAACCCTAAACCTAAAACTAAAACCCAAAAGCCAAAACCCTTAACCCTAAACCTTAAACCCTAAATCCTAAACCCTAAAAACCCAAAACATAAAACCATAAACCCTAAATTCTAAACCCTAAACCCTAAACACTAAAACCCTAAACTCTAAACCTAAACCCTAAAACCCTAAACCCTAAACCCTAAACCCTAAAACCTACAATCCTAAACCCTAAACCTTAAACCCCAAACCATAAATTTTAAACCCTAAACCCTAAACTAACCCGAAAACTAAACCCTAAACTAACCCTAAACACTAAACCCTAAGCTAACCCTAAACTCGAACCCTAAACCCTAAACCTTGAATAAAGATGTCATTAGGAGTAGATCTAAAGAATGACCTAATCCTAACATAGTTATGACAGCCATAGAAAATGTCTTGAAGAGACTTTCCCTTGATTCTGATTTGAATACCCTATATCATATTATATTACAATATGTCATAGTATATAATGTAGCATCATATATTTGAGCATGTAGTGATGTGTTTTGGATGATATAAGATGTTTTGAAATGTTTTGAGTATATTATGGTATTGTGCCCTATAGTCTATATTAATAAAAATAAAAAAATATTGATTTAATAAATCATATGATGGAAATTGTTAAATTTGAAGTGGAATTAGGTTGTAGTACCAAAGGTGCTTTACTCCACTTGTAGTCTAAAAAGTAAGATTTTATGTTCTAAAAAAATATTATATGTTGTAGCATAGTATAGAAACATATATCATAATATATTATTCTGTGTATTTTAAATTTTTTAAGTATTTTACAACCATGCAGCCAAGCCTACACTAGCATTATTTATAAAAATATAGATTTAGACTTTAAAATGGTGGAATATGGCCAAATTCATAATGTAGAGCATGACATCATAATATATTGTTTTCAATTTAAAATATGTAAGTGATATGACTAAAATATATAGTTTTATTGTTTAGACTAATTTTATGATTTTTATCTTAAGCAATCCCTTGTGATGATATGCAATATAATATAATATAATATAATATGTTATAGTGTATTATAATATAGGATGCCATAATATAATGTAGCATCATGCACCATAGCATACTATTGTGTATTAGTACTTATTGTTTAGCATATTTTAGTTTGTTATAGTATGATGTAGTAGAGTTTGTATTGGTATAATTCAAAAAAATATAGTGTGTCATTTAATCAAAAGAATGGAATTTTGCATCCAAAATAATAGTTCATTTTTCAACCAAATTTTGTAAATTTTTTGCTTAAAGGGATTCATTTTAAGGTGTAATGTGAGATAATATATTATATGAAAGGATATTAAAATATAATGTACATAATAATATAACTTCACATTTTTATGAATGTGGTGGTGTGTTACTAAATGTTATTGTACATTTTAATATGTTTTACTTTTTTTATAATACATTGGGTCAAAACTCACAAAAATGTTAATTTGAAGGTTGAGATGGAAGAATTTGGCTAAATTATCAGCACACACCAAGAAGCAACACCAAAATTATGCTATTGTGTACCATTTCTAATAGAAAAATAATAATTTGACATCCAAAATAAACATTATTCATATTTTGATAAAATTTTGTTATTTGTTCCTTTTAAGTGATTCTAATAAGGTGTAATATTAGATAATATATTATATTATAGCAAATTATAATATAACATCTTATATTATAATATAATATATTGTGTTAATTCACACTATAATATGTTTAGCATGATATTGTATAGTTAGTTTGAGTGCACCATCACAAATCATAAAATGTTGATTACAATGTTAAGATGATGTAATTTGAAGAAATACATTATTAGGCTTTGGTTTAAGTATTAAGTGCATAAGAAAATAAAATAAGATTTGATGAGAATTCCATGTCAAGGACATGGAGGGAGATCTGCTAGGGGATCACACATGCATTGGACATGACATATGAGGGGTCTATGTTGAGAGCATAGAAGAAGAAAATCTGTTGGGGACAAGGTTTGAATTTAATTTGATAATATTTTTTATGGAAAGAAGATTTGCTAGAGAAAATAATCTATAATCCACCAAGGATTAAGATCAAATTGTCCTTAATTTGTTTTGTTTTAATTGATGTGGAGGCATATCTACTAGAGATATGGGCTTGAGTCCGTTGGGGATTGGGATTTGAGTTTGATTTCATAGATTTCTTTGGGGATGTATCCGTTGGGAATAAGAGTGGCTGGATTTCTTTGATTTAGACTCTACTAGTGGAGTTGGTTTAATTTGGCTCCACTAAGGAGGTTGGTTTTGAATTTGATTTGTTTGCTTGATTTGGGCCTCCACTAGGGAGAAGTGTGTGATTTAACACCATTGGGGAAAATAGATTAGGTTTAATTTAATGAGTTAATGTATGGACCATCGGTGTGATGAACCCACTGAGAAGGGGCTATATCAGCTTTGACCTACCTCATTTACAAATCCAAAGGGATACTCTACCACCTACAGGGTAAAGCTAGCCAACCTAAGGGGTTGCCTTTCAGTGTAAGCGCTGTGCAAGGAAGAAGTTGTAGTAGACTTACATCTTCTAAAGCGGAACAACTGGGGTGACTTGTTGGTGCACAAAATGAAACTCGACTTAGGGGTGACTATTGAGTGAATGCCACTGGGGACTTATATCAACTTAGAGTAGTCAAGCGATTCCTATAGGGAGTTTTGTTGACACTGCCCTAAAGATAAGATGCCTTCTTGGGAAAAGGTGCCACTAAGGGTGTCTTCCTAATCCACAAGTAAAAATATATTTGTATATATATTTGTGTGGACCCTTCTAGTGTGCGAGATACCTCACTAAGAAGGGGATATATCATCCTTGACCTATATCAGATTTATTAAACCAAGGGAGAATTTACACATCCACAAGATAAATTCCCCAGCCATAGGGGTGGCTGCTAGGAAAGGGGAACTATCTAATCCGATAATAACCTGGGTAGTGTCTAAATGGGGTTGCAAAGGATGTGATCCAAATATAGTGCCCATAGGGGAGGTGCTGCTAGGGTCGTTATCTTCAAACTTAGAAAGAATGCTTATAGGTGTATAGTGGCCAACTCAAGGAGAAAGTGTAGCAGACTTACAGCTTCCATGAGTGGTGTATCCTAAGGTGCGAGAACCAACTAACCTAATGTGTATCCATTAGCATGTGTGGTGTATCCATCAGTATAGTCAGAACCAACCAACCTATGGTGCCCATCGTTGTGCAACAATCAATCTAGAAAGAAAGTGTGTAGGCTTACAACTTCCCAAGTGGAACTGATCATCGGATACTCATATGGGACAAATGCAATCCCTAGAGAATTACTAGCGGAGCCTCGAGGAAGGACTAGACCCAGACTTGAAGCAGTCAAGAGGGAAGGAGCCACTATGGGATTTATCCTAAACTTCAAATATACTCAACCCAGTCAGGGTATGAAAGCTAATCTAAGAATAAAGCATAGAAGACTCACATCCTCTTAAATGAAGCCAACATGAGGTAGCTTACCGGTCATGCAGTAAGGCCTACCAAACTAACAAGGCACTCATCAGTGTGTAGTGGCCAAATAAGGAAGGAAAGCATAGAAAACTTACATCTCCAAAGCAAGAAGACCACTTGGGTGACACACTAGCAGGGTAGCACACCAGCCTGACCTAGAGCAGCTATTGAGTGAGTGCCACTAAATGTGTTATCTCTACTCATAGTAGCCTGAGGCAAAAGATTTGTATTTATTTTATTTATTTGTGTTGTGTCAATGAAGGATAGAATGTAGCTCGGGTTCCTTACACCTACCCTAAACACATCATGGAAGATTCACAAACAAGAATACTTTCAACATGGAAGAGATTGAATTCAAAATGGAATTTTTATTGATGATAATTTCCTTCAAACATGACTTATAATATTTCTTTAAGTAGAGCCCATTGATTGGAAGCATTGGGCGCTCTCCCTTATGATTAATATGCTGATAAGATCCTATTGGGTAGGCCTTCTCTATGGCAAAGGGGCCTTCCCAATTGGGTTCAAACATGCCTCCCATCTTACGATATTCAATAATTTGTCTCCTTAGAACTAAAATAAGCTCTCCTACTTGAAAAGCTCTAGGATAGACTAACTTGTTGTAAGCTTGATTCATTTTGGCTTTGTATAACTCAAGGTTTTGGCATGCCCGCAGGCATCTATCCTCTAAATCTTCAAGCTCTTCTAACCATAACTTAACATTCTGCTCTCTATTGTGATCTTGCTACCCATAACTATCCTTAGTGATGGGAGTTGGACTTTTAATGGTAGAATGACTTCAAACCCATAAACTAAGGAGAAAGGAGTAGACTAAGTTGGAGTTCTATATATGGTGTTGTAGGCCCACAAGGCTTCAACTAACTGCTCATGCCACTATCACTTATTATTGTCGAGTGTCTTCTTTAGTATTTGGATGAGAGTTTTGTTGAAGGCTTCTGCTAAGCCTTTTCCCTCGGGTAGTTGATGGTAGAATATCTCCAATCTATGTTGTGTCTTTAGGAAAAGTTGTTGGTCTCAATGCTCTTAAATATAGTACAATTATTAGATATAATTTATCAAGGCACTCCAAACTTATATACGATATAATTCCTAAATAATTGGAGTACATGTTGAGTTGTGACCTCTCTGAATGAAATCACCTTCACCCATTTGAAAAAGTAGTCAATACCAGCTAAGATGAATCGATGACCCTTGGAAGAAGGAGGATTAATTGGACCCACTATGTTAGTACCCCAACATTCAAATGGCCATGAAGCCAATATAGGATGTAGAATGTTGGGTGGTTGGTGTAGGACAATGTCATGTATTTAACATTGGTGGCACCTCCTAGCCATATGAATGCAATCTTTAATCATCGACGGTCAATAGTTTCCTAGTCTCTTGATCTTGGCTTTCATCTTCGGACCTGATTGGTTGGCTCCACATAATCCTGAGTGTACATCAGGCATGATCTTATGAGCTTCATTCTTGTCTAAATAACATAACCACATATGATCGAAAGACTGTTGATACAAGAAACCATCCACAAGAGCATAGGAAAGTGCTCTCTGCATCATATGATGGCCTTAGGACTTCTCTTGAGGTAGTTTGCCTTTATTTAGGTAATCCATGAATGGTTGCCTCCAATCTAACTCCTCATCCTTCTTGGAAATGGCAACATCCCCTTCAAGAGAGTACTTTTTTGATAAGTTCAATGTCAATAAGGGATTATACTTGTCTATTTTTTACCTTTATTGATATGGACTCGTCCTCCAGACATGCCAACTCCTTGGCAAGCTTGGCTAAAGCATACATTATAGCATTCTCTCTTCAAGGAATCTTATAAATAGTAACCTCTAGGATTTGGGCCAACAACTCCATGGTGTACTTATGATAGTGATGAAGCTTGGGCTTTATAATCTTATAGAACCCAGTGATTTGGTTGATGACTAGATAAGAATCCCTGAAGATGTTGATGTTCTGGATGCCTAGAGTAACGACTAACTCTAGACTAACAATCAGTGCCTCATATTTGGCTTTGTTAGTGGTACAAAGATTAGACATATGATATGAGAATCTCATCACATCGTGGTCCATAGTTAAGAGAACTATTCCTACCCCTGCTTTTCCTGGAATAGTAGATTATGGTTCTTCTCCTCTTTGAGAGGAAGCCACACCATCAAAGTACATCTCTCAGTGGTGAATGCTAGTATCCCCTAAGTTCATGATTTATTCATCGAGGATATCATCACTAAGCATAGAGTCGATAGGAAGTGGGTGTGTTACTAAGAAATCCACTAAGGCTTGTCCTTTCACCGCACGGAGAAGTATGAAGGCAATGTCAAACTGTGAGAGGATCATGGACCATCATGTCAACCATCCAGATAATGTCGACTGTGCCATGAGATAATGTAGTGGATTGATCCTAGAGATTAAGTTCACCTTATGAGGAAGCATGTATTGTTGTAGCTTTTGGGATGCAAAGATTAAAGTTAGGTAATGCTTCACAATGCGTGGATAATTAGCCTCAGTAGGAATTAGATAATGGCTATGATAATAGAGTGCATTTTCCTTCCCTTCATCATTGGCTTGGGCCAACAAAGCACCAAGGGAGTCATCTAATCCATTAGTGTAAAATATCAGCAACTTACCTAGGATAGGGGCTACTAGAACACGCCATCATCAAGTAATGCTTGATGTTCACTTGTTCACACTTGGCATCCTTTTGACAAATGTTGGGAATGGCTGACATCTTTCTGATAGGTTGGATATAAAGCATCTTAGATATGCAAACACCCTTGGAATGGTCTAAGTTGAGTTAAACTTCTAGGGGTGGCATTTCTAATTTCATCTTGATCTTCTCTAGCTCAATTTTGATTCCCCGATGTAAGACAACAAACCTAAAATATTTCTATAAAGCTACCCCAAATGCACACTTTAGGGGATTCTTTTTAAGGTTAAATTTCCTTAATTGTTCAAAAACTACTCTCAAGTTAAAGAGAGGGTATTCCTTTTCTCTATATTTTACCATGATATCATCAACATAGCACTCGACTTGATGATGAATGAGTTTATTTAAGATTTGAGTCATAGCCCGTTGCTATGTAGCACTAATTTTTTTAAGGCTGAAAGGCATGACTTTATAACAATAGATTCTGATCAGGGTTCTAAAAGCTTTATTTTTTAATCTTCAAGGGCCATCTTTATTTGGTTATATCCATATGATCCATCCATGAAAGAGAATACCACATGAAATGAGGCAATCTCCACCACCAACTCTAGGATTGGTAGTGAAATTTGTCTATTGGACATGGCTTATTTAAATCCCTAAAATTGATGCATATGTGAATTTGACCATTCTTTTTCTTAACTAGGATAATGCTAGTTAACCAGGTAGGCTATTTTTCTTCCAAGATGAAGTTATCATCGATCAGTTTCTTGACTTCAGAAATGACCTGTTATTCTATGTTTAATCAGATGTCTAGGAGCTTGCTTGATAGGGTTAGTAGTACACTCTATTGCTAGTTTATGGATTGTTATGTCAGGAGCCAATCCAGGCATCCCTTCATAACTCCATGCAAAGTAGTCCTTAAACTCAGTCAATAGCCTAACTAAGTCATTGGTTTCAATTTCATTCAACAAAGAACTGATGTATGTCATGGATCTTCTTCTTAATTTGATTTCTTGAGCTCATCGATGGTTGACTTGATATCTTCTTCAGACTCTGGTAGTGCATCTTTGACTTCAAAATCATCTTTATCGATTTAATGTGATTTGAAAAGAACCTATCAGGTTCCAAATGATTGGTGATGATTAAGTAGTAATAATTATCATTGGACCAGCATCAATCCCTTGGTCTTGATTGAGAGCTTTTGCATTTGTCTTTCCATATTCTTTCAAAGTAGTCTAACCTATGCTTTGACCAAGTATATAGGATTAACCATTTTTTTACTAAATTATAAACACGAGGAAAGTACTAATCAAAAGGTAATTTTATTATAACTTTATATGAATCATCCTCAAGTTCTACATGAACTTCTTGACTTTAGGATGATGCTCCCAGAAAGAACCTCTGAGTCTTCACACTTGTGGATGAATTAGGGGCTTTCTTAACTACCAAACCCTTAGCTTTTTGAGAGGAAAGTGGGGTTAAAGCTAAGGTTCCCAACTGATGCCTAATTGTTTCACATATAGACTTGGATACACCTATGCTTTGCTTTAGAGACTGGCCTTGATCACTATCTAGCTTAAGTGTCACCTCCAAGGGAATCTACTACTAAGAAGAGTTGGTTGGTGTGCTAACCATATAAGACTCAATCTATGAACTAGATTCTAAGTCTATATGGATAAAGCCTCATATTCTCGGGATGTCCACACTATATACTTGCTTTTCTTGGACACACATGGATGAATACATAAATGAGGAAAAAAAAACCATGCAAAGATTATATATTTTTTTGATTGAATCATTTATATATATGAATTAAAGCACTATCAAGATTTTAATGTTGAAATATATAAGAATGAAATTAAATGGGTACATTCCATTATTAAATTAGAGAAGTGAGGTAATCAAATGACCTCCTCCGGGCTAGCTAAAGCCTCATGTTCCCAGGATGTCTAGAATATATACCCATTACCATTCAATCTTATATAAATCAACACATAAATATAGGAAAGAGAACTCAACTTTCATATACTTAAGCTATAAGCACATGCATTTCTTATTTGTTTATAACTAGCATCATAACACATTATTATTCATTTATAAGCTTCAAAAAAATACATTTGGATTTAATAGTGAAAATAGCCATGCATATATTAAATTAAATCAACACATGCAAGCTTACATAAAGAAAATCATTTTATTTTACTTGATTTTGAAAAGATGGATGCATGAATTCAAATGACATACCAAATTTAACATGATTGGAAAGAAGACAATCAAATATAAGCATTTTATTCATTCAACCAAACTAGTTCTTAAGGATAATCAAATCAAATAAGATTATTTAAAGAAAACTAGAGCTACTTTATTAATTAAGTTTTGGATTTGATTTGACTTAAAGAGGAGAAGAGAAATCATCACTTGCTATTTTAAACACATTCCCACATTAGTGATTTGATTTAATTTAAGGAAATGTAATTAAGTAAATTTTATGGGTTAATTAAGTTGAACCTTTAATTAGATGAATTAATTAGCCTTACCTATGTCACGTTAAAGTAATTAACTAAATAATTATGAGTCAACATGATATGCATGGAAAATAAACTTGCAATGATCCTTGAAAATAAAAGGGGCCTAATGTAGTTAGCTCATGCTTAATAGTTAATTAGATTAAGGGACTTAATTAATTACTCTTATGGTTTTTCCACACATGTGGACTAACCATAATTTCATTAAGCTCCTTTAGGTTATTAAACACTTAAAGATCGACCCCATGTTTTAATAGATTAAGGTCTGATGTGATTATGATTTCAATTTGATTAAGTGATTTTATTAATTAGTTAAATCTTATTTAATTTTAAAAAGGGTGAATTGAACTTTGGGAAATGGGTCCCAACCCTATTCCTTAGTTCACTTTGTTGAACAATGATTAATAACATAAATAACCAATTTGTTACTATTCATGGGATTAATTAGCCATTAATTAACTTAAAAGAGTAGTTAAAGTTTAATTAGTAAATTTTCCTAATTAAGTGAGAAATAAATCGCAAGAAAATCATGGGAGGAAAAGGTCATCCCATTAAATTAACCCACAAAATTTGGGATTAATTGCTCAAGTAATAAAGAGTAATTAAGCTAATTAATTTTATAATTAAACCTTAATTACTAATTAGAATTAGTTAAGATCATTTTTAATTAATTCTTCTCTGAAATACCTTTAAAATGAGTATTTATTTGCATTTTTTTATTTCTCTATGATTTTTTATGATTTTTAGAAGTTTCAGCGCTTAAAAATGATTAAGTAAGCCTAGTTAAAGCCTAATCCTATTGGCACCACATGGCACGCTTTCCACATGGCACCGCGGGATTGGCTACTTATAACTTATCCAACTCAGCACCTGCATGGTGGCGGTAAACACGCCTTCTCTTCCGTCATCCCATCTAACATCAGACGACTATGATTAATCCCATAGCTTAATAAGATTAAATAAGATCGATCTAGCATATCTAATCATGACCGTTCATTTCGATCATGTAGAATAGATGGTGTGTGATCTAACATCACGTGAGTGAGGGAGAATGGAGTCCATCTGCCATTGCTCACTGGATCTAAGCTTACCCAAGCTCAGATCAACTCCCAAAAGATCCCACACCTTCACGACATCAATCAAAGGGGATCCAACAGTCAAGATCACATGAGATGTAGGTTTTCTTTAAAAAGTTCCAACCCTTTTTTGCTTAAGGATCAATTTTGGAAACATACCTCACTAGAGCTCAAGACTAGCAGCTTGAATGATTAAGGAAGCTTCATCTAGTGGAGGTGAAGCCTTGTTGAGCAGTAATTGAATCAATTTTTTGATGTTCGCCTAGAAGGCCATGAGATGATGATTTGGAGTTCAACTTTGATTGAAGTCCCACCTTCGATGCTCAAGAAGCTTGGGAGATGATTCATTCTTGCTTGAAGAGGCCTAGGAAGGTGCATGCAAAGTTAATTTGAGTTTGATGGAGAAATGGTTAAGTTAGGTTAGAAATGGAAGTGTCCTATTTCTGAGGATGGAGAATGACATTTTGATCGAGGAATGAGCTTGGGAGCAAGGGAATGGCTCGTGACTCTTCTTGGGTAGCTAGGGCTCTAAGGAATGGTTTTTGTGTGTGTTTGAGTGGAAATGAGGGGGTGTATACCCCCCTTCATCTTGATCGATTAGTGGGATCGAGTTTAGTTTCTAGTGTCTGTCCAACCATCTTAGGGAGTCATGGGTGGCTTGGAGGAGGTGAGTTGACACGGCTTGGTTGGTTGAAGGTGTGGAGGTTGCTGCCAAGGAGGAATCATGGGTGTCTTATGGGTTTCAAATGCTCCAATGGGGAGGGTGAGGTGATTTCTCCTCCCATGGGTCATGGCCGACCCAACCACCCATTGGGTCAGGTTGGGCAGTGTCCTAGGTGCCTAGGTGGATCATTGGAGAGTACCAAGAGGACAAGGAATGGAAATGACAACTTATATAGGTGATTTATCTCATGTGATGCCCTTGACCTAAGGGTATAATAATTAGTTGGCATTGGATTTGATTTGGGCAGATTTGAAATGAGCCAAAAGTGGGTTAGCCCAAATTTCAAGTCAATTGGAGTTGATTTGGTTAGGTTTGGCTCAATTTGACTCATTTAGGTCAAATTGGGTTATGTTGGGTCAGGTTGACCAATTGGTCAAATTGGGCCAAACTAAGGGTTGGGTCAAGTTCATATGATCATTTGGGATGTTTTGGTTCAATAGGTTTGGTTTAGTTTGGCTTAGATTTGATTTTGGCTCATTTGAATTCATTTGGGTCAAATGGGTTAAGTTGAACAATTTGACCAAATTTGCCAAATTGGCCTAGTTGGGTGTTGGTTTGGGTTTAGTTGACCAATTGAAGATGATTGTAGGCTTTGGTTTCAATTAATTTGGATTTAGATTTGATTTAGGCCAACTTGAACCTTTAGGTCAATTTGGGCTAAGTAGGTCAATTGGGTTCGATTGGGTCCAATCATGGATTTAGTCAAGTTCAATAATACATTTAGAATGAACCTGAGCCATTAGTTGCAATAAATTATGTTTATATTTTGATTTGACCCAATTTGGTCTTTAGGTAAATTGAGTTTGGTTTGACTCAATTGAAGGTCATGTCATATTCAAATATTGATTTTGATTTGGTATGAATCATTAGTTTCAAGGGATTTGGCTTAGGTTGTAATTTGGCTAGTTTGGGTTCATATGGGTTAAGGGGTTGACTTGGTCAAATGACCAAGTTGACTTGGTTTGACCCAATTTGTGATAATTGATCAACCTAGGGTGATCAACAATCATGATTGGAGGTTTTGTTTGGCTTGGTTCAATCCAATTTGGGTGGGATTAGAACTTGACTCAATCAGGTCAAATTTGCCACTTTGGGCCAAGTGGACCAATTGGGTTTAGTTGGCTTGATTTTGGGTTGACTTTGATTTAGTTGAGTTTCTATATGGATTTGGGATTGATATATAAATTCAATTGCAAGTAACTTGGGTTCAAATGGGTTTTGGTTCATTTGAACATTTCAAGTCAAAAGGGTAAGTTGGGTTTGACTTGAGTTGATTTTGGTTTGGCTTGATGATTGAATATTTCATTTATATTTGTGAATATGATTGAAGGTATGATTGATTCATGAGAAAATCAATTGAATTTGGGTTTTGGAATGAAGGAATTTGGCTAAGTCCATGGAGTTGGGACATGTGGCTTAGGTTTGGATTTTGATTTGGTTTGATTTAGTTTTGATTATTTAAATGTATATTTCATTTAAATTTGTGAAGATGATTAAAAATATGATTGATTTATGAGAAAATCAATTGAGTTTGACTTGATTTAGATTAAGATTTGGCTAAGTCCATGGGATAGGTCATATGGCTTAGGAAGGGTTTTGATTTAATTTGATTTAGTTTTATTTTATTTTTTTGATCATTTGAATGTAGACTCGATTTATATTTAGGAAGTTGATAGAAGATATAAATGGATTATAAAAAAATCAATTGATTTTGGATTGATTTGGATTAAGATTCGGCTATGTCCATGGGATAGGTCATATGGCTTAGGAAGGGTTTCAAGTTTGGGTTTGATCAAGGGCTTCAATCATTTGGTTTTGGAATTTGGGTTTGGATTTGGATTTAAATTTGATGTTTAAATTAAACTTGAGGTTTGGTTTAAGAATTTGAACATGGATTGGATTTGGGTTGTAGAGTAGGTGTATTATCCTAATCCTAAGCCATAACCTAATCTTATGGTTAACCCTTCTAAGTCTTTAGGCTTAGGTTAAGTGTTTACCTAATTATTAGAAGTGTCTTATCACTAGAGAATACTTAGTGTCTAGAAGACTCCTAAGTCTAAGATGAGAAGATTGAATATACACTCCAAAATTGAGGTCAATAGAACTTAGGCTCCATAGTGTTGCCCTTGGAGATAGATGATTGGAAGATCAAGCCAAGTTTCACATTAGACAATACATCTTTCAATGCTTTGCTCTAGGAGACCACGGATACATGAGAACAACATAGTTCTATCTTCTCTACATCAGTATATGAAGTTCGTGAGAGGTGGGATCATCGACTTTGTCAAAGGAGATCTCAAGCCATTTATAGTTCATGAGGTCAACATATATGAGGATGCAGCTTACTACCTCCCTAAAAATCAACAATTCTTTTCTCGTGAACTTGGCAAAAGTTTAAAAATAAAATAAAAAGGAAAAAAAAAGAAGAAGAAATAGAAAATGAGAAAGAAAAGAAAAGAGAAGATGAAAAAGAAAATATAAGGGAGTGAAAATAGACTTAGAGGAGGAAGTGGAGCCTCACATTATTTTGCACCCACAGTTTGTTACTCCATTCGAACATATGGGTAGGACGACCTGACCATCACCAGGAAGAGGAATAGGCTAGTTCAGAGGCATTCCTAGGAGTGTAAAATCTCTTTATTGGCCACCCAATAGAAGATATGTCCCAGCTACAAGGAGTACACCTACTATCCATATAGACTTAGAATCTACTTCATAGGATGAGTCTTATATGGTTAGCACACCAGCCAGCCCTTCTTAGTAGTAGATTCCGTTAGAGGTGACACTTGATCCAGATAGCGATGAAGATCGAGCTCCAAAGCAAATCATAACTATATCCAAGTCTATATGTGAAATAATTAGGTGTCAGTTGGGAACCTTAGCTCTAACCCAACTTTCCTCTCAAAAAACTAACGGTTTGTTAGTTAAAGAAATCCCTAAGTCATCTATAGGTGTAAAGACTCAGAGGTTATTTCTGGGAGCATCATCATCTAGTCAAGAAGTTGATATAAAACTTGAGGATGATTCATATGAAGATTTAATAGAATTATATTTTGGTTGGTACTTGCCTTGTGTTCATAATTTAGCAAAGAAAGGTTTAATCTCACATACTTGGTCAAAGCACAAGTCAAACTACTTTGAAAGAATATGGAAGAACAAATACAAAAGCTTTCAATCAATTAGATTCAATATATAGTGGATCCAAATGATGATGATTACTACTTAGTCATTACCAATCATTTGGAATCGATAGTTCTTTTCAAATCACATTAACTCATATGAGGAGCTTTGCTTAGAAACTTCAGATGATGTAGATGATTTTGAAGTTAAAGATGCACCACCATAGTTCAGAGAAGAGATCAAGTCAACCATCAATGAGATCAAGAAAATCAACTTAGGAACTAAAGAAGATCCATGCTTAACATACATCAGTTCTTTGTTGAATGAAATTGAAACCAATGGCTTAGGCTTTTGACTGAGTTTAAGGATGCTTTGCATGGAGTTATAAAGAGATGCCTGGATTGGCTCCAGTGGTGTTTATTTTTGAGATGTGGGACATAATGCAGATCTTAGGGGGGATACTTATTGAAGTGATTAGGTATGACATTAAGGATTGATGTACTATCTTGAAAGATAGAAATCACCACCATATAATGGACCTAATCACCTAATAAGGACTCCTAAGGCATGATGGGTCTTGAATGTACTGAGATTTTTCCCTACTTTACATGGAAAAAAGTAAAGTAGATTTATTTTAAGTGGGTTCGTTAAGTTCTATGGAGGCAAGCCCCATAGTTAATTACATCCTAAGGAATGGGAATTACTTAAGAATACTGATTAAAGTAGACAATTAGGGTCTCAAAGATTTCAAGTTAAGACAATCAAAGGATTCTATTTTAAAAAATTAAATAGGATAGATCAAGGAGAAGACTTATTATTGGAAGTCAAAGGAGATGGGTAAGGAATGCTCATGATACTAGGAAGCCTAGTGAGCATTCCAATCTATCCTATGGTTGGACTTTATATTTTTGAAATTGAAGAGAGTTAATTATTTGAGTTGACATTTTATTAGAATACTAGAACTTATAATCCCACAACATAAGATTATAAAATGCCTAAGATATGAGTTTATGCTTGTAGCCTAAAGGAAATATCAACCTCGGATCCTAAACCTAGGGAGCTTTGGCGAGGGCCAAAGCATGACCTAAATCTAAGGCGAAAATGGGTATATGGCTTACCTCCACAAGAGAGAATAAACCACATGACTACTAGACTTATTACCACCTGAAGTGGTAGCCAGCTAACTCCTCCTACACCTTAAATCCATGTAGGCATGTCTTATGCTTTTCAAGATGGCTAGGTTGTTGTTTATTTAAAGAGGAAACTATGTCCTTAAACTCACTCCCTAAGAGACTAGAGCATGAATGGCATGAATTCATGACTTAATCTAATGCAAATTTTATCAAATATATTCGATTCTTTTCGACTCTTTAGTTTGATGTAGGTTATGAGATTTTGTATGCCTAAATGCATGAGAACTTGATTATGGGCCAAATCAAAAGAGAAAAGGGTGTTATTCCATCAAAGGCTCTCACGGTTAAGCCTTTATTCTCTGGCACAGATGGAAGCCCCTCTTAACAAGAGTGAAAGAATATGACATGCATGATGTTATACATACATTCATCTAGCTAAGGGGTTGCTAAAAATTTTATTATCTTTTTTTAATTCCAAAGCTTTATGGTGAGTTATGAGTTATTTTAAATTTTAATTATGAGTTATTAATTAGGGTAGAAAATTTAATTTTATCCTAAGAGCCTACCACATCCACACCACACAATCAAACATAAAACATGAAGAAACTAAGAAAAGCATGCAATTCTAGTGCACAATCTAAACACAACATCAACTAATTTTATAAACTACCATAAAATAATAAAAGGCCACTACGGTTGGGTTCCACCGTACACCCCAAAAAGAGAAAAAAATAATACATGCTATGGGGGTCTTCTTTTCTTCATTTTTTCCTTCTCTTCCTTTTGATTTGATTTGCTCCAAAGGCATCATAGGAAACCAAAGGGACAAAGCCTTTTGGCCACTACTCATCCTAATCACCTATAACACTAATCTTAATTCCTAATGCAAAATTATAATAAAAATAGGATAAGTAAATCAAGCTACACCTGCAAAATAAATTTTAGCTAAACACACCATACAAGCCAAGCAATTATATGAATAATTTGGACTTAGAACCCTATACATGGGTAATCAAACCCATCTATCTTAACATGGGTTACGCTTAGGGGCTAAGTAACCTGCACAGCAAAAGCATTTATATTTTTATTACAACGACCCCTTAAGCATAACCCCCTGGAAAAAATATGATTAGGCTAATCAAGGCCTACCATGCACCTACAAGGCATGCACCCTAACATCAGTCTAAAATATTACATCACAAAATAAAACACAACATCATACATACAACACCCTAACTTAGCACTAGAAGTGGTGACTTTGAATTCTAATGTGTGTGCTTAAGGCTTGTGTGACAAGAATTTACTAGGCTTCTTTAGTTTAAGTTTCAATTTCTTTAAATTTTACCTTTGTGTGATTTTAATTTAAATGATTTAATGATTTATTTATTTTTATTTCACTTTTATTAGGTTAAAGTGATGTTTAGGTTTTCAAGAATGAAGAGTACAATGAATTCCATTTGTAGATGGGATTCACCTTGTTCTACATCCTAACTTCCTAAAGAGTCTAACTAAGGTCCTTAAGTATCTTAATTAGCCCATTTGAATTTGTAAAATTGATTTGATTTGATTTAGATTTTAGAATTTGAATTTGTTTAATCTTCATGTATTTGATTGATTAATTTTGGATTAAATGTGTTGATTTAATTAAATTTTGATAATTCAATATCCTTAATATCTAATGAAGTTTAAGTTTGTTTAAATTCATGTGTTTTTGATTGATTAATTTTAGATTAATTTTTTGGTTTAATTAAATATTGATAATTCAATATCCTTAATCTCTAATGAAGTTTAAGTTTGTTTTAAATCCATGTGTTTTTGATTGAATAATTTTAGATTAGATGTTTTGGTTTAATTAAATCTTGATAATTTAATATGTTTTAAATTAATATTTAATTCTTTTCTTCGATTATGGTTATGTGACTTAATTTTATGTTTATTTGATTTGATTATGGTTCATTTATTTGTAGTTTGATTGGATTAGATTAATTGAGATTTTATTTTGATTTTTAATTGAGTTTGATTCTTTGTAATTAGGATTTTATTTTTAATCTCATCCATTTATCATGTTTATCAAAGTTTGGTTTGTATTTTGATTTCATACATTGGATAGTTAATTAGTTTATCTTTCTTTTTAAGTAGGTTGAATGAGATCTGATTTGATTACATATTAAATTGATGAGAGTCTTTCTTAATTTAATTTAATTTAATTTTATTTGATTATCTTTATTAGTCTACAGATTTATTTAGGTTCAATGCGATCATTAGTTTAATTAAGAACTGCGTTTAGGTTAATTATAAAGATTTGTTTAATTTTTAATTTGATTTCATATTTGTTTTGATTAATGATGTAATTAATGACTTAGTAATTTAGGTTTAATTTAGGTTCTTATTATTATTTAATTACATTTTAATTATATTCAAATTTATGTTTGTTTAAACTTAAGTTTAATATGATTAATTTGATTAACTTAATTAGTTTGTTTAAGAGGTGTGATCAATTACTAAATTAAATAAAGATTTGTTTAAATTTTAATTTGATTTCATATTTATTTAAGTCAATTATGTAATTAATGACTTAATGATTTATGTTTAATTTAGGATTTGATGGGTATTTAATTGCATTTATGTTTGATTAAGTTTAAGTTTAATATGATTAATTTGATTGACTTAATTAGCTTACTTAAGATGTATGATCAAATTAATTAGTAGATTAATTAAGTGTATAATTTGAATTAATCTTAATGTGATTTATAAAGTTAATTTGGTTTATTAAGATGATGGATTAATTCATTAAGTTTGCATTAATTAGGTGTTTATTCAATTGGATTAGCTTAAGGGTAATTAGTTTAATTAAGAAGTGTGTTTAAGTTAATTATTAAATTAAATAATAATTTATTTAATTCTTAATTTGGTTTTATATTTATTTAGATTAATGATGTAATTAATGACTTAATGATTTATGTTTAATTTTGGATTTGATGGGTATTTAATTGCATTTATGTTTGATTAAGCTTAGGTTTAATATGATTAATTTGATTAACTTAATTAGTTTACTTGAGGGGTGTGATTAATTATTAAATTTAATTAGGGGTTTGATTTAAGCTTAATTTAAGAGTTAGCTTTAATGTAATTTATTTAAATTAATTTAATTCATTAAGATTATGGACTAATTCATTAAGTTTGCATTAATTAGATGTTTAATTAATTAAGTTTGATTAAAGGTAAATAGATTTTTAAATCATTTGATTAATTAAAGGTTTGTTTAATTAGAGATTAATGACTTAATTTCCTACATATGACTTCTTTGATTTGATAGTTTTAATTAAGCATTTATGTAAATTTGTTTCATTAAGGGGTTATCATTGTTATTATCATTTGATCAAATTATGTGATTTAATTATTTATTTTTATTTTAATTAAACTTAATTATTCATAATCATAGTTAGGCTTGATTTTCTTCATTTATTTTGTTTATTAGATTTCATTCATGTTTGATTTAGTTGTTAGGTTTATGTATTAATGGCTAATTAATCATCTTATTCTAAATGGAATGATTTTAATCATATGTTAATTAAGTTTACTTTAACTTTATTTGGTCTAATTTGATTAATATCAAAGATTATGCTAAATTTGTTTATTAATCAATTTGATTTTTAGTTTATTTAATGATTAATTATATCAATTTATTTTTATTTGTTAAGTAGTTTCATATAATTAAGATTCAATACTTAGTGTTGGTTTAACAATATTATTTTCGATTTTACATTAAAGTTTCATTGATTTATTTAATTATGAGTTTAATTTAAAAATCTAATCATTTAATTGAATTTCATTAACTCAATTATGTTTAAATTCAATTTCATTTGAGGGATACATGATACTTTTCTAACTTAAGATTTGATTACCAATCATTTGGGTATTACATCATTTCTGATTTTGATTTGGTATTTAAATTATTTTTAGATTATGTTTTAATTAATTCTTAATTGATTAATCTTTAATCTTAAGCATTTGTTTGGGGTTCATTAGGATTCAAAAAATCACATTATTTTCTTAAGAGTCCTAGATGTCAACTGAAGTGATTTAAGCCATTTTGAAGATTTTTGTAAATTTCTAAATTTTTATTTGATTTATTTTATTTAAAATGGACAACCTAAACTTCAAAATTTAATTTCTCCCAATCCAGAAGTCCTTTTCACTTGAGATTTTTATGGTAGGTGTATTTTTACTCTTTTTTCAATCTCTAAAAATTTCACTTCAATTAGACTTGTATTTTTATAGTAATTAATAAAATTTTATTTTTACTCAAATCTAAATTAAGCTCAAAAAATGCAGTGGAATTTTACTTCTTTGGATTCCTCTCGGAAAGTCAAATCCAACAAGCCCTTATTTATAATTTTTGCTAAATATTTTATTTTTTTATGAATTTTAAAGTTTCGGACATTTAAATAATTTTTCCATTTAAAATCAGAAAGACCGCAACGCCGACGCGGAAAATGGCACCACGTGGCGCCGCGTGATGGACATGCCATGCAGGTGATGCACGCATTGTTGCCGTGGCGGCCGTCGTGGCACGGCAGCGATGCCGCTGCGATTGGCGCGCGGTGCCACATCAGCATTTGAGTAAAAGCGCCGCATATAGTGACCATGACATGCTATTTGATCGCCTAATCATATTGATGGTCTAGATCATATCGACGATCTGATCGATCCATGATCGTGAGGCGATCGTGTACGGCATGATTTGAGCAATGCGTGCAAAACGGGGATTGGATGGTCCAAAATGCACCTATCGATCTTAAGGCTTGGATGACATGATCTGATTTGTCCGATCCCGCAAACTACGGGATCAGACTGCTGCTACTGTCTGGCTGACATGAACAATAAAAATTGATGGTTGGGAAGAAAATTGGGTAATTCTAAGTGAACACTTGTCCAAATGGACTTATTTTCGCATCGGTTCACACCAGAAAACTTTTATTTTGTAATTGGGATGATATAAAGTAAAAATACAGCATTATCTATGATAAATTTCTAAAAATCATGCAAATAATGTCACAAGTGAAAGATCCAAAGGCCAACTATGGTTTTTTTTAAAGTTACTTCATCGGGGATGATTTCTAGAGGTGGTGATGACCCAAGGATGTTGTTCAATGGGGGAAGAGGACTTGGAATGAACTTGGATCTTCACCTTCACTTCTAAAAAATTTATCATCCAATGCTTATCATTTTATCACCAAAATCCACCTAGTTTTGATGTTTTTAGCTCAAGAGAGGTGGGGAAGTGGTGGATGGTTGCTTTGGGGAGCTCTTGGGGGCTGAATAGTGGTAGGAGGAAGAGGAATGAAGCCTTATTTCCCCCTCCTATAATAGTGGCTAAAAATCCACCTTTTTTTGAATTTTTTGGCTCCAAAGTGTTGTCATTTTTCTTGGGGTGGTTGGGATAGATGATGGATTGATTGAGGACTTTGGATTTTTGCTCCAAAGTCCTCTCTTGCTGCCATATGATCAGCTCCATTGAATGCCATGGATGGGAGGAGTTGAATGCATGTGATGGGGAGAATTAAATGAAGTTGGGTGGAATCCTATGTGAGGGAGGATCCATGAGGGATTTAATTGGGTTGGGTTGATTTTGGGCTGATCCCAAATGGGTTTGGATTGGGTTTGATCAGCCCATTTGGCTCGATTTGGGTCATATGGGTCACATTGGGTCATATCAGGTTAGGTTAAACCAATTGGTCAAATTGGGTCAAACCAAGGCTTAGGTTCAAATGATAATTCAAAGAGTTTTTTGTATGGTCAATTTGATTTAATTTAGCTTAGAATTGATTTTGGCTCATTTGGAATCGAATGGGTCAAATGGATAAAGTTGACCAATTTGACTAAAATTGGCCAAATTGGCTTGGGTTATGGGTTGATTCATGTTCAATTGGCTAATTAAAGATGAATGTGGTCTTTGGTTCAAATCAATTTGGATTTAATTTGGATTTAGGCCAAATTGACCCTTTAGGCCAATTTGGGCTAAATGGCTCAATTGGGCTCGATTGATCAAATTGGGTTTAATTATGACTTTGGTCAAGTTCAATAATCAATTTAGAATGAACTTGAGCCATTTGTTACAATCAATTTGGGTTAGATCATGATTTGACCTAATTTAGTTCTTTAGGCCAACTTGGGTCAACTTGGATCAAATGGCCAATTAAGCTTGGTTTGGCTCAATTAGTGGTCAAGTCATATTTAAATATTGATTGTGATTTGATTCAAATCATTGGTTTCAATCAATTTTATGTACGATGAGTTTTGGCTAGTTTTGGTTCATTTGGGCTAAGGGTTAACTTGGTCCATTGACTAAGTTGACTTGGTTTGACCTAATTGATTGCAATTGATCATCCTAGGGTGATCAACAATCATGGTGGAAGGTTTTGGTGAGCTTGGTTCAATCCAATTTGGGTTGGATTGGAAGTTGGCTCAAATGGGTCCTTTAGGTCACTTTGGGTCAAGTGGACCTAAGTGGGTTAATTGGTTTGGTTTTGGTTTGATTCAAGTTTAGTTGAACTTATATATGAGCCTTGGA
This sequence comes from Cymbidium sinense, assembly GCA_021442155.1. Classification (NCBI taxonomy): domain Eukaryota; kingdom Viridiplantae; phylum Streptophyta; class Magnoliopsida; order Asparagales; family Orchidaceae; genus Cymbidium; species Cymbidium sinense. The sequence continues at coordinate 160,328,974 of CM038214.1, forward strand.
TTGAAATATAAATTCAATGGCAATCAATTTGGAGTCTAAGGGATTTTGGCTCATTTGAAATTTTCAAGTCAAAAGGCCTAGGTTGGGTTTGACTTGGGTTGGCTTCAATTTGATTTGATGATTGTAGGTTTCATTTATATTTGGGTAGATAATTGAATGAATGATTGATTCAAGAGAAAATCCATTGGTTTTGACTTGATCTAGATAGAATTTGGCTAAGTCCAAAGAATTGGCTCAAAGGGCTTAGATTGGGTTTGGATTTAATTTTGGATATAGTTTTGGTCATTTGAATTTGGATTTCATTTATATTTGTGAATATAAATGAAGAAACAATTGATTTATAAATAAATCAATTGAGTTTAATTTGATCTAAAGGGAGTTTTGGCTAAGCTTATGAATGTGGTTCATATAGCTTAGGAATGGTCTTGGGATTTGAACTTGATTTTGGGTTTCAATCATTTGGAGTCAAAATTGGGATATGGATTTGAAATTTATATTTGAATTTGAGATTTGGTTCGATATTTGAATCTGGGTTTGATTTGAGAAAGTGTATGTAGATTGGGTTTAGGCTATAGGATAGTAATTTTAAGCCCAAGGCATACTAATCTTATGATTAATACTTCTAAGTCTCTAGGCTTAGGTTAAGTGTTCACCTAATCACTAGATGTGTCTTATGACTAAAGAAATTTTAGTGTCTAGAAGATTCCTAAGTCTAAGAGGATGGTGTTGAGAGCTCACTCCAAAAGTGAGGTCAACAGCTCCTGATGTAGCAGTCCATAAAGTAGCAATATAGCCTACTACTAACCCTATCAAGAAAGCTCCTAGATGCATGCGATTAGACATAGAATAATAGGTCATTTATGAAGTCAAGAAACTAATCAAAGCTGGCTTCATCCGAAAAGAAAAATACCATACCTTGTTAGCCAGTGGCATCTCAATTAAGAAAAAGAATGACCAAATTCACATATGCATCAATTTTAGGGATTTAAATAAGGCAAGTCCAAAAGTTGAATTTCCACTACCAATCCTAGAGCTAATGGTGGACACTGCCTCATCTCATGCGGTCTTCTTTTTCATGGATTGCTCATCTAGATATATCTCAACTAGTTATCAACTTAATTGATGGGTCCTACAAGGTTATTAAGCCCAAGCTCCATCACTACCATAAGTACACGAGGGACTGTTGGCCTAAATCCTAGAGGTTACCATTTATAAGATTCCTCAAGGAGAGAATGTCATAGCATAGTCTTTAGCAAAGCTTGCTAAGGAGTTGGCATGCCTGGAGGATGAGTCCATATCAATAAAAGTCCAAAATAGACAAGTTTTATCCCTTATTGATATTGAACTCATCAAAAGTACTCTTGAAGGGGAGATTTACTGCTAAGAAGGATGATGAGTTAGATTTTCATGGATTACTTAAATAAAGGCAAACTACATCAACAGAAGTTCCAAGCCCATCAGATGAAGTAGAGAGCACTTTCCTATGCTCTTGTGGATGGTGTCTTATACCGACGGTCTTTCGATCATTTGTGGTTATGTTGTTTAGGCAAGAACAAAGTCTGTAAGTTTGTGATCGACGTACACTCAAGATTATGTGGAGCCAACCAATCTAGTCTAAAGATGAAAGCTAAGATCAATAGACTAGGATACTACTAGCCATTGATAATCAAAGATTACATGGATATGGTTAGGAAATTCCACCAATATCAAATACACGGTGTGGTCCTACACTAACCACCCAACATTCTACATCCTACATTGGCATCATGGCCATTTGAGTGTTGGGGTACCGACATAGTGGGTCTGACTGATCCTCATTCTTCCAAGGGTCATCAGTTCATCTTAGCTATTGCTAACTACTTTCCCAAATGGACGAAGGTGATTCTGCTTAGAGAGGTCACAACTCAGTATGTGCTCCAGTTTTTTAGGAACCATATCGTATATAGGTTCGGAGTGCCTCGATGAATTATATTTAATAATGGTATTGCATTCAAGAGCACTGAGATCAACAACTTTACCTGGAGGAACAACATAGATCGAAGATATTCTACCATCAACTACCCGAGGGCAAACAAAGATAGTAGAAGCCTTCAACAAAACTCTCATCCAAATACTAAAGAACACAATAATAAATGATAGTGGCATGAGCGAAGTTGAAGCCTTGTGTCGCATCACATATAGAACTCCAACTCAGTATACTACATTCTTCTTAGTGTATGGGTCTGAAGCTATTCTACCATTAGAAGTTCAACTCCCATCACTAAGGATAGTTGTGGGTAGCAAGATCACAACAGAGCAGAATGCCAAGTTATGGTTAGAAGAGCATGAAGGTTTGGAGGAGAGATGCCTGTGGGCATGCTAAAACCTCGAGTTGTACGAAGCTAAAATGATTCAAGCTCACAACAAGTTGGTCCATCCTAGAGCTTTTGATCTTAATAAAATTTTCTTTAGGCTTAATCCAATGTATAATTCTAATACTCTTGTAGGAAGGATCATCATGCAAAGTGATACCCAACTTTTTATATACAAATTTACCTCTAAAGTGAAAATTGCTAATTAAATTTGCATTAAACAAAGCATGAATTTTTATTTAGTTCTAGCAAGGATCTTTTTATGGTTCATAGGATGCCATGATATTTACCATCATTTCTATCCATCCAAATGAGCCAAATAAGGGTAATACTAATTAAAACTTTGATATGACCTTTCACTATTTTATGGAAACAAACTTCAAGAAGTTGATATAACTAAAGAGAGCTATGAAAATAGTTAGTGTTAAATAAATCATCATACCATATCCAAATTTTGGAAGTAATAGTGCCATTGACAAAAAACATGATTAACATTTTCAATATGAAAGCAACAATAACACTTAGAAGATAAGTAAAACCCTTTAAATCAGAGCAAGGAATCAACCGGGATGAAGTTATTCAAATCCTCCAAGCTAAAACTTAATAAGAAATGGGAATGATATTGTTCCAAAGTTTAATTAAAACATTAGAGGTGTTCTATTATTTCTAATAAAATATCAAACCTCTCTAAGAATGAAATCACCATTATAAGGGAGCAAAAAGGATTTGAAATGGTTTCTTAGAAAAGATAGCGATGTTACAAAACAAAACTTATCAAAAAAATAGAAATAGGAATGTAGTCTTAAGTTTAGGGTTTTGGTTTAAAGTTTATGATTTAGGGTTTAAGGTTTTTTTTTAAAAAAAATTAAGGAAACCGGTAGGTTTTGGTTTATTTAGTATATTTAGTTTATTTGTTTATTTATTTAGGGTTTAGGGTTTAGGGTATAGGGTATAGGGTTTAGGATTTAGGGTTTAGGTTTTAGGGTTTATGGTTTAGGGTTTTAGGGTTTAGATTTTATGGTTTAGGGTTCAAGATTAAGGATTTTTAGGGTTTAAGGTTTAGGTTTTAGGTTTAGGGTGTTTTAGTTGGGTTTAGGGTTTTGGGCTTTTTAAAGAGAATAAATTGATTCAACATTTCTTCTTTTTTGTTTCACAACCAAGTAACACACCATTTTCTAAGACACAAGAGACAACATAGTTAAAAAAAATATAGAGTAAAATGAAAACTCTAGATAACTAGAACCATCTATACTATAAAGACACAGCTCCATAGCAGAGATCGGTGTTCTTCTAGTTCTCCATCAAAACTACCCCGACCTCTTAAGTAGCGGGATCCACCATCATATCCCGGATCTCTCCCTCCACCGCCACTACGGTTGTAAGCTCCATCGCTCCTCCCTCCTCCATAACCACCACTACTCTGATCACCACCTCCATATCCACCCGTGCCTCTAGATCCCCCACCACCACTACAACAATCGCCACCTCCGCCTTCACCTCCATGGCCAAATTTAGACTAAGCCCGGTTGATGGTGATGTTCACTATACTCCCCATTCTTAGGTTTAGGTTTAGGTTTAGGTTTAGGTTTATTTGGTTTTAGGGTTTAGGTTTTTTTTAATATATTTACTTACTTTAGGTTTTGGTTTATGGTTTATGGTTTAGGGTTTACGGTTTTGGGTTAAGGGTTTAGAGTTTAGGGTTATATGGCTTATGCTTTTAGGGTTTAGGGTTTAGGGTTTTTTAGTGTTTAGGGTTAAGGGTTATTTTTTCTCTTAAAACCTTCCATCTTAAAATCTAAAACTAACAATCGTCGTTGGGTGCTTAGATTTTCACTTGGATTGACCTTACCATTTTAAGAGATTGATTTTAGAGCTAGAAGTAACCCTAAACTAACCCTAAACCCTAAACTAAACCCTAAAGCCCAAACCCTAAAATAACCCTAAATTATAAACCCTTTACCCTAAAATGCTAAACCCTGTAGCCTAAACCCTAAACCCAAAACACAAAACCCTACAGCCTAAACCCTAAACCCGAAATGCTAAACCTTAAACGAACCCTAAAAGCTAAGGTAACCCTAAACCATAAACCCTAAATCCTAAACCCTAAAAATCCTAAACCCTAAAGCCCAAATACTAAACCATAAACCCTAACCCTAAAACCCTAAACTCAAAAACTCTAAACCCTAAACCCTAAATCATAAACCCTAAAACCTAAAAACCTAAAAACCTAAAGCTAAACTAAATAACACCTAAAAATAAAATAAATAAAAATACTAAACTTAAATAAAATAAAAATAATAAAAATAAAAAATAAAAACCTAAACTAAAACCTAAGCCTAAACCTAAAAATAAAATAAAATTAACTAATAAAAATAAGCTAAAATAAATTAAATAACAACATAAACTAAATTAAAAAATAAAATAAACCTAAAAATAAAAAACCTAAATAAAATAAGAACAAAACCTAAAATAAAAATAAAAAATACATAAAAAATAAAACAAAAGCCAAAAGCTAAACCTAAAAATAAAAAAAAATAAATAAACCTAAAAAATAAAATAAAAAATAAACTAAACTAAAAAAAATAAATAAACTAACCTAAGCCTAAACCTAAACCTAAAAAATAAACTAAAATATAAAATCTAAACTAAAATAAATAAACCTAAATTAAGTAAAGTAAACTAAATAAAAATAAAAATAAACCTAAATATAAATAATAAAATAAAATAAAATAAACTCCAATAAATAATAAATAAACTAAATAAACTTAAACCTATCGGTTAACTTTATTTTGAAAATAAAAAAAAACCTAAACCATAAACCCAAAACCCAAAACCCAAAACCCTAAATCCTAAACCCTAAACCCTAAACCCTAAACCTGCAACCTTAAACCCTAAACCTACAACATACAACCCTAAACCCTAAACTATAAAACCTTAAACCCTCAGCCTTAAACCCTAAACCCTAAACCCTAAATCATATAAAACCATAAACCCAAAACACTAAAACCTAAATCCTAGACCCTAAACTAATCGTAAACCTTAAACCCTAAACTAACCCTTAAAATACTAAGCCCAAAACCTTAAAAATACTAAACCCTAAATCGTAAATGCTAAACCCAAAACTTTAAAACCCTAAACCCTAAACCTAACCTAAAGTTAAAGTAACTAAAAAATAAAAAAATAAACCTAAACCTAAATATCAACCTAAACATCACCTTCAACTAGGCTAAGACCGCATGGAGGCTAAGGTGGAGGCAAAGCTAAATATGGTGGGGATCTAGAGGTGCCAGATGGAGGTGGTGGTCCAAGCAGGATTTTGGTAGAGGCACGAAGGTTACAAATGGTGGTGGTGGAGGGAGATATCACAGATTTAATGGCAGATCTTGCTACTAAGAGCAGTGGTTGATGAACTGAAAATTGAAGAATGGCCAATCCACCTTCCGCTTATGGAACTATTTCTTTATAATGAGATGGTTTTAATTATCTAGGGTTTTTGATTTGCTCTATGCATGCTGATTTTTGATCTATGTGATCACTTATGTCTTAGAAAACTTTATGTGTTACTTGGTTGATGAAATCAAAAATAAGAAATGTTGAATCTGAATTTGTTTTCTGTTAAAATAAAAACCTTAAACCTTAAACCTTAAATAATAAACCCTAAACCCCAACCATAAATTTAAATTTAAACTAAATAAAAATTAAACTAAATTTAAAATAACAAAACTAAAACCTAATAAACTAAACCTAACTAAACTAAAAATAAACCAACCCATTTAAACTAAAATTAAACCCTATTTAAAAAACTAAATTTAAATTTAAAAACTAAACCTACCCTAAATTTTAAACTAAATTTTAATTTAACCATAAACCCTAAACCCTAAAAAGCAAAATACCTAAACCTAAACTAAATAAAACATAAAAAATAAAATAAATAAAAAACATAAACCCAAATAAAATAAATTAAATAAAATAAAATAAAAATATACACTAAAACCTAAACCTAAATAGAAAATAAAATAAAAAATAAAATGTAAACAAAAATAAAATAAATAAAAACCAAAACTAAACTAAAAAATTTAAAACCTAAATAAAATAAAAACTAAACCTAAAATAAAATTAAAATAAACATAAACCTAAACTAAAAAAAACTAAACTAAACTAAATAAAACCTAAAACTAATCCTAAACTAAACTAAACCTAAACCGTCAACTAAATAAAATAAAATAAACTACAAATAAACTTAAAACTAAACAAAAAAAAAATAAAACCAAAAAATAAACCTAAAATAGAAACCTAAAAGCTAAACCTAAAAATAAAATAAAAACCTAAACTTAAACCAAAAAATACAAAATAAAATGTATGTCTAAAAATAAATTAAAATAAAACTAAACTAAAAAATAAACATAAACCTAAACCTAAACCTAAACTTAAAAAATAAACTAAAAAAAAAAACCTAAACTAAAATAAATACACGTAAAATAAATAAACTAAATAAAAATAATAATGAACCTAAATAAAAATAAAAAATAAAATCAACTAAAATAAATAAAAAATAAACTAAATAAATGAAATAAGCCTAAACCAACAAGTTTACTAAATTTAAAAAGAAAAAATCCCTAAACCGAAATTCTGAAACCCTAAACCCTAAATTCTAAGAACTAAACCCAAAAACCTAAACCCTAAATTAACCCTAAACCCTAAACCCTAAATGCTAACCTAAGCCTTAATCCCAACCCTAACCCTAAACCATAAACCCTAAATCCTATACCTAAAACCCTAAACCCTAAACCCTAAGCCCTAAACTAACCCTAAACCATAAATAAATACTATAACCCTCAAAACTTCAAGCCTAAATTAAACCCCAAACCTAAATAAATTAACCTAATGTTATGTAAACCCTAATCCCCAAATCCTAAAACCAAACCCTAAAGTAAACACTAAACCCTAAACTAACCTCAACCCTAAATTAAACCCTAAACCCAAACCCTAAACTTTAAACCCTAAACCCTAAAAACCTAGAAAGCTAAACATAAACTAAATAACACTTAAAAATAAAATAAATAAATAAACTTAAACTAAAATAAAATAAATAAAAAATAAAGAAAACCTACAATAAAACCTAAACCTAAACCTAAACCTAAAATAAATGAAATTAACAACAAAAATAAACTAAAAATAAATAAAACCTTAACTAAACTAAAATAAAATAAACCTAAAAAAATAAAATTGTAACCTAAAATTTAAAATAAAATTTAGACTTAAAATAAAAAATAAAATTAAAACTAAACTAAAGTTAACCCAACCTAACTAACCTAAAAATAAACTAAAATAAAAAATCTAAACTCAAATAAATAAACCTAAAATAAATAAAGTATACTAAATAAAAATAAAAATAAACCTAAATAAATTAAAAAATAAAATAAACACAAATAAATAAAGAATAAACTAAATAAACCTAAACCTACCTGTTTACTTAATTTAAAAATTAAAAAAAAAGCCTAAACCCTATACCCTAAACTTATAACCCTAAATCATAAACCTACAACCTTAAATCCTATAAAACCATAAACCCTAAACCCTAAACCCTAAACCCTAAACTCTAAACCCTAAACTAACACTAAACCATAAACCCTAGATCCTAAACCCTAAATCATAAAAATTCTAAACCCTAAAGCCTGAACACTAAACCTTAAACCATAAATGCTAAACCCTAAACCCTAACCCTAAACCCTAAACCCTAAAAGCCTAAACCCTAAAACCCTAACTAAATCAAAACTAAACCCTAAACCCTAAACCCTAAACCCTAAACCCTAAACCTAAACCTAAACCTGAAGTAACTAAATAAACAAAAAAAATAAACTTAAACCCTAAGAATGGGTAGAACCTTGATGGTAGGAACATCGTCATCAACCAGCCTTAGTATAGATCTGGTGGTGGATGCGAAGGTGGAGGCAATCACATCGCTATGGTGGGGATCTTGAGGTGTTGGAGGAAATGTGGTGGTGGTCGATCTGGTGGTTATGGATGGGGTGACTAAGGCTACAAACGTGGTGGTGGAGGGAGATTATGGATTTAATGGATGATCTCACTACTGAGAGGGGTGGTTCTTAGAACAGAAATCAAGAATGGACAATGATCCGCTTATGGAATTATGTCCTAAGATAGATGCTTTAGTTATCAAGGGTTTTCGATTTGCTCTATCCATGCTCATTTTTGATCTATGTGGTCACTTATGTCTTAGAAAATTTTTGTGTTCCTTAGTTAATGAAACTGAAAAGAAGAAAGGTTGAATCTGAATTTGTTTTCTTTTAAAAAAATCCTTAAACCCTAAACCCTAAACCCTAAACCCTAAATCCTAAACACTAAACCCTAAACCCTAAACCCTAAACCCTGAATTTGTTTGGTTTTGATAGTTTTATCCGGATTATAAAAGGTGTATCACGAATGTCCGGTTTTGGTTATCATGAATGTGAGTCCATAGGTTTCTTTCCTTCTAGCCATGGTTTAAAGTAAGGTGACCCACTATCACCTTCTCTTTTATCATCGCTATTGAATACCAAGGAGCCTTAACGATCTTTTGCTAATAATCCTAATATGTCTTTTAAAACTCATGGAGGTTTCCTATTTCTCATCTTAGCTTTGATGATTTCATTATCTTCGCAATGGCTCCCTTCAACATGTTAAAACCATTAAGAACCTCCTAAATGATTTTGGTAAAGTTAGTGGTCTTTTTTCTTAATGAAGGAAAATGCGTTTTATTCCTTCAACTAAGATTCCTCTAATAGACTTAACCAAATATCGAATTACTAATTTTAAGCAAAATCAACTCCCTCTTAATTACCTTGCGCTTTTAAAGGCCAAAAAGATCACACCTTTTGATGATCTAATTCAGAAAATTTCTAACAAAATTTCAGTTTGGGAATTCATTTACTCTTCTTGGTAGGCTTACCTTGATCAAGAGCACTCTAAATTCCATGCCTATATACCTTCTTCAAACCATTGTGCCTACCAACTCTACCATCAATAGAATTGAGCATCTCTTAAACAAATTTTTCGGGAACCAATACCTCCTCTAAAAGAATGCACCGTCATCTTGGTCTAAAAGTTGTGGTACTCTTGAAGAGGGAGGTCTGGGATGTAAATCCATCAAAGAAGTTATCAATGCCTTCTCCTACAAACTTTGGTGGAATTTTAGGAGCAAAAATAGTCTTTGGGCGAATTTCATGACTTCTAAATATTGCTAGGGTAAACATCCTCTCATTTGTCCCTTTAAATCGGGTGATTCTCCTGTGTGGAGAAGACTTTATTCTGTCAAATGGGATGCATAATCCTTAATTTTTTGGGGCATAAACTCTGGCAATTCCTTCTTTTGGCAAGACAACTGGAGTGGTTGTGGATCCATTGATGACTTACTCTACACTCACTCCACTTCCGCTATTAGAGTTAATTCATTCTGGCAAAACCACAAGTGGAACACTAGTAAGATTATTGATTCTATTCCTTCCACTTTCTTAAATATGATTACTAATATTCCTATCACTCCTAACAATCATGATCGATTATCTTTAAGCTATCTCATAATGGGGATTTCAACCTTAAAAATGTGTGGCTTCACACTAAAGACACTTAGGATTCTTCTATTGTGTTGTCCAAAATTTGGAATAACAATATCCCCTCTTCTTACTACTGTTTAATTTGGCATATCCTAAAAACTTTATTTCGTTGACTCTTTGTTGTGGGGTAAAGGGTTTTACCCTCTAAATGTCAATGTTGTTCTCATATTGAGAATGTTAACCATGTTTTTGTTAATGGGGCTATTGCCTCTAAAATTTGGATTTGGTATGATGATCTATTCAACACTCAATTTTAATTATTCTTTTACTTTATATCAACTTCTTGAAGTTTACTTTGACAATGCAATTAAAGGTCATATTAAAATCATAATCATCATTACTCTTATTTGGTTCATATGGATGGATCAAAATGAAGCTAAACATCATGGGATTCGTATGAATCACATGAGGATTATTGCTAGAACTAAAAACAAAATTTGTGACTTGTTTAAAGCCAATTTAATTCATCACAAACATTTTAAAGGTAAATCTATAGCCAATAAACTGGCCTCAACCTTCCAAACCACCTTACTATCAAATGATAGAATGGTTTTTGGAAAAAAACCTCTTGATCATATTATTAAAATTAAAACTGATGGCTCTGTCTCTCATAATGGCTCTTGTGGAGGCATTTTCAGGGATTCTAAGGGTATAGTCCTATGTGCATTTGCTTATCCCCTTATTTCCAAAGATCGTCCCTTATAATCGAGCTTATGGCGTCCATAAAGCTCTAAAAATTTGTCTTCAAAATGGTTGGCTCAATATTTGGATAGAGGTGGACGCTCTTCTACAGATTGACCTTTTGACTTCTACCAATATGAGCAATGCTTGTTTGTACTACCTCCTCAAGCAAACTAGGGCTCTTCTCTCAACGAATTTTACCATCACTCATGTCATGGAAGGTAACGCTCGGTGATTACCTTGCAAATCAGTAGATTAGACAAGATATCATCTTCTTTGATCAATTTACATTACCCAAATACTTATGGTCCGGTTAACTTGGACAATTCTAGGCTTCCTTACCTCTCTAATTCTCCTCTTCGCCTCCCTTTTTTTTTGGTTTTTTGTTGTGTTCTTTATGGATACTCCTCATAGATATCATCATTGTCTTGTGCTCTTGCCATGACTTGCGCCTTTACCCTTCTCCTTTAGTTGGAAGAATTCTATTTTTTGGCATTTACAATATTATGATGTTGAACTATATGCACATCAATATCTTGAATTGGAACCCTTGAGCCTTGTGTTACTCATGGTTTTATAACCGCAATCCCACTTGGGACTTTAATTTCATTGATACATTCATTTCTAAACTGAGAGAATTAACCATTCTTGGAGGAAGTTATCTGTTTGATGGGCTTAGATTTTAGTACTAACTTCTTTAACCGCTTTTTCTCTAACAATATATGGCTTGGAGCATTGCTACTACCTATGTTGCTTCTAGCAACGGATTAGTGTGCATTATGGTTGCGCTTTTATTTTGATGATTATAGTATTTCTTTGATGCTTACATTCCATGGGACTCTTTCCTCCTAAAGGCCTAATTCATAAAGGTTTCAACACTTATCGAAAGGATTTTGGTTTGCTTCGGGACTTCTACAACCGTCCCTTGCTTATATAATTCCTAACCTCGGCATGCTTTCCTGCAAGGGAAGAAATTGTAATACCCTGGTCTCTTTTAATGGTTATTTTGGTCTAAAATCCTTGTACTAGAATGGATTGGGCTTAATTACTTTTTGGGTTTTGGAGGTTTGCTACCATGGTTGTTTGTTGATTTGTTTGTTGATTTGGTTTTAATCTCTTTGGCCGCCGCAAATTTTTTTCTCAGCTTCTCCCAATTTTCCTCCTCTTTTGCCATCTTGCTCGCTAGTCTTAGTTCGGTTTTGGACCTTTATTGTCTTAAAATTCCTGCTTGGTAATGATGTCTTCTTCTATCCCTCAGAATGGATTTCCTTGTTGGTCGCTCCTTTTGGTTCTTCTTGTTTTACCCTCCTCTTCTGTTTCATTTTCTGCTCTTGTTGTTAACATTTGGGTTGATGTTGGACTTTACTGCAATTGTTTTCACCCTTCATGCTTTGAGGAGATCATGAAAATCCTAAAGACCATTCTACTCTTCTGCTTATATGTAACCAATGGTCTATCCCATATGCCTAGATTATGAGTCAATATCCTTGGCAATCTTGGCTTAATGTGACAAAGCAACTTCTGAGCTTTGCTCTTAGGGTGCTATTGAGCAACTATTGGTTTGCAATTTTCTTTATTTGTTATTTTCTTGGGATATCCCATCTCTACACTAATATCTCTTTGAATGGAATTGTGTTATTTTTCAATACTAGTCTTTGTTTTACGGTCTTGCTTCCCATGATCGGCGGTTTGGAGTTCTTCAAGGGATTATCATTGTGCATCTGAGATTTTGCTTACTCGGTGGAAAATCTTGAACTCATACAATTTTTTTATATCCTTCTTAGTAATTTCCTTTTCCTAATGGGTGTTATGAGTAAAATTGTCCATCTTCTTGTTTTAGGATTCGATTTCCTTGTCCAGCAAATTCTCTTTATTTTTCTTTTGTTTTTTGATGCTAACACCTGGGATGTTGTTGCTTTTCCTTGCTGTTGTTCTCCCATCCTATGCTATGATTGGAACATGTACAACTTGAAGCACATTTCTTTGTTATGCTTGGAATTAATCAATGTGTTATCTTATATGCATAATTGGGTTATTGACAAACCCTTTGGTTATTGTCATTACCCTTGGCTGGGTTATGGTGAAAAAGCATCGACAGATCGATTTTTTTTTGAATGTCACTTAATAGGCTTTGGGGAGCTATTCATTATCTATCCTTTCCTTTACCTATATATGTTTATGGGTGGAATCTTGATGACTTGTTGGTTTTAGCGCCTTGTTGGTTGGTGATCACGGATCAATACCCACCTTCGCCCGGGCTTTGGATTATTTTATGCAAGTCTATTGAAGTTCTTTGATTGCTTGTAGATTTTGCTTTGAACCACCTTACTAGTTTATTTTATGCCTATCATTGGAATTCATTGATCTACCTTTTACGCTCTTGTTTTACTTCATCCTTTTTATCAAACTTGTATCTATTATTTTGATTATCTTGGATGAGTGGCATCATAAGCGGTTTTTTTGCTATTTTAGTTGTCTCTTGTCACGGAGATTTACCTTTTTTTTTACCTTGTCACCTCAGTTGGCTCTTTCTTTGTTGGTTGTAGAATTTGAGTCTCATGCCACGAAAATTTATTCTGACATTCTTGTCACGATGGTGAGGGTTTTGGTGATTCTTTCTTGCCTTTAGGATAACTATTTTATGCTTTATTTATTTGTTTATCTATTGCCATGTCTACTAATTGAGGCATTTTATGGCCAATTTCTGTATCTTCCTATCTTGGATGTTCGTCTTAACTGCAATTTTCTGGATTTTAATATTGAGACTCATTTCAATTCACTTGTTGATTTTTTTTATGGTGGGTTCTAATGTTGTATTAGCTATTTGGCTGTTGGGGTTGGCTTTCTGATTGCCTGTGTAATTTATCTCCTATTTTTTCTGATCTGCATCACCTGCTACCTCATTTCTGGTTGTGCGGTCTTATGAGCGTTATTACGAAAGAATGGTATTATGGCCGTTAGTCCCTTCCTATCTTGGATGTTGTTGCCTTTTTTTCTTGTCTTGTTCTCGGATTGATTGTTGATCCGATTATCGAATGGAGGCCACGAATCTCTATTGAGCTCTTGCTCTAACTATTTTTTGGTGCTTATTTTGGTTGGTTGTAGTTCATTCCAGTGTTGAGCTATGCTATCTTCCTTACTATTGCTTTCTCCAGGTCATTAATAAGGGATTGTTTCCTGGGTTGTTTTCTGCACTGAAAGATTCATTTACATATCATGTGATTGGAATGGTGTTAATTATAAGCTCATTGACTTATTTAATAGGTTTTCAGCAAGTTGTCTCCTCTGTAATTTTCTTATGGAGGGATTATATGCTGAACTAATTTCTTTCACATATGGCTATTCATGAGATTCTAGCTAAGATGGCTCACTCACTTATGTTTATGTATTCTCATGTCAAGATGACTATATTGATGATATTTTTCTTGAATGAGACTCCTTATCCTTGACTCTTAGCAATTACCTATATATTTTAGATATGATTTTGCTTAGGTTTGCGGTAATAAAGCTCACAAGAATATCAACAACTGGTGCTACCTTCTCACGTTTGTTGGCTATGATGGTTGATGATCTCACCCTATTGGTTGATAGTAGCTCATGTGATGTAACCCTTCTGCTGAAGTTTGGATGCTCATACTTGCATCTGCCCCAATAGGATGTGATTGAGCCTGAGCCTTCTCTATCACAATTCCTTACTAACATACTCATATTATGTTATTTTCCTCTAACTTTTTGTCTGTATTACCTTAATTGTTCTAATCTCCCTCTTATTATAACTTTGCAGGTGATTCTCTCTCCTTATTTTGCAGGTCTGCTCCAGATTATCATGCATTCCCACATCCTCCAGAGCATTGGCTTAAATCTTACTTTAGCTTATTATGTTAATCATGTTATGTCTTTTGATTGTTTTTATGCTTTCTTTTACTCTTGGATATACTTAGATAGGGGATTTACTCCTTAGGCTAATTGTAGCTCTTTGAGCGAGTTCAGTTTATCCCCTTTTAAGGACCTTGTAACCCTCTTTTGTGGCAATAAAATACCCCATGGGGCTTCCCTAAAAAAAAAAACCCTAAATTCTAGAACCTACCACCCTAAACCATAAACCCTAAATCCCAAACCCTAAACCCTAAACCTTAACCCTGAAAACCAAAAAAAAGCTAAACCTAAATTAAATAAAACTAAAAAAAAAGTAAATAAAAAAACCTAAACCTCAATAAAATAAAATTAAAAAAAACTAAAACCTAAACCAAAACCAAAACTTAAAAAAAAAAAAAAAAAATAAAAACTAAACTAAAATAAAATAAATAAAACCCAAACTAAACTAAAAATTAAAACCTAAATAAAATAAAAAAATTAAACTTAAAATAAAATAAAATAAACATAAACCTATGTTAAAATAAATAAAACCTAAAAACCTAAAATAAACTAAAAAAACCCTAAATAAATAAAATAAAATAAAATAAACCTAAACTAAACTAAAAAAATAAAACCAAAAATAAACATAAAATAAACCTAAAACCTAAACATAAAAATAAAATAAAACCTAAACTTAAACCTAAAATAAAATAAAACCTAAACCTAAAACATAAAATTAAAATAAAACTACTAAAATAAAATAAACCTAATCCTAAACCTAAAATATACTAAAATAAATTCCTAATTTAAATAAATAAACTAAAATAAATAAAATAAAATAAACCTAAATAAAATAAAATAAAAAAAACTAAATAAATAAAAAAACTATATGCTTAAACTGGTTTAATATTTAAAATAAAAAACCTAAAACCTAAACCCTAAATTCTCAAATAAGGCCCTAAAAAACTAAACCTAAACCTTTTAAAACCCTACCCTCCCTAAACCTAATACTAACCCCAAACCAAAACCTAAACCAAACTCTCCTAAAGTTAAACTTTAAACCCTACTACCTAAACCCTAAACCTAAAACCTAATAAACCCTGAGCCTACAACACCCTAAACAAATAAACCCTAAATCCTAAACCCTGATACTGAGCTAATCCCTACCCAATAAAAACTAAACCTGGACTAAATAAAACCTAAAAATAAAATATAAACAAAGTAAACCTAAATAAAATAAAAATAAAATAAAATAATAATTTAAACCAAAACATGAAAAATAAACTAAAATAAAAAACCTAAATTAAAATAAATTAACCTAAAAATAAATAAACTAAATTAAATAAAAATAAAATGTGAGCCTAAATGAAAAATAAACTAAAATAATTTTAAAATAAACTAAATAAATTGAAACCTACCAGTTTATTTAATTTAAAAAAAAACCAAAAACCCTAAACCCTAAACCTTCAACCCTAAACCCTAAACCTTAAACCCTAAACCCTAAAAAACCCTAAACCGTAAACCCGAAATGGATCAACCCTAAAACCCTAAATGCTAAACCCTAAACCCTAAACCCTAAACTTTAAAACCTAAACCCTAAACCCAAAACCCTAAACCTAGACCTAAAGTAATAAAATAAATTAAAAAAGATAAACCTAAACCTTAAAACCTAATTAACCTAAACCTAATCCTAAACCCGAATAATGGGCAGAACCTTGACGATAGGAACATCACCATCAACCATGCTCAATTTAGTTTTGGCTGTGGAGGCGAAGGCAGAGGTGGCTATTATCACAGTGGTGGAGGGGGATCTAGAGGTGATGTTGGATTTGGAGGTGGTGGTAAGACTAGTGGTGGTTATGGAGGCAAGATGAGCGATGGATGTTACAACCATGGTGGTGGAAGAGGGAGAGATCAGGGATATGATGGTGGATCCTACTACTCGAGAGGCGAGGGTGGTTCTGATGGGAACTAGAGAAACTAAAGAACGGCTAATCCGATCTACTGCTTATGGAACAATGGCTTTATAATAGAGATAATTCTAGTTATTTAGGCTTTTTTGTTTGCTCTATTCCTTCTCATTTTTTTATCAACGTTGTCATTTGTCTCATAGAATGCTTGGTGTGATACTTGGACAATGAAATCAAAAAGAAGAAATGTTGAATCATAATTTGTTCTTTGTTAAAAAAAACCAAAACCCCTAAACCCTAAACCCTAAACCCTAAGCTAAAACATGAACCCTAAACCCAAAATACCCAAAACAAAAAACCTTAAACCCTAAAACCCTAAACCATAAACCCTAAACCTTAAAACCTAAACCCTAAACCATAAACCCTAAACCCTAAACCCCAAATCCTAAATGCTAAACCCTAAATCCTAAAAAGCTATAAACCTAAACCTAAACTAAATAAAACCTAAAAATAAAATAACTAAAAACACCTAATCCAAAATGAAATAAAAAGGGAAAATAATATAAAAACCTAAACTAAAACCTAAACCTAAAGTTAAAACTAAACCTAAGCCTAAAAAGAAAACAAATCTAAACAAAAAATAAATAAAAATAAACCTAAAGTAAAATAAAATAATAACAAATAGAAACCTAAACCAAAAAAGCAAAACTAATAAAAAACTAAACCTAAACCTAACCCCTAAACCATAAACCCTAAAAATCCTAAATCCTAAACTCTAAACCCTAAACCCTAAACCTACAACCTTAAACCCTAAACCCTAAACCTACAAACCAAAACCCTAAACCCTAAAAAATCTTAAACCCTAAACCCTAAAATAGTAAACCGTAAATCATAAAACGTAAAACCTTAACCATAAACCCTAAACTTTAAACTAACCTAAACCCTAAACTCTAAACCCTAAACAAACCCTAAACCCTAAAACCTCTACCTTGTTACTCTAGTTGCTGTTGGATGAGATGGTTTCTACTATATCTTTATTTTATTTTCTACATTGTTTGGTTTGTTAGCTCTCCTCTTAAACTTGAATTACTTTTTACTAGTTGATGGTTTCATTTCTGAGCTATTTAATCATTTCTGGTTGCTCACCCTAGTTTGGCTTGGTGACTGCTATTTGTTGGGACTTTGGCTTTAGTGCTCCTATCTTGGTTTTGTGGGTTTTTTCTCTGTTAATTTGCATTCACCAAGTGCTTGCTGATGGCTGGTTTTGGTTTCCCTAGTTTGGAGGTTGAATGGGTATCTGGATAATGGTTATTGTTAGTGTTTGGACTTTGTTCTAGCCTTTCTCTAGGATATTGTGATTAGTCTGTTATAGCTTTTGTTTGGTGGTTTGGATGCTAGCTAGCTACTGGCTGATTGATCTTTGTTTAATGGTGCAGGATCTAGAACTCTATGAACTACTGGCCTTGGATGTTTGCTCATATCATATATGATGGCTATGATGGCTTTGATGTTACTTACCTCTTATCTCTGGTTGGTAGCATTACATATGGTTGTAACCCTTCTATATGAAGTTTGGATGCTCATAAGTATTGTTGCCCCTTGAGATGATTTTAACTGAGCTTGATCATTCTCCTTCTTAGCTCTCTATTTTCCTCTCTTTTTCCTTATCCATTTTAGCTATGACTTTTGCTTTTGTAGTGTTTTACAGGTTTCTTTTAACGGTTGGAACTTTATAGAGGGAATGGTCTTTACTCAATCAACCCAAGTGTTGTTACTGTGGATCTTGCTTATCTTGGTTTCTCAAAGATATCATGAACTGCTGCTGACTCATCTTTTTACTATTTTAAGGATTTATTTTAGTCTTACTCTGTCTTTTTCTGTTATGCTTTTTAGCTACTCTATTTGCTCTTATATTTTCTTTTCTTTTTCTAATGTACTTAGATGAAAGTTTAGCTCTTTAGGTTTCTTATAGCTCTAAGAATAGTAGAATTTTAGAACTTTACCCATTTTAAGGAGATTGTATCTTTTCTATGGTAATAAAATTCTAACTTTCCCAAAAAAATCCTAAACCCAAAACCCAAACCATAAACCCTAAACCCTAAACAATCCTAAACTAAAATCCTAAACCCTAAACCCTAAACCTAATCCCAAACCCTAAACCCAAACTTTAAACTCTAAACCAAAACCCAAAATAAACTAAAAACCCTAAACTAACCCAAAAATAAAAACCCTAAACCTAAAGCACAAACACTAAACCCTAACCCTAAACACTAACCCTAAACCCTAAACTCTAAAAGCATAAAACCTAAAAACCTATGCCCTAAACCCTAACTTTACAGGCTAAACACATAAAGTAACTAAATAAATTAAAAACTAAACTTAAAACCTAAAACCTAATAAGCTGAAACCTAAACCTAACCCCTAAGAATGGTCAGAACCTTGATGATAGAAACATCACTGTCAACCAGGCTCAATCTAGATCTAGCAAAGGTGAAGTTGGGTTAGTGGTGGGGGGTTGGAGGTCTTGGTGGATGTTGAGGTGGTGGTGAAATTATGGGGAAATGAAGGTTATATATGGCTATGGTGAGAGATCAAGATATGATGGTGGATCCCATTACTGACAGTTGGGATGGTTCGATGACTAAAAACTCGATGTCGCTTATGGAACTATGTCTTCATAGTAGAAAATAGTTATCTAGGGTTTTGGCTTGCACTATATCCTCATTTTTATCTATATTGCTTGTGTCTTAGAAAACATTTTGATTACTTGGTTGATGAAATCAAAAGAAGAAATATTGAATCAATTTATTCTCTTAAATAATACCTAAACTAAAACTGAACACAAACCCAAAACCTAAACCTACAAAACCTAAACCCTAAAACCTAAAACCCTAAACCTTAAACCCTAAACCCTAATTCCTAAACCCTAAACACCAAACTCTAAATCTTAAACCTAAAAACCTGAAACCTAAAATAAAACCTAAACCTAAACTAAATAAAACCTAAAAATAAAATAAACAAAAAACCTAAACAAAAAATAAAATAAATAAATAAAACTAAACTAAAACTTAAACCTAAACCAAAACCTAAAAATAAAATAAAATAGAAAGAATAACTAAACTAAAATAACATAAATAAGAACTTAAATTAAACTAAAAAATAACCTAAATGATAAAAAATAAAACCTAATATGTATGTATGTATGTAATATATATATATATAATATGTAATAATATGTAATAATAATAATATAATAATATATATATATATATAAAAAATAATAATAAAATAAACTTAAAATAAATAAATTTAAACTAAATAAAACATAAAACCTAAAAAATAAACCTAAAAAAATAAAATAAACATAACATGTGCCCTAAACTAACAAACCTAAACCTAAACTTTCTAATTTTAAAAAATAAAATAAAATAAATAAATAAAATAAACCTAAACCCAACTCACTCTAACCTAAAATAACCCCTACCTACTACCCCACCTAAACCTAAACCCTAAATCCCACCCTACCAAACTAAACAAACCTAAACCTAAACAATTAAAAAACTTAAAATAAAATAAGTAACAAAACCTAAACTTGAATAAAATAAAATAAAAACCTAAAACTAAAAATAATAAAAAAAAAAAACTAAAAAAAATAAAATAAACTCAATTAAAAAAAACCTAAATAAAAACCTAAATAAAATAAAAACTAAATGTAAAATAAAAAGAAAGATAAACCTAAATAATTAAATAAAGACTAAAATAAAACCTAAACCAAAAATAAACCTAAAATAAAATAAAAAAATAAAACCTAAACCCAAAATTAAAAAAAAACATAAACCTAAATAAAAAAATAAAATAAACCTAAACTAAAATAAATAAAACCTAAACCTAAACATGAAATAAAGTAAACCTAAACTTGAACCTAAACTAAATAAAATAAAATAAAATAAACTAAAAATTAATCTAAACCTAAAATAAAAACTAAAACCTAAAAATAAACATAAAATAAAAACCTAAAACCCAAACCTAAAAAAATAAAATAAAAAAACCTAATCCTAATCCTAAAAAATCAAATAAAACCTAAACTTCAAAAATAAAATAAAATACAACTTAAAATAAACCTAAACCAAACCTAAATAAAATAAAATAAACTAAAATAAACATAAAACCATAAATAAATAAAAATAAATAAACCTAAATTAAAATGAATAAACTAAACTAAATAATAAAATGAACTTATAAAATTAAACTAAATATTAAAAATAACTAAATAAAAAAACCCTATTTCCTTGATTTTTTTTTTAAAATCCTCTGACCCTATAAACCCTAAACTAATCTGAAAATAACCCTAAACCCTACCCTGGTAAACCCTAAACCCTAAACCTAAACCCTCTAAAATAAACCCTAAACTTACCCTACTTTGGACCCTACCCCCACCTCCCTGAGCCAAACCCAAACCTAAACCCTACCCTACCCTACTATAAACTAAAATAAAAACCTAAAAAATAAAACCTAAACCTAAATAAAAATAAAATAAAATAAAACTAAACTAAAAAAAGCCTGACCTAAACTAATAAACTAAAAAAGATAAAATAAAAAATAAATAAACAAAAAAAAAATATAGAAACCTAAACTAAACTAAAAAAATAAATTAAACCTAAAAATAAAAAACCTAAATAAAGTAAATAAGTAAACATAAAATAAAAATAAAATAAATCTAAAATGAAAACTTAAAACCTAAACCTGAAAAATAAAATAACCCGAATGAAGAAAATGTTGAATTGAATCATAAACCTAAACCTAAAAATAAAAAATAAACCATAAACCCTAAACCCAAAGCCCTAAACCCTAAAACTAAACCTTAACCCTAAACCATAGACCTATAACCTTAACTACAAAATCAAACCCTAAAAAACCTAAACCCTAAAACCTTAATATAAACTAAATGAATCCTTAAAAAAAACAAATCTTAAATAAAATAAAATAAAACTTAAGCTAAAATATAAACCTAAACTTAAACCTAAACCTAAAACTAAAAATTAAATAAATTAACAAATAACAACTTAGCTAAAAATAAATAAATAAAAAACTAAATTAAACAAAAAAAATAAAATAAATCTAAATCAAATAAAAACTAAATGTGAATTAAAAATAAAATAAACTTAAAATTAAATAAAAACTAAATAAAACCTAAAAAAAATAAACCTGAAGGTTAAAAAAATAAAAAATAAAATAAAATAAAAGCTAAACCCTAAACTAAGAAAAGAAAACCTAAACCTAAAATAAACAAAATAAAATAAACCTAGACCTAACCTAAAATAAACTAACTAAAATAAATAAAACCTGAACTTAAACCTAAAATAAACTAAACTTAAACCTTAAACTAATTAAAATAAAATAAAATAAAAATAATCCTAAACCTAAAGTAAAAAATAAAACCTAAAATAAAAATGTAAAACCTAAACCTAAAAAAATAAAATCAAAACCTAAACCTAAACATAAAAATATAAAATTAAACCTAAACCATAAAAATAAAATAAAAATAAAGCTAAATTAAAAAATAAACATAAACATAAACCTAAACCTAAAAAATAAACTAATATAATAAACTTAAACTAAAATAAATAAATTAAATAAATAAAATAAAATAAATAAAAAATAAAAAATAATAAATAAAATGGACTAAATACTAAATACCTACTGCCTTGTTTTTTTTACCCTACCCTACTTAAACCTACTGACCCTAAACCTGCAACTAAATCCTAAAGCTCATTAAACCCCAGATACCCTCCTGTGCTTCTGGCATTTAGGCTGAGCCCTAACCCTAAACCAGGCCATAAATCACTACCTGATCTTAAACTTCCAAAGGCCACCCTCCCTAATGACCCTGTGGCCTGACTATCTACTGACCTGGGCCCTAGATGGCTCTGGGCTCTTAACCACTGAGAAACCTAAAACTAAAGCTAAGCCTAAAAGCATTACCCTAACCTAAACCTAAAATGACCATCCATAACCTAAACCTAAACTATAAACCCTAAACTCTAAACCATCAACCCTAAACTCTAAATCTTTAAAACCCTAAATCCTAAATCATAAACCCTAAACACTAAACCCTAAACCCTAAACCCTAAACCCTATACCTTTACCTAAACCATAAAACCTAAAATATAAATTAGCATTAAACTAACCCTAATCCTAACCCTAAAATTTAACCCTAAACCTTGAATAAAGATGTCTTAAGGTAGATCTAAAGAATGACCTAATATAGTTATGTTAGCCAGAAAATGTCTTCAAGAGACTTTCCTTGGCTATTAGAGATTTGAATATTCTAAACCTTAACCCTAAATCATATTATAATACAATATATTATAGTATAATGTAGCATCATATATTTGAGCATGTAGTGATGTGTTTTTGGATGTTATAAGAAGTTTTGAGATGTTTAAGTATATTATGGTATTGTGCACTATAGTATGCATTAATATAAATCATAAAAATATTTATTTAATAAATCAAATGATGAAATTTACTAAATTCTAAGTGGGAATTAGGTTGTAGTACCAAAGATGTGCTACACAACTTATAGTCTAAAAAGTAAGATTTTATGTTGAAAATAAATATTATATTTTGTAGCATAATATAGCATCATATATCATAATATATTATTTTGTGCATTTTAAACTCTTTTAGTATTTTACAATCATGCAGTCAAGCCTACACTGGCATTCTTTACAAAAATATTGATTAGACTTTAAAATGGTGGAATTTGGCCAAATTCATAATAGGTAGAGCATGTCATCATAATATATTGTTTTAATTTAAAATATTTAAGTGATACGACTAAAATATATAGTTTTTTATTATTTAGAAGAATTTTATGATTTTTTATTTTAAGCAATCTCTTGTGATGTGATATGTAATATAATATAATATAATATGCTATACTATATTATAATATAGGATGCAATAACATAGTGTAGCATCATGCATTATAGCATACTATTGTGTATTACTACTTGTTGTTTAGCATATTTTAGTTTCTTATAGTATGAAGTAGTAGATTTTGTACTGGTATAATTCATAAAAATACGATTTATAGGTGAGATGATTTTTAAATTTAAGGTAAGCATTAGGGAATATCAGGGGTGTATGGTGTCATTTAATCAAAATAATGGAAATATGCATTCAAAATAAATGTACACTTTTCAACCAAATTTTATAGATTTTTTGGTTAAAGTGATTTATTTTAAGGTGTAATGTAAGATAATATATTATATGATAGCATATTAAAATGTAAAGTACATAACAATATAACTTCACATATATATGAATGTGGTGGTGTGTTACTAAATGTTATTGTACATTTTAGTATGTTTTACTTTTGTTATAATACATTGGGTCAAAACTCACAAAAAAGTTAATATGGAAGAATTTGGCCAAATTTACAGCACACACCAGGAAGCAACACCAAAATTATGCTATTTTATAGCATTTCTAATAGAAAATTAATAATTTTACATCCAAATTGAACATTATTCATATTTTGAGAAAATTTTATTATTGGTTCTTTTTAACTGATTCTAATGAGGTGTAATGCTAGACAATATATTATATTATAGCAAATTATAATATAACATCATATGTTATAATATAATATAGTGTGTTAATTCACTATAATATGTTACCATGATATTGTATAGTTAGTTTGAGCTTGCACCATCACAAATCATAAAATGTGATTATAATGTTAAGATGATATAATTTGAATGAATACATTATTAGGATTTTGATTGAAGTATTAAAGGTGTGCATAAGAAAAGAAATAAGATTTGATGTGAATTCCATGTCAAGGACATGGAGGGAGATCCACTAGGGCATTATCTCAACTCTGACTAGCCCAAGACAAAAGATATGTGTTTATTTTATATGTTTATGTGTAGTTTATGTTTGTGTTATGTCGATGAAGGATAGGACGCCGCTCAAGTTCCTTACACCTACCCTAAACACATCATGCTCGATTCGCAAATAAGAATACTTTCAACATGGAAGAGATTTAATTTTCATTGATGATAATTATTTTTAAACATAATTTATACTATTTCTTTAAGTAGAGCCCATTAATTGGAAGCATTAGGTGCTCTCCCTTATGATTAATAAGTTGATGAGATCCTCCTTGGTAGGCCTTCTATATGGCAAAAGGGCCTTCCCAAGTGGGTTCAAACTTGCCTCCCATCTTATGACGGGCAACAATCGGAACTAAAATAGGCTCTCTTACTTGAAAAGCTATAACAGACCAACTTATTATGAGCTTGAATCATTTTAGCTTTGTACAACTTGAGATTTTAGTATCCCACAGGCATCTCTCCTCCAAACCTTCAAGCTCTTCTAACACCAACTTGGCATTCTACTCTATTATGATCTTGCTACCCATAGTTATCCCTAGTAATGGGAATTGGACTTCTAATGGTTGAAACGACTTTGATATAGTAAGGAGAAAGGAGTAGAGGTTGGAGTTATATATATGTAGGCAAGGTTTTAACTAAATCACTATGCTTGTTATGCTCAGTGTCTTGGTATTT
Source organism: Cymbidium sinense (assembly GCA_021442155.1). Classification (NCBI taxonomy): domain Eukaryota; kingdom Viridiplantae; phylum Streptophyta; class Magnoliopsida; order Asparagales; family Orchidaceae; genus Cymbidium; species Cymbidium sinense. The sequence goes on from CM038214.1 coordinate 160,353,963, forward strand.
AGATGAGAGTTTTGTTGAAGGCTTCTACTAAGATGTTTGCCTTCGAGTAGTTAATGGTAGAATATCTCCAATCTATATTGTGTCTACGGGCAAAGTTGTTGATCTCGGTGCTCTTTAATGCAATACCATTATCAGATATAATTCATTGATGCACTTTGAACCTATATATGATATGGTTCCTAAAAAATTAAACCTCATGCTGAGCTGTGACCTCTTTGAGTGGAATGAACTTCGCCTATTTGGAAAAGTAGTCAGTAGCAGCTAAGATGAACCATGACCCGAAGAAGAAGGAGGATCAATCAGACCCATTATGTTGATACCCCAACACTTGAATGGCCATTAGACCAATATAAGATGTAGAATATTTGGTGGTTGGTGTATGACCACACCATGTATTTGACATTGGATTCATCACCTAGCCGTATCCATGCAATCTTTGATCTTCGACGGCCAGTAGTATTCTATTCTCTTAATCTTGGCTTTCATCTTTAGACTGGATTGGTTGGCTCCACATAATCCTTAGTATACCTCAGTCATAATTTTATGGGCTTTGTTCTTGTCTAAATAATGTAACCACATATGATCGAAAGACTGCTAGTACAAGACACAATCCACATAAGCATAGGAAAGTGCTCTCTGCTTCATCTGATGGGCTTGGGACTTCTCTTGAGATAGTTTACCTTTATTTAGGTAATCCATGAATTGTTTCCTCCAATTTAACTCTTTGTCTTTCTTGGCAATGGAAACCTTCCCTTCAAGAAAGTACATTTTAATGAGTTCAATATCAATAAGGGATAAGACTTGTCTAATTTGGACTTTTATTGATATGGACTCATCCTCCAGACATCCCAACTCCTTTATAAGCTTAGCTAAAGCATACGCTATGGCATTCTCTCCTCGAGGAATCTTAAAAATGGTAACCTCTAGGATTTGGGCCAATAACTCCATGGTGTACTTGTGGTAGTGATTGTGCTAGGGCTTTATAACCTTATAGGACCCAGCAATTTGGTTGATAACTAGCTAAGAATCTTCGAAGATTTTCATTTTTTGGATGATTAGAGTAATGGATAACTCCAGATCGGCAATTAGAGCCTCATATTTGGCTTCATTGTTGGTGCAAGGATTGGACAAATGCTATAAGAATCTCATTACATCGCGGATCAAAGTTAAGAGAAATATTCCTACTGCTACCTTTCTTGGAATAGTAGATTATGGTTCTTCTCCTTTTTGAGAGGAAGTTAAATCATCAAAGTACATCTCGAAGCAGTGAATTCTAGTATCCCCTAAGTTCATGATTTGTTCATCAGGGTAATCATCATTAAATTGAGAGTCAATAGAAAGTGGGTGTGCTGCTAAAAAATCCACTAGCACTTGTCCTTTCACCGCACAGAGGGGTACAAAGATAATGTCAAACTACGAGAGGATCATGGATCGTCATGCCAACCATCCGGATAGCATCGACCGTGTTATGAGATACCATTGATCCTAAATACAGTTCACTTAGAGAAAAGCATAAGATTAGTGTTTGTAATCTTTAAGGTAAAAAGATTAAGCTAGATGGCAAATAGTGCATTTTCTCTTATCATTATGGAACAAAGTCACCAAAGAGTCATAATGAGTGCCACCATCTTTGAGATGGTAGTGGTTCATCTTTTGTAATGCATTAAATCCAAAATTATCATATGTGAATGCACATCTTCAAGATGATCTTCTTATAGGTTGGGCTTTAGATAGCTCAAACATCTTGATTTGAAGATATTCTAAATGATCACTTCTTGATATTTCATACTGTCATTTATAATCTTTAGCATCTAGCATCTCTTCATAATATGAAAAATCTTATTTTTTCAAGAACCAATTTCTTCAACTACTTATGAAGGTTGATCTTCTTTTTCTAAATTACTTGAGCTCATTGATGGTTGACTTAATCTCTTCTTTGAACACTGGAGGTAAATCTTTGACTTCAAAATCAGATCATTTAATTTCTAGCCTATTTTTTAAGTTAATGAGATTCATATTTGATCTTTGATCATGAACAAGTCATGATTAGATTCATTTGATCATTGATTTAATCCCTATCTTTATTTGATTTTTAGAAGAGAAAGTCATACCAATATGCATGAGTGAGATAAGTTTTAAGTCCAATCCATAAGCATGGATCATGTTTATCATAGTGGCTTTAATTCATTAACATAAACTTTAAAATCATAAAAACATGGAAAATGCAAAAAATACTCATTTTAAAGGTATTTTAGAGAATTAATTAAAATGATCTTAACTAATTTTAAATAGTAATTAAGGTTTAATTAAGATTTAATTACAATTAGCTTAATTACTTTTTTTGAGCAATTAATCTAAATTTTGTGGGTTAATTTAATGGGATGACCTCTACCTCCATGATTTTCTTGGGATTTATTGCTCATATTGGGAAAATTGACTAATTAAAACTTGTACTCTTTTAAGTTAATTAATGATTAATTAATCCCATGACAATAAAATTGGTTAATTAAGTTTATTAATCATTGTTCAACAAAAGTGAACTAAGGAATGTTGGGACCCCTTTCCTAAGTTCTTTTCACCTTTAAATGAAATTAAGATTTAACTAATTAATTAAATCATAATCAAATTGAAATCATAATCATCTTAATTAATTAAATCATGGATCATTTGGTTGTTTAATAACCTAAAGGAGTTTAATGATATGGTTAGTCCATGTGTGAAAACCATAAGAGTAATTAGTAAATTAATTAATCTAATTAACTATTAATCATGTGCCAATTGCATTAGGCCTTTTTTTCCTAGGATCATTGCAAGTTTATTTTCCATGCATATCATGTTGGCATAATTATTTAGTTAATTACTTTAAGGTGACATAGGTAATGAGTAATTAATTCATCTAATTAAGGTTCAACTTAATTAACCCATAAAATTAATTTAATTACATTTCCTTAAATTAAATCAAATCATAATGTGGGAATGTGTTTAAAACAGCAAGTGATGATTTCTCTTCTCCTCCTTAAATCAAATCATATTTAAAACTTAATTAATAAACGAGCTTTGGTTTGCTTTAAATAATCTTATTTGATTTAATTCTCCTTAAGAACTAGTTTAGCTGAATGAATCACATGCTTATATTTGATTTTTCTTTTTCCAATCATGTTAAATTTGATATGTCATTTGAATTCATGCATTCATGTTTTTAAAATCAAGTAATATAAAATGGATTTCCTTTATGTAAACTTGCATGTGTTGATTTAATTTAATATATGTGACTATTATCACTATTAAATCTAAATGTATTTTTTTAAAAGCTTATAAATGAATAATAATATGTGTTATGAGTTATAAATACATAAGGAATGCATGTGCTTATAACTTAAGTGTATGAATGTTGAGTTCTTTTTCCTATATTCATGTGTTGATTTATATAAGATTGAATGGTAATGGGTGTATAGTCTAGACATCCCAGGAACATGCAGCTTTAGCTAGCCCCAAGGAGGTCATTTGATTACCTCACTTTTCTAGTTTAACAATGGCACATTCCCATTTGATTTCATTCTTATGTATTTCAACATTAGAATTTGGATAGAGCTTTAATTCATATATATAAATAATTCAATCATATATATATATATATATATATATATATATATATATATATATATATTATATATACACTCATTGAATGGTTTTCTTTCCCTCATATGTATAATCCATGTGTGTCCAAGAAAAGTATATATGACATCCCGGAATCTGAGGCTTTAGTTAGCCTAAGGAGGTCATTTGATTACCACACTTCCATGGTTTAACGACAATTGCTTATGTCTTTGTATATGTATATGTTTAGTGAATGAAAATACCATTTTACATTAAAATTGCATACATTAATAATTGACTAAATGGTTGAATTAATTAGCCATATAATTTGGAGCTTACTTCATATGTTCATGTATAAGAATTTACATGTGTTTGAATGAAAATGGATATATAGCCTAGACATCCCTTGGAATACGAGGGTTTAGCTAGCTCCTATGATGTCATTTGATTACCTCACTTTCCTTGTTTAACAATGGCACATGCCTATTTAATTTCAGTCATATATCCTTTTGGTATAAGAATTTGGATAAAGTTTTAAATTAATACGTTAAATAATTCAATCAAATAAAATATAAATTCTAAACATACACATACATTCATCATTTAAGTGTGCTAAAATTTGTTGCATGTACAGATACACTTATGATTGAATCATATGCATGTTACATGTGATGGATGTGGTAATTTAATTAAATTAATCTTAAGATGCTTCATTTTTTTATTTAAAGTGAACTTAGGTAAATCATTTAATAAGCCATTCACTAAAGAGAAATAAATCAAATTAATATACTTTAGAAAGTGACTTAAGGTAGAGATGAAAGAGGGAAATCCTATTTTCCTCTCTTTATAACACTTAGTGTCTAAGTGTAATCAAATGAAACAAAAAAAAAAAACACAATTTCAAATTTCAAATCAATTAAACTACTTCAAGTGAAATCACTCTTTTATGTTAAATTGAAACCTTCTACACTTAGAAAATACAACACTAATGCTTAACAAGCCTTACCACAGAAGCCTTAATTCACACATTAGAATTAAGTCACCACATCTAGCTCTAAGTTAGGATGATGTATGATGTCATGTATGTTTTATTTTATGATGTATTATTATAGATTGGATGTTAGGGTGTATACTTCATAGACTAGATGATAGGCCAATATTAGCCTAATCATGCTTTTTATAGGGGATTTTGCTTATGGGATGTTTAAAAATAAATGTAAATGCTCTTTTTGCAGGTTACTTAAATCCTTAAGCATAATGTAAGTTAGGACAGGTGGGCTTAGTTACCCATGTATAGGATGCTAAGTCCAAACTATAAATATAACTGCTTGGGATTATATGTATATTTAGCTAACCTCTATTTTATAGGTGAAGTTAGATTTATTTTTTCCACATAAATGTAGTTTTTGCAATAGGAATTAGGATTAGTGTTGTGGGGGATTAGGATGAGCAGTGGCTAGAAGGCATTGTCCTAAGGTGCCCTGTGATGCCTTTGAAGCAAGCACCATCAAATCAAAGAAGGAACCAAATCATAAATGGAGATATGAAGAAAGAAGACCCCATAGCATTTAATACAATTATATTCTTTCATATTCCAGGTTGTATAAAGGTAGAGCTTCATCATCTTTTCTCTCTTGGTTATGCGGTACGTACTTAGCACCTTTTATTCATTTATGATAGTTTATATAATTGTTTGATGTTATCTTTAAATTATGCATTAGGACGGCATGCTTCTCATAGTTTCTTAAATGATTAATGCTTTTATGTGTGGGTTGGATACTATTAGGCTATTAGGATAAAATAACTTATCTACCCAACTAATCACTCATAACTAAATTATAAATAACTCATAAACTCATCTTAAAGCCTAAGACATAAATAGGATAATTAAAAGATTTAGCAACCCCTTAGCTGTATGTTTATATGTATCACATCATGCATGCATATTCTTTCTCTCTTGAACATGAAGGATCTCCATCTTGCGATAAAGGAATGCTTGAGGGCATCCCTTGTTGTGGAGAACACCTTCTTCTAGCTAATTTGACCCATAACCTATTTCATCATGCATTTAGGCATAAGAAATCCTAAAGGCAAAATGATGTGTCTAAAATGACATAAAATTTGAAAAGATTTTGCATATATAGATTAAGTCATATTCTCGAACCACTCATGCTCTAGTCTTTTATGGAGTGTGTTTTGGACTTTAGTCTCTTTCTAATTAAATAACAACCCAAGCTATCTTACAATCATAAGACCAGACTACATGGTTTTAAAATCGTAGGACTTAGCTGGCAGACACTTCAGGGGGTTGTAAGTATAGAACTCAGAAAATTTATAAAATAAAATAAACTAAATAAACAAAAACCTACCACTTTACTTAATTTAATAAAATAAAAAATAAAAAACTAAAATAAATAAATAAATAAAATAAACTAAATAAACATCTACTATTTTGTTTAATTTAAAGTAATAAAACAAAACACTAACCCTACCACCTCAAACCTCCTCTAACCAAACATTATAAATCCTCCAACCCAAATCTACTAATCAAAACCATCTAACCCACACCTACATATCCTCCCTACTCTCCCTCCTACATAAACTAAATCTTATTAAATAAATAAAACTAAACCTAAATAAAATAAACCTAAACCTAAACCTAAAATAAAATAATAAAAATAAAACTAAACTAAATAAAATATAAAACTTAAACTAACCTAAAAATAAAATAAACCTAAAAATAAAGCCTAAAATAAAATAAAAACTAAAAATAAAATAAAATAACTAAAATAAAATAAATTAAAACTAAATAAAATGTCTTAAAAAAGCTAAAATAAAATCTAAAAACATACCCTTTTAACATAAACCTAATAAACAAAATAAACTAACTAAATAAACTAAATAAATAAATACCTCCTAACCTACTAAATAAAATAAAATAAACTAAAATAAACCTACCTACTAAATACCTAAAATCTAAAATAAAACCTACCTACTTAAAATATAAACTCCTAAACCTAAAATAAAAATGTGACCTAAAATAATAAAATAAACTAAACTAAAATACATAAACCTAAACCTAAAATACTAAAATAAAACACTACTAAGATAAATATAAATAAATAAACTAAACTAAATAAAAATAAATAAACCTTTAATAATAATTAATAAATAAAGATAAACTAAATGACATACCTGATGCTTATTAATAAAACCTCTAATAACCCTACATGCAATCTCCCTACCCTCCTAAACTGAGCCCTACCAGGCTTACCATACCCTCCCAAAACCAGCTCCACTGAGCCCTAACCCACCATATCCAGGCCTCCTGACCCTACCTACATAAATAAAACTAAATAAGACCTAAGATAAAATGTAAGAAACCTAAATAAAATATAAATAAAAAAAAACAACCTACCTAAAAATAAAATAAAATAAACTAAACTACTAAATAAATAAAACTTAAACTACTAAAAAATAAATAAACCTAAAAATCTAAATAAATAAACTAGGAAATAAAATAATAAATCCTAAAATATAAAATAAAAATCTACTTAAAACTAAAATAAATCTAAACATACCCTATAAACCTAAACTTAAAATAAACAAATAAAATATATAAAAATAAACTACTAAAATAAATAAACTAACCTACCTGAATAAACTAAACCTAAACCTACTATAAATAAAATAAACTAAAAATAAACCTAACTGGACTAAAACCTAAAAATAAAACTAAAAAAAAAACCTAAAACTTAAAGCCAAAAAAATAAAATAAAATAAAAACTAGATAAAAACTAAATAAAAACCTAAACCTAAAATTAAACCAAATAAATAAGATAAAACCTAAAACCAAACTAAAAAATAAAAAAACCTAAAAAAATAAAATAAATAAAATAAAATAAACAAACTAAATAAATTAAACTAAAATAAATAAAAAACCTAAACATGTAAAACCTAAACTAAATAAAATAATACTAAAATAAACCTAAACCTAAACTGAAATAAAACCTAAAATGGTCCTAAAATAAAACAAAACCTAAATGTAAATGATAAAACTAAAACAAAATAAAAATTAAACCTAAACCAAAAGAATAAAAATAAAACCTCTAAAAATAAACCTAAACCTAAAAATAAAAACAAATAAACCTAAATAATATATAATAAACTAATGATAAAATAATAAAATAAATAAAAAAATAATATAAATAATAAATAAAAATAACTAAAATCTAAATAAACCTAAATTTAATTTTTAAACTCTAAACTAAGGTGACTACCATAAATTTAAAACCTAAAAAGGCCAATAAATGGCTAAACTACTACCACTAAAACACCAAACAAACTGGCTACACCCCACCTTTCAGAAAAAACATACTAAATAAAACCTAAAATAAATATATAAAAACCTAAGCCTAAATAAATTAAAATAAAATAAAATTAAAGAAACTTAAAACTAAATCTAAACCTAAACTAATAATAAAATAAAATAAACTAAAATAAACTAAGATAAAAGAAAGAAATAAAACCTAAACTAAACTAAAAATAAAATAAGCCTAAGAATCAAAACATAAAATAAAAAACCTAAATAAAATAAAAAAAACTAAATAAAAAACCTAAATAAATAAAACTAAAATAAAACCTAAAAATTAAATAAAAAATTAAAGATAAACTAAAATAAATATGTAAATATAGCTAAACTAAAATAAATAAAACCTAAACCTAAACCTAAATAAACTAAATAAACCTAAACATTAACTAAATAAAATTAAATAAACTAATAATAAAAAAAAAATACCTAAACCTAAATGAAAATAAAACCTAAAACAATCTAAAATCAAAGCTAGACCTAAACCTAAAAAATAAAATAAACCCAAACTAAACTTAAGAAAATAAAACTTAAACCTCAAAATAAAATAAAATAAAACTCCACTAATAAAAATCTAAAGCTAAACCTAGTAAAATAAACTAACTTAAACTAAATAAAATAAACCTAAAATAAGTAAACTAAACTTAATAAAAAAAAATAAACTGATAAAATATAATAAAAACTAAAATAAATAAAAATTAAATAAATAAACTAAATAAACTAAACCTATCGGTTTGCTTAATTTAAAAAAATGCTAAACCCTAAACCTTAAACCTAAACCCAAACCTTAGCATAAATCTAACCCTAAACCACAACCTAAACTCTAAACATTAACCCTAAACCTTAAATCCTAAAGCTCGAAGCCTAAACCTAAACACAAAGTAATTAAATAATTTAGAAAATTAACCTAATAGACTTAAAACTAAACCTAAACCCTAAGAATGGATAGAACCTTGGGGAAGATCACCATCAAGGCTGGTCAGATCTGGGGTGGAGAAGTGAAGCGAGGCGGCGGCCCTGTGGTGGTGGGGATCTAGAGTTCTGGATATGGAGGTGGTGGTGAGCAATGGTGGTGAGGGGGAGGAGCGGCGAAGGTTACAGTAGTGGTAGCAGGGAGAGATCGAGGATACGATGGTGGATCTCGCTACTCGAGAGGTCGGGGAGGGGGGGGGGTTCTTATTCGGAAGTGGAGAAATTGAAGAAAAATAGATCGGATTTGGTACTTATGGAAGTGTGTCTTTACATTAGAGATGATTCTAGTTATCTAAGGTTTTTGATTTGCTCTATGCATGCTCATCTTTTATCTTTATCATCGCTTGTGTCTTAGAAAACTTGTTATGTTACTTGGTTCTTGAAATCAAAAAGAAGAGATGTTGAATCTTAATTTATTCTCTATTTAAAAAAAACCAAAAACCCTAAACCATAAATTAAAACTTGAACCCTAAACCCTAAACCTAAACCCTAAAACCCTAAACCCTATACCCCATACCAAAAAACACCCCTAAACCCTAAACCCTAAATCCCAAAACCTAAACCCTAAATCCTAAACTAACCCTAAACCCTAAAAAGTTAAAAAACTAAATGTAAACTAAATAAAACTTAAAAGTAAAAGAAATAAAAAAAAAAACCTAAACAAAAATAAAATAAAGAAATAGAATAAAATAAAGAAATAAAATAAAATAAAACATAAACTAAACTAAAAAACTTAAATAAATCAAAATAATAAAATAAAATAAAATAAATAAATAAACCTAAACTAAACTAAAACCTAAATAAATAAAACTATTTAAAATAATGATAAACCTAAATCTAAAATAAATCTATGAACCTAAACCTAAAATAAACCTAAAATAATAAATAATAAATAAACCTAAACCATAAAAAACTAAAAAACTCCTAAACTAAATAAACTAAACTAAAGATAAAATACATAAACCTAAACCTACACAACCTAAACAAATAAAATATCAAAAAAACCTATAAACCTAAAATCTAAACCTAAAATAAATAAAACCTAATCTAAAATAAAACTGACCTAAAACTAAAATAAAACCCTAAATACACTAAAATAAATAAACTAAACTAAATAAAATTTAAACCTAAATATAAACTAAATATAATATTTGTGTTAATAAAATAAACTAAATACATAGGCATCTGGTTTGATTTAAATATAAAAAAATAAATTAAAATTAAAAAAAATTTAACCCTAAACCTACCAATAATCCAGGCCCTGACCTGCTACTTGGGCCCTGGGCCCTAAACCTGAGCCAGACCTACCCTGAGCCAAATACCCAACTCTAAACCACCAAAATAAACTAAAACCTAAAAAATAAAAAAAAAAACCTAAACCTAAATAAATATATATATATATATATAAAACCTAAACCTAATCTTAAAATGAAATAAAATAAAAAATAAAATAAACTAAAATAAAATAACTAAACTTAAACTAAACTAAAAATAAAATAAACCTAAAATAAAATGTTAATAAAAAACTTAAATGAAAATAAATAAATAAAATAAAATAAACATAAAACTAAATAAAACCTAAATAAAACCTAAAAATAAAAAAAAAAATAAAACTTACCACTAAACTAAAATAAATCTAAAATGAATAATAATATAAACTTCCTAAACTAAAATAAATAAACCTAAAACTACATAAAATAAACTAAACTAAACCCTAAACTAAATAAAATAAAATAAAGTAATTAAACCTAAACTAAACTAAAAAACAAACTAAAAAAAACTAATATAAAAACCTAAACCTAAACTAAAAAAAATAAAACTAAACCTAAACTTAAAAATAAAAAATAAACCTAAGAAATAATAAAATAAAACTAAAATAAACTTAAACCTAAACTAAATGTAAAAATAAACTAAAAATAAACATAAATTAAACATAAAATAAATAAATTAAACTAAAAAAAATGTGAAATAAATATAAATACTAACTCTAGATAATCCCAAACCCTGAGCCCAAACCTTGACTAAACCTACAGGCCCTGGGCCCTAAACCCTAAATCCTAAACCCTGACTTTAATCTGGCTTTAAACAAAGCTAAACCCACTGAGCTGAAATCCTGGGCCCCAAACCTACCATGATCTGACTGATTTAAACCCCACTTTAAGGCATATACCCTAGGCCTTAAACCCTAAAACCTGCAGTGGACCATCCACACCCTAGGCCTAGGCCCTGACCTCTTAGGCCCTAAATCATAAAGACCTAAGGGCTTAGGCCAAACTATAAAACCAGATTAGATAATAAAGATCTGGGCTATAAAGATATAAAAGGCTTAAACTAAAATAAATCCTAAATAAATGATAAAATAAAGATAAATAATAAAGATAATAAATAACATAAACTAAACTAAAAAAAATAAAATAAACCTAAGAATAAAAAACCATAAAATATGAACTAAGCGTTAACCTATAAAATAAACCTAAAATAAATTAAATTAAAACTAAATAAAATTTAAACAAAAATAAACCAAAATTACATAAAAAACCTAACATAAACTAAAATAAAACCTATAAAATAAATAAATCTATTAAATTAAATAAATAAAATAAATTAACCTAAATAAAAAAATAAAGTAAATTGAAATAAATAAAATTAAATATACTAAATAAACTGGCCTGTGGGTTTGCTTTTTAAAATAAACCACCACTCTGTTCTAAACTCTCCATAAACCTGACATCCAAATCATCCACACACACTGATCTACAATAGCATAAACCTAATCCTCCTAAATCCTAAACCATCCCAAAACCCTAAACTCAAGCCACCCTAAAACCCTTCCCTAAGCCTTACCTTACCTACTACCACCCCAAACCTACCTAAACCTAAAATAACTAATTAAATTAGAAAATAAAACTAAACCTAAAATCTAATAAACTAAATCAAAAAATTAAACCCTAAGAATGGGCAAAACCTTGTGGCAGAACATCACCATCAACTAGGCTCGATCTAAATGGTGGAGGCGAAGAAGGTGGCGGTGGTACATATCGTAGTGGTGGGAGATCTGGAGGTGAGTGGATATGGAGGTGGGGCGAGCAGCGAGGTATGAGGTGGTGGTGAGAGATCAGGATATGATGGTGATCTGCTTGTAAATAAATAAATTTGAAGAAACTAAGCGAAGAAACTAAAGAACGGCTGATCCTATCTACTACTTATGGTAATAAACATAAACATAAAGCTAAACCTAAAAAATAAACTAAAATAAAAAACCTAAACTGAAATAAATAAACTAAACTAAATAAAAAATCAACCTAAATAAAAAATAAAATAAATTAAAAGAAATAGAAAATAAATTAAATAAACCTAAACTTATCAGTTTACTTAATTAAAAAAACCCTAAACCCTAAACTCTAAACCTACAACCCTAAATCCTAGAAAACCCTAAACCCTAAACCCTAAATCCTAAACCCTAACCCTAAACCTGAAGCCATAAATAAAATAAACCTAAAATAAAATAAATTAAAAACAAAATATAAACCTAAACCTAAATAATAAACCTAAAATAAATAAAAAATAAAACATAAAACGTAAACCATAAACTAGAAAAAACCTAAACCTAAACTAAAAATAAAGTAAACCTAAACCTAAACCTAAACTAAAATAAACTAAACTAAAATAAATGAAACCTTAACCTAAACTGAAACTAAATAAAATGAAATAAACTAAAAATAAACCTAATCCTAAACTATAAAATAAATCCTAAAAATAAACCTAAAATAAAAACCTAAAACCTAAACCTAAAAAAATAAAATAAAAACCTTAACCTAAACCTAAAAATAAAAAATTAAACCTAAACCTAAAAAAAAAATAAAACTTAAAAATAAACCTAAAATAAAACTTAAACATAAACTTTATAAAATAAAATAAAAATCTAAACCTAAACCTAAAATAAAAATAAAACCTAAACCTAACTTATAAAAATAAAACTAAACTTAAAAAATAAACCTAAACCTAAACCTAAACATAAAATAAAACCTAAAACTCAAGTAAAAAATAAACTTAAACCTAAAAAATAAACAAACTAAAACTTAAACTAAAATTAAAAAAATGTAAAATAAACTAAACTTAATAAAAAAAAAATAAACCCTAAAAAATAAAAAAATAAAATAAACTCAAATAAATAGAAATAACCTAACTAAATAAACCTAAACATACTGGTTTACTTAATTAAAAAAAAAACTATAAACCCTAAATCCTATACCCTAAACCCTATAAGTATCCCTAAAACCTAAACTTTAATCCTACAACCCCAAACCCTAAACCCTAACCCCTAAACCTTAAACCCTAAAAGCCTAAACCCTAAACCCCAAACCTAAACCCTAAACCCTAAAACCCTAAACCCTAAAACCCTAAACCCTAAACCCTAAACCATAAACCCTAAACCCTAAACCATAAAACCTACAACCCTAAACCTTAAATTACAAACCCTAAATCACAAACCCTAAACCCTAAACTAACCCTAAACCTAAAATAACCTTAAACCTAAACCCAATGAATGGCCAAAACCTAAACACCGCCAAAATCCAAGATCTAGGCAAAAATATCCAAACCTAACTGGATGTATATGGATATGGATGTATGGTTATGGAGGTGGGAGAGCGATGGAGGTTAAACCTGGTGGAGGAGGGAGAGATCAAAAGCATAACTCCTAATGGTTCATAAAATTGGAGAAATTAAAGAACCACTAATCTAATCTTACTTATGGAACTATGTAAATAAATTTATCTTGGTTTCGATTTGCTCATGGGTGCTCATTTTTTATCTAAACCCTAAACACTAATACCTAAACACTAAACACTAAACCCTAAACCCTCAACCTTAAAATGAACCCTAAACCTAGAACCCTAAACCCTAAACCCTAAACCTACAACCCTAACCCCTAAAAAATTATAAACCCTAAACCGTAAACCCTAAACTAATCTTAAACCCTAAGCTAATCCTAAATCTTAAACCCTAAACCTTAAAGATTAAACCCTAAAAACCCTAAACCCTAAAACCTAAACTCAAAACCATAAACCCTAACCCTAAACCCTAAACCCTAAACCTTAAAACCCTAAACCTTAAAACCCTAAACCCTAAACCCTAAACCCTAAACCCTAAACCCTAAAAACCTAAAAACCTAAACCTAAACTAAACAAAACAAAATAAAATAAAATAAATAAAAAACCAAAATATAAATAAAATAAGATAAAAACCTAAAATAAAATTTAAACCTAAACCTAAAAATAAAATAAAATAAACTAACAAAAATAAACTAAAATAAAATAAATAAAAACCTAAATTAAACTAAAAAAATAAAATAAACCTAAGAATAAAATACCTAAATAAAATAAAAACAAAACCTAAAATAAAAATAAAATAAACCAAAAATAAAATAAAATAAAAACTATATAAAAACCTAAACCTAAAAAATAAACCTTAAATTAAAACCTAAAAATAAATAAAAAATAAAGCCTAAATCCTAAACTAAAAAAAAAACCTAAACCTAAAATAAAAATAAAATAAACAAAAGAACCAAAGTAAACCTAAACCTAAACTCAAATAAGCTAAACTAAAATAAATAAAACCTAAACCTAAACTTAAACTTAAACCTAGACTCTATAAAATAAAGTAAACTAAAAATAAACCTAAACCTAAACTAAAAAATAAAACCTAAAAATAAACCAAAAATAAAAACCTAAAACCTACACTTAAGAAAATAAAATAAAAACCTAAACCTAAAAAAAAATAAATAAATAAAACCTAATCCTAAAAAATAAAATAAAACTCTACCAAAAATAAACCTAAACCTAAACCTAAATCTAAAAATAAATTATAATGAAAAACCTAAACTAAAATAAATAAACTTAAAATAAATAAACTAAATAAAATAAAAATAAATAATAAACCTAAATAAAAAATAAAAATAAAAAATAAACTAATATAAATAAAAAAATAAACTAAATAGAGTTAAACCTATTGGTTTAATTAATTTTAAAAAATATAAACCGTAAATCCTAAACCCTTAACCCTAAACCTACAAACCTAAACCATAAACCCTAAACTCTAAACCCTAAAAAACCCTAAACCATGAACCTTAAACCCTAAACTGTAAAACCATAAACCTTAAAACCCTAAACCCTAAATAGTAAACACTAAACTCTAAACCCTAAACCCTAAACCCTAAACCCTAAATCCTAAACCCTAAACCCTAAATGCTAAACCCTAAACCCTAAACCCTAACCCCAAACCCTAAACCTAAACTTAAAGTAACTAAATAAATCAAAAAATAAACCTAAAGCCTAAAACCTAATAAACCTAAATCTAAACCTAAACCCTAAGAATGCAGTGATGATAGAACATCACACACCAGCTACTCTGATTCAATGGAGGTGAAGGTGGAGGCGGTTATCATAGGTGGGGATCTAGAGGGATAGGGAAGGTGATATCTGAGTAGTGGTGTGGGGAGGCAGGAGGAGAAATGGAGGTTACAACCGCCGTGAGAGTGACGTGATATGATGGATCCAAGAGAGGTCAGAGGTTCTAATAGAATTGGAGAAACTAAAGAACATGCCATCTACTTTCATGGAACTATCTTTGTAGTAGATGATTCTAGTTATCTAAGGTTTCGATTTGTTCTATGCGCATATTTTATATCTATTCAGTTAGAAAACTGTGTGTTAATGGTTTGAAATGGAAGAAGAAATGTTGAATTTGAATTTGTTCTTTGTTAAAAAAAACCAAAAAATAAACCCACTAAAACCAATCCTAAACCTAAAGCCTAAACCTACCTTAAAAAAAACCTAAACCCTAAACTCAAAATCTAAACCATAACCCTAAATCCATAAACCAAAAAACTTAATCTACCTAAAACCTAAACCCAAGACCCTAAATCCAAAAAAAAACCCAAATCCTACTAAGCCCCAAATCCCAAACCTAAACCTTACACTAAACCCTAAACCTTAAACCAAAGCTAAAAAAGACTAAGCTAAATAAAACCAAAATAAAATAAATTAAAAGAAATAACCAAAAAAGGAAATAAAATAAATTAAAAATAGAAACTTAAATTAAAACCTAAACCAAAAGCTAAAACTAAACTTAAAAACAAAGTAAAATAAAAATATAATTTAATTAAAATATAATAAATAAAAACCTAAACAAAACTAAAAATAAAAACCTAAATAAAATAAAAACTAACCCTAAAATAAAAAAAATAATCTTAAAATAAAATAAAATAAAAAATAAATAAAAACCTAAACTTAAATAATAAACCTTGAAATAAATCTACAAATAAATTAAAAATAGACATAAACCCTAAAAAAAACCTAAACCTAAAATAAAAATAAAATAAACATAAACCTAAACTAAAATAAATTAAAAAATAAATATAACTAACCTAAAACCTAAACTAAATAAAATAAAATAAACTAAAAAATAATCAAAACCTAAACTAAAAATAAACCTAAAAATAAACATAAAATAAAACCTAAAATCTAAACCAAAAATAAAATAAAAAAAACCTAAATTTAAACCTAAAAATAAAATAAAATAAAAACCAAAAATAAAAATAAAAAAACTTAAAATAAATAAATAAACTAAATATAAAATAAAAATATAATAAACTAAAGAGATAAATTAAACTAAATAAACTAAATAAACCTAAAACAAGTTTATTATTTAAAAAAAACCCCAAACAAACCTAACTAAATCTAAATAGAAAATAAAATAACCTAAAAATAACTACAAAATAAACAAAATAAACTTATGATAGTTTACTTAATTTTATAAAATCAAAAAATAACTCTAACTAAAAACCCTCCACTTTTTGGCCTGACCTACTCTACCCTACCTAAAACCACTACCTTTGACCCTGACTCCCTATAAAGACCCTAGGCCCTCCCTAAAACCCTTAACCCTAATACTGATGATCCTCACTGAGCCCTAATTCTCACTCCACTCTACTGACCCTAACTGATCCATCCAGTCACTGAATGACCAAACATAACTAACTGAAGGCTGAGAACTGAAAACCTAGGCCACTTAACCTGGGCCAGCTAATCTACTGACCCTGGGCCCTGGGCCTCCAACTGGGCCTGGCCCTGGCCTTAAGACTACTAATCCACCCTGACTCCTAAAACCCTATATGACTAAAACCCAGAACAAATGAGCCTAAAACTAAAAATAAAGATCCTAAAAATCCTAAACAAAAACCTAAAATATAAAAAGAAAGATAAAAAAACCAAAAACCCACAAATAAGATAAAAAATCAAATAAAATTAAAATATAAATAAAACCTGGCTAAACCAAAAATAAAATAAACCTAAGATATAAAAATAAATAAACTAAATTTAAAATAAAATAAAATAAACCTAATAAAATAAAATAAAAACTAAAATGAAACCTAAACCTAAGTGATCCTAAAATAAATCAAAATAAAACCTAAACCCTAAAAAAACTAAACCTAAACCTTAAACTAAATAAAATAAAATAAAATAAACAAAATAAAGCTAAACTAAACTAAAATAAAACCTAAAATGAACCTAAAATAAAACCTAAACCTAAACCTAAAATAAAATAAAACCTAAACATAAATCTAAAAATAAAAATAAAGCCAAAACCTAAAAAAAAATAAAATAAAATAAACCAAACCTAAACCTAAAAAATAAACTAAAATAAAAATCTAAAATAAATAATCCTAAAAATAAAATAAAAATAAAATAATCTTAAATCAAAATAAATAAAATAAACTAAAAAATAAAATAAACAAACTAAAATAAACTAATTTACCTTGGTTTGTTTTAAAAAAATAAAAATATAAAAAAAAATGACCTACCCTAAACCCTAAATGACCTAACCTGGCCTACCCTATTCTGACCCTAACTACTTAATCCCTAAATAAACAAACTGACTACTAACCCTAATAAATCTAAATCACTCACCCTGAAAACAACCCTAACTCCCTGAGTAAAACCCAAACTGATACATAATCTCCACCCTAACTGAGCCAAGGCTATAAATCCTGACCTGAACCTAAACTCCCACACAACTTGACCTATAACTACCTAAACTCTCTGATAAAATAAACCTGAGATCCTAAACTAATGAACTACCACACCTGAGAAAACCTAAAACCATAAACCCTAAATCTTACTAAACTAACTAAACTGATCCTCTAGCATATCCTAACTCTATAACTCTGAAATACTTCATACTCTAAAGCCACTGATCCTATGATTAAACTAAAGCCAAATCATAAACTAAAATAAAACCTAAACTAAATACATAAATAAAATAAATAAAACCTAAACATAACAAAAAAGATAAAATAAAAAACTCTAAAAGTTAAACTAAACCAAAACAAAATAAAATACTAATACATTAAAATAAAATAAATAAATAAAACTAAAAAATAAACCTAAGAATATAAAACTTGAATAAATTAAAAACTAAATGTAAATTAAAATAGATAAAATAAAATAATTAAATAATAAATAAAACAAAACCTATAAAATAAACCTAAAAATAAATAATAAATAAAACCTAAATAAACTAAAATAAATCTAAAACTTAAAATAAACATAAATTAAACAAAATAAAATTAAACCACCAAAACTAAAATAAACTAAAATAAAATAAAAATAAAACTTAAACCTAAATAACACTAAACTAAATAAAATAAAATAAAAACTAAAAAAAACCTAAACTAAAAGTAAAACCTAAAAACAAACCTAAAATAAATTCATAACTTGAAAAAAAATAAATAAAAACCTAAACTAAAAAATAAAAAAAACCTAAACCTAAAATAAAATAAAAAATAAAATAAAAAATAAAACATAAAACTAAACCTAAACCCAAAAAATAACTAAAATAAATAACCTAAACTTAAATAAATAAACCTAAAATAAATAAACTAAACTAAATAAAAATAAAAATAAAATAAAATAAAATAAAATAAATAAATAAAAAACTAAATAAACATAAACTGGGTTTAAAATTTAAAAAAAAAATCCCTAAACCAAAAACCATAAGCATAAACCCTAAACCCTACTTACTACCTAAAACCTAAACCTAATTGAAAAATAAAATAAAATAAAATTCACTTAAAAAAATAAACCTAAAATAGACCTACTAAAAAATAAAACTAAAAAAAACCTAAACTAAATAAATCCTAAAATAAATTAACTAAACTAAATAAAATAAAAATAAATACAAATATAATTAAATAATAAAATAAAATAAAAAAAATAAACTAAATAAATAAAGAAGAAATTGAATGAATTTGTTCTCTTAAAAAAAAACCAAAAACTAAACTAAACTAACCTAACTAAAACTATGAACTAAATCCTACCCAAAACCTAAAACCCTAAACCCTACCCTAAACCCTTAAACCCTAAACCCTAAACCCTAAAATCTAAACCCCACAAAATCCTAAACTAAAACCACAAACTAAATAGGCAAAACCAGAAACCCAAACCAAACTCTAATCTAAACTAAATCTTAAACTCAAAAAATCCTAAACTTAAACTAACCCACTTCTTCCCTTTCTATAAACCTAACTTTGGGTTATAACATAAATAAAAACCAATTGCCCAAATATAAACTAACTCTAAACTACTAAACTACTCTCTTACTCTCTCTCTAAATCATACTATGTGATCTCTAAATTACTCTCCCACTTCATAATTAAATAAAATAAAACCCAAACCTAACCCTACTACCTCCCTAAATCAACCTAACTCCTAAATCTCCTAACCTAAATCCTAAATCACTCTAATAAACACAAATCCTCTACTTTTCCCTAAACCTTACTCTAAACTCCTACCCTATATCTACCTAAACTACAAAGCACAACCTAAATGTTTACCTAAAAAAACCCCTCTCCTCCTGTGGCTCTCTCTAGCAATTTTATGTTCTTTCATTTTCTTATGGTTTGACTCTGCCTTCCCGATCATATTTTTTGGTTTATTTCTCTCAGTTTGGCTGCTTATGTGATTTTTCCTTGATCTTACAATGGCGGAGGCACCACTTTTCGTGCAACCAAGCTCGTCAAACTTGGAGGCATCAGTTAAGCCTTCCGATCTACAAGGTAATTTGGATCTGACATCATCCATTACTGTGCCTATTGTTAAGTCCTTCAAGGATGCATTATCTAGTAAGAACACTTGCTCTAATGCTTCGGTTAACTTAATCTCAACTTCCTTCCATGGAATGCCGACTGTAATGTTCTTAGATCTTAATGTGGAAAAATTGGCAAAGCCCTTTGAATTTTCATTAGTTGGAAAATTTTCTTTACATGTGACTCTTGACAATATTAATCCTTCTTTCATAGCCTAAAGCTTTGAGTTTTCACTCGGTTGATTAGTCCTAGGCATATCCTTATTCAACTATCGAATGATTTAGACTACTCAAGAGTCTTTGCTGCCCTACTTTTGTATAATTGTCAAATGAGGCTCTTGAAATGGTCACCTCTTTTTTGATGTCAAAGAATCCCTATTATTCCTTTATGGCTAGCCTTTCCAAACATGAGGATACATTATGTTACCCATCAAGTCCTATTTGCGGTTGGGGCTCTCTTTGGTAGGCCCCTTCAAATTGATCAAGCCACCACTGCAAGATCTCGGCCATCAGTTGCACATATCTTGGTTGAGATTGATATTACCAAAAAGTACCCTAAAGAAGTTTGGATCGGTTCAAAAAAATTTGGGTATAATCAGTAAATTTGATTTTTTGCACACCTTTGTAAGATCCATGGTCATGATCACTCTAAATGCTTTGTGTTACCTAATCTTAAAAATAAATTATGGATCCTAATCCCACTCTAGGAAATGAAAAACCAATAAGTTATATGTTCTAAAGCTACTCAAAATGGAACTCCCTCCTACCCACTCCTTTTATCTGATTTGCTATTGGAGAATAATGAGTTGGTAAAATAATGATATTGAGGTTTGTGAAATTAATGATAACTTAATTAACATTACTCCTACTTGTAATAATTTGGCATCACAAGATAATCCCTTGACTCATATGAATTGTAATGGTGATTTGAATGGGAATCTCAAGTTGGATCAAAATCTCAAAATTAATTCTGGAATTGTTCTAAAAAATGTTGATACTTTGGTGACGGACCAAAATCTGAATAATCATCATGAAAATGAGAATGAAATTTGTGGTATTAATGGTGTCACAACCTCTCCTCTTATTACTCTACAAAATGATATCCATGCTAATCCAATTTCTCAACCTAACTCTGATATCAAAGAAGGAGAAATCACCATTAGGAATGCTTTGATAGATCGCTCCTATTCTAAATATCACCACTCCTTTTTTATGGAGATACATTGGACATAGATAGGCCTTTTCAAACTATTAAAAAAAAAATCCATTAAAGTTAGAATGTTCACTAATAGCTCCACTAGAACCACCATCTTCTCTAACTTCCCACAAATAATTGCTTCATGCTCTCTTTTTCTTCTCAATTTTTCTATCTCTTTTCTTTTCCTTCCACCTTATTATGATCAATTTTCTTATTTGGAATGTTTGGGGTATTGGGACTCTGTTTGCAATGATGTTAGAGCCTTTGTCGCACTCATAACATACTTGTTATTGAGCCATTCATTCACTCTTCTAAGATCACCCATGTTGCTAGAATGCTTGGCTTTCAAAATTTCTTCTATAATATTAGTAATAAAATTTGGTATTTTGGAATAATTTAATCAACATTTCTATCCTTCATGATCTCTGGTTAATGTTCAAATCTCATTGGGTGAATTTTTTCTCTTGGTTCCTTTATCTATGCTTCTTGTAAATGGTATGAACATCCTTTGAGATCACTTAAGAACCTTCTCCTCGGTTAACAAACCCTAGTTGGTTGGGGTGATTTCAACACTATTATCTTCCTTAGAAAGAGGAGGTTGCTCTCTAACATCCATTCTATGGAAGATTTCTAATATGATCTCGATTGCAACTTTTGATATTGGTTTTATGGCCGACTATACATGGCATAACTAGACTTTGGGATGATAGGACCCTCTTTAATTCCCTTTGGATCAATCAATGGCCCCTCTACTTAAGCATTTGAGCGAGAACTTTGTCTAACCATACTTTTGATCTCTATCAAAACTTCTTCCGATAATCTTTCCTCCCCTACTTTTAGATTCCAAAATATGTGGACCCAACATTGATTTCATTAATGTTGTTTCCATTAATTGGATGGCTCTATTCACGAACAATTCATTAAAGGCATGATTTGGATTTGGCTTAAGCTCAAAGACTTAAACAAAACCTAAATTGGTGGAACAAGCATCATTTTAAAATCTTTTTTGCTAATCTCAAAATTACGGAAAAAATTAGTTTGCTCCCAAGATACTAGTAAGCTTGATGAGTTGAACACTAAAGATAACTTGATAAATTATCGAATATGGAGGAAACCTACTAGCGTCAAAGTAGCTAGCAAATATATTCGATGGTGATATACAAGGTATTTCCATGCTCTTTTCAAAAATAGGAAAGCCTTAAACTCTATTAAAAAATCAAAATATTAACGTATTTGGATCGCGATAATAATGAAATTAAAGATTATGTCATACAACATTTTCAAAATTATTAAACATCAACCCTCCTTAGAAGCCCTTTCCAACACACACACATCCTCTGATTATTAATGATGAAAATCATTTACTCACTTTTGCATCCTAAGGAGATTAGTATAATGGCTACGATGGCTACATGATCCATTTCTTTCAGCTTTGTTGGCCTTTTATTAAGTTTGACCTTGTTGATGCTGTTGTTGATTTCTTTGGTGATAGCTCTTTACCTAGATACTTTTCTAGGACTTCAATTATCCTCATTCCCAAAATTAATAATCTTGATTCTTGGGGAGATTTTAGACCTATCAGCCTTTGCACCTTCTTTCAAAAACTCATTGCTAAATTAATTAATAATAGGACAAGTCCGCTACTCCCTGAAATTTTTTCTCCTAACCAAACTAGCTTATTAAAAATAGAGCTATATCCGACAATATCCTTCTAGCCCAAGAGCTAGATCATGATATTGATGTTCTTACTAGAGGTGGCAACATGCTCCTCAAAGTTGACATCTCTAAAGCTTTTGATAACCTCTTATGGGATTTCCTCTTTCAAATCTTACATTTGTTAGGGTTTTCTAATAATTTCATCCACCTCATCAAAAACTATATTACCAATGTTTTATTCTCTGTTATTATGAATGGTGAGTCCCTAGGTTTCATTACTTCAAGGCATGGCTTGAGACATGGAGACCCCCTTTCACCCTCTCTTTTTATTATTGCTGTTGAATATCTTTCGAAGAGCTTGAATGATAATTTCAATAAAAATCCTACCATGTTTATTAAAACTCATGGTGGTCTCCTTGTTTCTCATCTCAATTTTGCTGATGATTTTATAATCTTTTGCAATGCTCTATTCACATTAAACTATTAAGAACCTTTTAAATGAATGGCAAAGAAAGTGGTCTCTTTCTCAATGAAGGAAAATGTTGTTTCATTCCTTTTAAAATCCCTAATAGGTTCAACCAAATCTCCAAAATTACTAATTTTCAGCAACATCAACTTCTTATTAATTATCTCGGGGCTCCACTTTTTAAAGGTCAGAAAAGATCTCATCTTTTTGATGATCTTATCTAGAAAATCTCTAATAAAATTTATGTTTGGGAATTTCATTTACTCTCTTTCGGTGGTAGGCTCACCTTGATTAAGAGCACTCTTAATTCCATGCCTTTATATCTCATCCAAACAATTGTTCCAACCATTTCTATCATTAACAGAATTGAGCGTCTCCTTAACAAATTTTTCTAGGTCTCTAATAACTCCTCTAAAAGAACGCACTAGACCTCTTGGTTTAAAAGTTCTGGCACTTTCGCTGAAGTTGGTCTTGGATGTAAGCCAATCAAAGAAGCTATCACTCCCTTTTCGTATAAAATCTGGTGGAATTTTAAGAGTAACAATAGTCTTTGGGCTAATTTCATGCTATATTGTCGGTAAGCACCCCTCATTTGTCTCTATAAGGAGACTCTCCTGTTTGGAAAGACTTTGTTCATCAAATGGGATGCAATCCTTATTTTTTTAGGGGATTAACTCTGGCTCCTCCTTCTTTTATCAAGATAACTGGAGTGGATGTGGGTCCATTGATGACATACTCTCTACCCATTCCACTGCCGCTATTAAAGTGAAATATTTCTGGCAAAATAATATGTGTAACAATAGTAAGCTTGATTATATTCCTTCTTTCTCTTGAACAAACTTACTACTATTCCTATCATTCCTACCAATCAAGATCAAAACCTTTTTAAGCTCTCACAGAATGGTGATTTCAACTTTAAAAATGTTTGGCTTCATATTAAAGAAACTCATGATTCTTCCAATGTGTTTCTCAAACTTTGGAATAACACTATCCCTACTTCTTATTTCTTACTTGGTGTATTTTGAAAAACTTCATCCTGTTGACTCCTTGTTGTGGGGTAAAGGTTTTCAATTACCTTCAAAATGTCAATGTTGCTTTCACATTTTAGAATGTGAATCATGTTAATTGGCCATTGCTTCTAAACTTTGGATTTGGTATGATGATCTCTTTAACATTATCATTTTCAATGGCTCCATAACTTTATATCAACTTCTTGAAGTTTATTTTGAAAATACTATTAAAGGTCACATTAAAGTCATAACTACTATCACTCTTATTTGGTTCATATGGTTGGAAATGATGCAAAACATCATGAGATCCCATGAACCACATGAGGATAATTGCTAGAATTAAAACAAAATTTGTGACTTGTTTAATGCCAATCTCATTCACTACAAATAATTCAAAGGTTGTAAATTTGTGGCCAATAAAATGGGTCTTAACTTGCGGATCACGAAATGACAAGATTATTTATTTGGTAAAACCTCATGATCATACAATTAAAATTAACACTGATGGCTCTATCCGTCATAAAGGTTCAGGTTGTGGTGCCATTTTCAGAAATCTTAATGATAAAGTTCTATGTGCTTTTGCTTACCCCCTTAATTCTTGCTCCTTTTCTGGCGTACAAAGCTCTTGAGATTTACCTTCAAAATCTTTGGCTCAATATTTGGATTGAGGTGGATGCCCTTCTGCTGATTGATCTTTTGACTTCCACCAAAATGAGCAACACTAAATTGTACTACCTTCTCAAGCAAACTAGAGCTCTTCTTACCCAATTTAATTTTAACATCACTCATGTATGGCATGAGGGTATTGCATGTCTTGATTACCTTTGCAGGAGCTAGATTGGATGGTATAATCTTCTTTGATTAACTCACCTACCCAAACATTTGTGGCTTAGTTAATTTGGACTTGGGCTCCTTATCTCAAAAATTAATCTAACCTATGGGATTGATGTTCAATATTTGTTTAGCAATGCCCATTTTATTAGTGTTGTTGTTCTCTTGGTTTTGCGATGTTTCACGGATTCTACTTGCTATTTTGATTTGTGACATGTGCTATTGGTTTAATTGCATTTCCTTTAATTGGGGCTTCTGCTTTTGTTACTCACTAATAAAGTGTTGTTCTACCTCTGAATTTGTTGATGCAACATCTAATACTCCACGGTCAATTCTTTGTGTGTAACTGCTATTGGTTTACTATCCCCAATCTTGATTGGGGTCTTACTATCAATGCTACCTCCATTATTAATGATAAGGGGTTTACTCATCACTAGAGGATATACTATTTAATGCTCTATTTGTTGATCTTTATTTTTTATCAACAAGGACATTTCTTTCCGAATTATAATCGGATCCCTTGCATCAACAGATATCCCTTTGTTCAACTTTTACAGTTGATCCTAACTTATCTGATATTCTTCTCCTTATTATGGATTAGAATTACTTCTAAATTTCCAATTTTAGTGATGATGTGGGATTAGCTGCTGGCATTAAATTTTGTGTCTTGCTGGTTATCAAAGATGGCTTGGTTGGAACCAATTGTAACATATGTTGTATCAATGCTACTTCTAATGTTTCTTATGTAGGATGCAATATTTATTCGATGTTTTAATGTTTGTAGTTGAATTTTGGGCCTTTATCATGCATGCTCTTAGGGTTGGTTTCTTTTAGTAATTCTAATCCCTCTTCCCATCGTATGGACGAATCAGACTTCCTTTGTTGTATTAATATTCTTTATAGGCTAACCTTATGGTTGTGTTTGTTTGTTGCCTATTTTATCTTGACTAACTTTCTTTTGCTCTTGTTTGTGATCACTATGTCTTCTCCCCTTTAGCTCTATTAAAATTATGCACATCACTGTGATTAACCAATTGCATAATTGGATTTTAGCTTATGCTTTTGGGGTTTTGGATTGTCTCGATCAATTGGACCTTTTTGAGATTATTGAATGGTTGCTGGCTTTTGCTTTGTTGCTTGTCTCTTTTATTAGCTTTTGGGTTACTGCTGATAATCTCATTTTAGTTAGCTTTAGCCTGATCCTTTCCCTATCCTTAGTTTACTTTTGTTTTGTATATTGGCATTGGTTTTTTTTTGGTTATTAATTATCATCTTGGTTGTTGGATATGGATCACGGACTCCATTATTGCTATTTTTGGGTTGTCCTTCTTGTCCTGGTGCCTTTGGGGTTACTTTCTTGATTGCTTTGGGTAACCTCTTTCTTCCAAGAAAATGTCTGTTATCTCTATCCTTATCTTCTTGGTTTGGACATTCTTAATGGTTTTTTGATTTGATTTGTGGCTTTTGTTGGTTCTTTCTAGTTTTTTTAAGGCATTTTCTATTTGTATTAGTTCTTTGGCCAACTATTCTTTATTATCTTGTTTATTGGCTTCTCTAGATCTTTGATTCCTTTGTTCTATTTTATGGTTGTCTTTCTTGTTCAAGGTGATGTTGTTTCTTGATTGCTTTGGCTATTTTTCCCTTAGAATGCATTTCTTGTTTCTATCTCCTTACAGTCGGGTTTTCTTCATGGCTTTTGGTTTATACCCTGGTTGTGGGTTTATTTGCAACTATTTTCCCATTCTAAGGGATTTTATGTTAGGCTGATTTTACTTGTTGCTGCATTTCTACTCAGCTTGCCTTGGCCAGGCCTTTTCCCTCTCTATTTGGAAAGCATCTTCCATTTTGATGGGGTTGGTTGTTGGCCAACTTGTTGTTCTATTCTATCTTGGTAGTTGGCTGTTATGGATCATTGAATCTTATGTTCAGCCTCCTGCTATTGTGGTTGTCTATCCTATTTTGGAGACTGATTTTGATGTTATTTTGCATAAATTTGGTGGGGCTAATAATTGCATTATTGCTTACTGATGGCCTTTGGATTTTGGGTCCTTTATCAAGATGTCTTTATGGTTCTAGACTATTTTCTTTAGTTATGGACTTTTGGGTTTTTCATTTATCATATCCCTTTACCTTCTTCTTATCCTATTGTCCTCCCATTTCCGTGGTTATTTGGGCTTGGGGTATGATGTTTCCCTTATCCGATGTTGTTTTGTGGTTGTTGGTTGTTTCTGCAATTTGATTATTGGCTTTTGGGTTTTCTTAGCATTTTAACTTTCTTCATATCTTGTGTTTTCCCTCTAGCTTATGGTACATTTGTGCAGATCATTATGGATATACTAATGCCTCTCTTGATTTTAATCTTTGCATTATTTAATCTCATTGGGTGGATTTATGGCCACCTTGCTATTACTCTGATTGTTGGCGACTGGATTAATGAGTTTTATCATAAGGAAACTATTTCTGTGGTGTTATCTCTGATTGTCTCTTACTGGATTTGTCTATGGTGGGGAGCAGTCCTTTATTTGTTTCTTCTTATCTGCTATTGTACTTCCATTTCCTATGGTAATTTGGGCTTGGGGTATGTTGTTTCCTTTTATAATTGTTGTTCTCAATTTTCTGAAATAATGAGGTTGTTAAGAGCTGCATTACTTACATTCTTTGCTTATCTTTTGATGGGAAATAACCTTGGTACTTCTTTGTGTTTAAGAATGTATATTTATTAATGTCCTCTGATTGGAATGGGGTTAATTCCTTGCTCTTGTCTTTTATTGCTGGTTCTGATTTCAAAATTTGTTGTTTATTATCCTTTAGATATGGTTTCCAGTATGCATGACCTGACATTGATGGCTCTCTTTCATTTGAGTTGGGATTATCTTGCCATGGAGCCTAATATGATGACATATATTTGGCATGGGATACCCTTACCCACTTTATTCTTTGTTGCTCTTTCCATACGTGGATAGACTTTCTATTGTAGGTATTTTAAAAAGATCTTCATCAAATGGCTCTATACAGTTTGTTGGCTATGATGGTGTGATGCTTTCACTCCATGTTGGTTTTGGTAGCTCTTGTATGTGTCCCTTCTTAAGTTTGGATGCTCATATTTGCATCGCCCCAACTTGTGGGAGCTTCCTCTATCCCACTTTATTATTACCATTTTTAGATTTGCTCTCTTATCATTTTCTCTACTTTACTTACTCTAACTTCTTCTTGTCTATAATCTTGCGGTGCTTTCTCTTTTCTCTTGCGGGTTGCTCCATAGTGTCATGCATTCTCACTTCTGTGAACATTGGCCCTCATCCTTCATTTGCTTACTTTTGTTAATCACTTTGTATCTTTTGCTTGCTTTACTCTTTTCTTTTCCTTGGATGTACTTAGATAGGGGTTACTCCTAGGCGATTGTAGCTCTTTGAGTGATGGTTCAGTTTATCCCCTTTAAGGACCTTTTAACTCTTTTTGTGGCAATAAAATTCCCCTTATACGAGGTTTCCCAAAAAAAAACCCTAAACCATAACCCTAAACCCTAAACCCTAAAATCCTAAACCATAAACCTAAATAAAATAAAATAAAGAAAACTAAAAATAAAATAAACTTAAACCTAAACCAAAAAAATAAAAAAAAAAAAATAAAAAACCTAAACTAAAATAAATAAACCTAAAATAAATAAACTAAACTAATTAAAATTAAAGGTAAACCAATAAAAATAATAAAATAAAATAAACTAAAATAAAAAAAATAAACTAAATAAATATAAACCTAGTTTACTAAATAAAAATCTAACCTAAATCTATAATAAACCCTAAACTCTAAACCCTACCAAACCTAAACCCTAAACTACTAAAATCATAAATTTTTCCTAAATAATGAAATGCAAACCCTAAAGTCTAAACCCTAAACCCTTAACCCTACACTAATAAACTACTTCCCTAAACCCTAAACCCAACCCAAAACCCAAAACCTACCAAAACCTACTTACACTAAATAAACCAAAAATAAATAAATAAACCTGACCTAAATAAAATAAAACCTAAACCACAAACCTAAACCTAAAATATAAAATTAAACTAATTAATAAATAAACTAAACTAAACTAAAATGAAACCTATAAATAAAACTAAACTTAAAATAAAATAAAATAAAACTAAATAAAATAAAATAACTAAATAAACCAAACATAAAAAATAAACCTATAAATAAATAAATAATAAAACCTAAACCCTAAATATAAAAACATAAACCTAAAATAAAATTAAAATAAATCTAAATGTAGACTAAAATAAGCTAAACTAAAATAAATAAAACCTAAACCCAAGCCTAAACCTTAAATAAAACAAAATAAACTAAAAGTAAACCTAAACCTAAACTAAAAAAATAATACCTAAAAATAAACCTAAAACCTAAACCTAAAAAATAAAATAATAATTAAAACCTAAACCTAAAAATAAAAAATAAAACCTAAACCTAAAAAATAAAATAAAAATAAAACTAAACTGAAAAATAAACCTAAACCTAAAATAAACTTAAAAATAAACTAAAATAAAACCTAAACTAAAATAAATAAACCTAAAATAAATAAACTAAACTAAATAAAAATAAAAATAAAACAAAATAAAAATAAAAAATAAAATAAATGGAAAATAAACTAACTAAATCTAAACCTATTAGTTTACTTAGTTTAAATAAAATAAAAAAATCCTAACCCAAAACCTTAACACTATCCCTAAACCCCAAAACTTGAACCCTAAACCTGAAGCGCTAATCCTTAAAACCCTAAATCCTAAATGCTAAATCCTAGACCTTAAAATAACCCTAAATACTAAGCTAACCCTAAACCCTAAACCCCAAAAACCCTAAACCATAAAGCCTAAACACTAAACCCTAAACCCTGACCCGACCCCTGACCATAAACCCTATCTATAAAACCTAAATTAAATAAAATAAAAGCTAAACATAAATATAATAAAATAAACAAGAAATAAACCTAAACTTAAACTACATAAACCTAAACCTAAAATAAAACTTAAAAACCTAAACCAATCAAAATAAAATAAAACCTAAACATTAAAATAAAAATAAACAACCTAATAAAATAAAATAACTCAACTAAAAAATAAACATAAACCTACCTAAAAGTAAACTAAAAAATAAAACTTAAAGTAAAATAAATAAACTTAAAATAAATAAACTAAACTAAAATAATAAAAAATAAAATAAACTAAAAATAAAATAAAATAAACTAAAATAAATAAAATAAACTAAATAAATTAAATAAAATAAACTTATCGATTTACTTAATTTTTTTATTTTAAAAAACTTTTCCAATACCCTAAAACCTAAATCTTAAAAAACAAGCCCTAAATCCTAAACCCTAAACCTACACTAAACCTACAACCCTAAAACTAAACCCTAAAACCCTAAACCCTAAACATAAACCAGCATAAAACCCTAAACCTTAAACCTTAAACCCTAAACCCTAAACCCTAACCCTAATCCCTAAACACTAAATTCCAAACCCTAAACCTAGACCTAAAGTAACTAAATAAATTAAAAAAATAAATATAAACCCTAAAAACTAATAAACCTAAATCCTAAGAATGGGCAGAACCTTGATGGCAGGAACACCACCATCCACCAGGCTCAGTCTAGATTTGGCAGTGCAAGCGATGTTGAAAGCAGCTATTATCATAGTGGTGGTGGAGAATCTAGAGGTGCTGGTGGATATGGAGGTGGTGGTCAAAGCCATGGTGGTTATGGAGGCGGGAGCAGCGACGGAGGTTATAGCTGTGGTGGTGGTGGAGGGAGAGACTGGGGATCTGATGGTGGATCCCGCTACTCGAGAGGCCATGGTGGTTTTGATTGGAACTGGAGAAACTAAAGAACAGTCAATCCGATCTGCTGCTTATGGAACTATGTCTTTGGTTTTACTCTATGCGTGCTCATTTTTTATTTATGTCATCCCTCGTGTCTTAAAAATCTTGGTGTGTCACTTGGTTGATGAAATCGAGAAAAAAAGGGAATCTAAATTTGTTCTTTATTAAAATAAAAAGAAACCAAAAAACCTAAACCCTAAACTAAAGCTTGAACCCTAGACCTAAAGCCTAAACCCTCAACCATAAACCCTAAACCCTAAAACCCTAGACACAAAACCCTAAACCCTAAAATCAAAACTGTAAACCCTAAACCCTAAAACCCAAAACATAAACCCTAAACCCTAAACCCTCAACTAACCCTAAAGCTTAAACCTAAACATAAACTAAGAAGATAAAAACCTAAATATAAACTACGAAAACCTAAAAATAAAAAAAATAAAAAAATTAAACATAAATAAAATAAAAACCTAAACTAAAACCTAACCAAAATAAAATAAAAGTTAAACCTAAAATACAAATAAAATAAACATAAAATAAATAAAATAAAAACTAAATAAAACCTAAACTTAACAAATAAACCTAAAAATAAATAAAAAATAAAACCTAAACCCTAAACAAAAAAGAAACCTAAAATTAAAATAAAAATAAAATAAACATAAAGATAAACTAAAATAAACTAAAATAAAATAAATAAAACCTAAAATAAACTAATCCTAAACCTAAACCTAGACTAAATAAAATAAAATAAACTAAAAATGAAACTAAACCTAAACTATAAAATAATACCTAAAAATAAACCTAAAACCTAAACCTAAAAAATAAAATAAAATCGTAAACCTAGACCTAAAAATAAAAAATAAAACCTAAATATAAAAAAAATAAAATTAAAATAAAACTAAACAAAAAAATAAACCTAATCTTAAACCTAAACCTAAAAATTAAACTAAAATAAATAAACATAAAATAAATAAACTAAACTAAATAAAAATAAAAATAATCTTAAATATAAATATAAAAAAACTTAAACTGGTTAAGTTAATTTAAATAAAAATAAAACAAATAAAACCCTAAACCTAAACCTACCCTAAACACTGCTAATCACCCACCCTAAACCCTACCCTAAACCCTAAATCTACCTAAACCCTCTAAACCCAGGCTAAACCCTAAACTACCACCCCCATGCCTCCCTAAACCCTAAACCCTAAAACCTAAAACCTAAACTTAAATTAAAATAAATAAAAAATACCTAAACATAAATAAAATAAAAAATAACAAAACTAAAAGCTAAACTAAAACCTAAACCTAAACCCAAACCAAACCTAAATCTACATAAAAATAAAATAAAATAAACTAAAGACTAAAATAAAATTAAATAACTAAAACCTAAACCAAACTAAAAAAATAAGCCTAAAAATAAAAACAACTCAATAAAATAAAAAATAAACGTAAAATAAAAATAATATAATCCTAAAATAAAATAAAATAAAAGCTAAATAAAAACCTAGACCTAAAGAATAAACTTAAAAATAAATAAAAAATAAAACTTAAACATTAAAAAAAACCTAAACCTAAAATAAACCTAAACTAAAATAAACTAAACTAAATTAAATAAAACCTAAACCTAAAATAAACTAAACCTAAACCTTATACTAAATAAAAGAAAATAAACTAAAAATTAACCTAAACCTAAATTAAGAAATAAAACCTAAAAATAAACCCAAAATAAAAACCTAAAACCAAAACCTAAAAAAAAAAAAAAATTAAAACCTAAACCTAAACCTAAAAAAATAATATAAAATTGAAACCTAAAAAAATAAAATAAAAATTAAACTAAACTAAACATAAACATAAACCTTAACCTAAACCTAGAAAATAAACTAAAATAAAAAACTTAAAATAAATTAGCCAAACTAAATAAAAATAAAATATAAACTTCAATAAAAAAATAAAATAAACTAAAAGAATTTAAAAATAAACTAAATAAACTAAATAAGCATACCTTGTGGGTTTACTTAATTTTTTTTATAAAAAAAAACTCTAAACCTTAAACCCTAAAACTAACCCTAAACCCTAAACCTTAAACCTACAACATTAAACCTACAACCCTAAACCCAAAACCCTAAAAAATTCTATACCCTAAACCCTGAAAAGCCTTAAACCCTAGACCCTAAACCCAAAACCCTAAAAGCATATACCCTAAAGTCCTAAACCCTAAACTCTAAACCCCAAACCCTAAACTTAAACCTAAAGTAACTAAATAAATTAAAACTTAAACTTAAAGCCTAAAACCTAATAAACCTAATCTTAAACCTAAAGTAACTAAATAAATTAAAACTTAAACTTAAAGCATTAAACCTAATAAACCTAAAACCTAAACCCTAAAATGGAGAATGTTGTGGCCGAAACATCACTATTAATTAGGCTCAGTCTAGATCTGAGAGTGAAGATGAAGGTGGAGGCGACGATTATCGCAGTGGTGGTGAGGGATCTAGAGCTACAGGTGGAAATCGAGGTAATGGTCGAAGAAGTGGTGGTTATGGAGGCAAGAGGAGCGATGGAGGTTACAGCTTTGGTGGTTCCTGAGGGAGAGATCGACGATATGATGGTTGATCCTATCGAGACCGGTGGAGAGAAAAATGGGTGATCCGATCTATGGAACTATGTCTTTATAGATAAGATAAATCTAGTTATCTAGGGATTTTGACTTTCTATCGTGCTCATTTTTTATCTATATTGCTTGTGTCATAGAAAACTTAATGTGTTACTTGATGATATCAATAAGAAGAAATGTTGAATTTAAAGTTGTTCTCTATTAAAAACAAAAACCCTAAACCACAAAGCTAAATCCTAAATCCACAAACCCTAAACCTACAACCTAAACCCTAAACACAAACCCTAAACCCTAAACCCTAAATGCTAAACCCCAAACCCAAAATCCTAAACCCTCAAATAAACCTAAACCCTAAAAGCTAAATACCTAAACCTAAAAATAAAATAAATAAATAAACCTAAACCAAAATAAAATAAAATAATAAATTAAAATAAATCAATAAAATAAATAAAAACATAAATTAAACTAAAAAATAAAAAACCTAAATAAATTAAAAATTAAACCTAAAATAAAGCAATGATTAAATAAATAAATAAAAACCAAAACCTAGAAAATAAATCTAAAAATAATACCTAAAAAAATAAAAAAATAAAACCTAAATCCTAAACTAAAAAAAAAACCTAAACTTAAAATAAAAATAAAATACACTTAAACCTAAAATAAAATAAATAAAACCTAAACCTAAACCTAAAACAAACTAAACCTAAACTTAAACCTAAACAAAATAAAATAAAATAAACTACAAATAAACCTAAACCTAAACTAAAAATAATACATAAAATAAACATAAAATAAAAACTAATACCTAAACATAAAAAAAAAAATAAAACCTAAACTAGAACTAAAATAAAAATAAAACCTAAAACTAAAAAATAAAATAAAAATCAAACTAAAATAAAAATAAAAACTTAAACATAAACCTAAAAAATAAACTAAAATAAATAAACTAAACTAAATAAAAATGAAAATAATCCTAAATAAAAATAATAAATAAACTATTTATACTAAATAAACTTAAACTTACCAGTTAACTAAATTTAAATAAAAA
The DNA here is from genome assembly GCA_021442155.1 of Cymbidium sinense. Lineage (NCBI taxonomy): Eukaryota > Viridiplantae > Streptophyta > Magnoliopsida > Asparagales > Orchidaceae > Cymbidium > Cymbidium sinense. The sequence continues at coordinate 160,388,736 of CM038214.1, forward strand.
TAAAGAAATAAAAATAAAGAAAAAAAATTTTAAACATCCTAAACCCTACTTAAGACCTACCCACCTTCCCCTGACACCTACCAAACCCACAGATCCACAGGCCCTAGGCCTGAGCCACTGGGCCCTCCCTAACCCTACACTGAGCCCTAAAACACTAAACCACACCCTAAACCCTGAGCCCACAATCCTAAAGCTAAACCCAATCTAAACTTAAACTAAATCCTAAAATAAAATAAATAAAACTAAACCTAAATAAATAAAGACAAAATAAAATAAAACCAAAACTAAAACCTAAACTAAACCTAAACCTGACCTAAATAAAAATAAAATAAAATAAAACTAAACTAAATTAAAATAAATAAAACCATAAACTAAAACTAAAACCTAAAGATAAAATAAACCTAAAATTAAAATAACTAAATAAAACATAAACTATAAAATTAAACCTAAAATCAAATAAAATAAACCTAAAAACCTAAATAGATAAAATAACTAAAGTGAAACCTAAACCTAAACTAAAAAATAAAACATAAAACTTAAAACATAAAATAATAAAATAAAATTGAAACCTAAACTTAAAATAAAAAAATACACTAAACCAAAAAAATATATAAAAAATAAAACTAGACTAAAAATAAAACATAAACTAAAAATAAACTAAAATAAAAACCAAAATTAAAATAAATAAACTTAAAATAAATAAACTAAACTAATTAAAACAAATAAAAAAAAAGAAAAATAAATTAAACTAAAATAAATAAAATAAATTAAATAAACTAATAAACTAAACTAGTTTGCTTAATTAAAAATAATAAAATAAAAATAAAATAAAAACCCTAAACCCAAACCCTAATAACCCTAAACCTTAAATAATGAACACTAAACCCACAACCCTGCTCTAAACTAAACCTTAAAACCACAAACCTGAATACCCTAAAATCTAAATAACCCCACTGACTCCCACAAACCACAAAACCCTAAACCCTAAAGCCTGACACTAAACCCAGCTCCAAACCCTAACCCTAAGTTTACACTGACCCTAAACCCTGGACCCTAAAACCTAAACCTAAATCTTAAAACCTAAAACCTAGCTAAACTAAAAAAATAAAAAAAATAAAAATAAAGGAAAAAACTTAAACTTAAATAAATTAAAATAAAATAAGATAAGATAAAATAAACTAATAATAAATAGCGTAAACTAAAAGATAAACATAAAAATAAATCTAAAATAAAACCTATAATAAACCTAACAAATAAAATGAAACCTAAACATAAAAAATAAAAATAAACTTAAAACCTAAAAAAATAAGATAAATAAAAGTCAGTAAAATAAACATAAACCTAACCTAAACAAAAGAGTAAACCAAATAAAACCTAAACTAAACTAAATGAAATACAAAATAAACCTAAATAAAAATAAAATAATAAAAAACTAAAATAAATAAACTAAACTGTTTGCTTTTTTGTTTTAAAATTCTTCTAAACCCTAGGCTAAACCTACCAAACCCATAGCCCTACACACTAAACCTACAACCCTAAAACCCTATCCCCAGGCAAACCTAAACTACCCAAAGCATAAACTGAGGCACACAACCCCAAGGCTGACCTTAGGCCCTGAGCCACACCCTAAACCCTAAATCCTAAACCACTGGGACCCTAAATCCCAAAGGCTAAACATGACCTAAAGGCTAAATCCTAAAATTTAAATAATAAATAAATAAACTAAATTTTAAAAGATAAAGAATAAAACCTAAACTAAACCTAAACCTAAACCTAAAAAGAAACTAAACTAAAATAAATAAATAAAACCACACTAAATAAATTAAAACCACCAAAAATAAACCTAAAATAATACCTAATTAAATAAAAAAATACTTAAACCCTACTAAAAATAAAATAAAATAAATAAAACTAAAATAAATAAAACCTAAACCTACTTAAAATAATCTAAACCAAACTATATAAAATAAAATAAACTAAAAATAAACCAAAAAAACTAAAATAATACATAAAAATGAACTTAAAAAAAACCTAAACCTAAAAAATAAAATAAAAAACTAAAAGGTAAAATAAATAATAACTAAACCTAAAAAATAAAATAAAAAATATTTAACTAAAATAAACCTAACATAAACATAAACCTAAAATAAAATAAATAAAATAAAATAAAATTAAAATAAAATAAACCTAAATAAAATATATTTAAAATAAACATAAATAAATTAAGATAAATTAATAAACTAAATAAATCTAAACCTACAAACTAATTAAAATAAATAAATTTAATAAAATAAATAAAACAAATAAAACTCTAAATCCTAACCTACCAAACCCTAAACTCACTAAACCCTATCATCCCTAAACCTAAACCCTAAACCCTAAATACTAAACCCTAAACCCTGACCCAACCTGATCTGAGCTACCATCTAAACCCTAAAAAACTAAACCCATAAAAACAATAAACTTAACCATAAACCCAAACCTAAACCTAAACTTAAACAAAATAAAACCTAAAAAATAAATTAAAAACCTAGCTAAACCCTAAAATATAAATAAGCTAAAAGTAAAAATAAAATAAAAAATAAAACTTAAAATTAACCTACCTAAACCTAAAAATAAAATAAAATTGAAACCTAAATTAAAATAAAAAATCAAATAAACCTAAAATAAAATAAAAAAATGCTAAAAATAATAAACCTAAACCTAAACATAAAATAGATTAAAATAAAACTAAAATAAATAAAACCTAAAATAGATATGTACAAACTAAATAATAAAAAATAAACTTAAATAAAAATAAATAAAATAAACTAAATCAAATAAAATAAATAAAACCTCTAAATCTACTGTTTGTATATTTTTTATAATAAAAAAACCTAACCTACCACAAATCTAAAACCCTACCTGACCTGCATCCTAAATGCTAACCTAAAAACTAAACCCTACCTAAACCCTAAACCTACCTGACAACCCCAAAAATGAAGCCCCAAAACTCTGTCTAACATAGGCCTAAACCCTAACTAATCCTAAACCCAAAACTAAACCCTAAACATTAAAACCCTAAACCTTAAAACCACAAAAAACAAAAAAACATAAACTAAATAAAACCTAAAATAAAATAAAATAAATAAACCTAAAATACAAATAATAAAAAAAAAATAATTAATAAAAATAAACTAATTAAACCTAATCCTAAACTAAAAAAAAACTTAAAATAAACCTAAAATAAAACCTAAACTTAAAACTAACAATAAAATAAAACTTAAACCTAATCCTTAATAAAAAAAATAAAACTAAAAAAACAAATTAAAAATAAAACTCAACTAAAAAATAAACATAAAAGTAAAAAAATAAAACCTCTAAAATAAAACCTAAAATAAATAGACTAAACTAATAAAAAAAAATAAACCAAAATAAAAATCATAATAAAATAAACTAAAATATAAAATAAATAAACTAAATAGTGGGTTAACTTCTTTTTTTTGTTTTTAAAATTCTCTAATCAATCACTCCTAAACCCTAACCCTAAACCTACCCACCTAAACCATAAACCCTACCCTCACTACTCTTAAACCCAAATCCATCTAAAGCATAAACATTTAAAGCATAAAACTGACCTGACCCCACTCCCAAACTGACCCTAAACCCTATTTTAAACATAACTAAATTTTAAATCTAAACCCTAAATTGTGAGCCTCCTCCACTCACCAAACTTAAACCAATAAACTTATAATAAATAACCTAAAATAAAATAAATAAAATAAAACCTAAACCCCTAAACCTACATCTAAATCTCTGACCTAAATAAATATAAAATAAATCTAAACTAAAATAAAATTAAACCATGGTTAAACCTAAATAAAATAAAACTAAACATAAAAATAAAATAAACCTAAAATAAACCTAAAAAATAAAAAAATAAACTAAACTTAAAAAATAAAAATAAAACCTAAACTAAAATAAAAACTAATAAATAAAAAATAACTAAAATAATAAAATAAACTAAAATTAAACATAAACATAAATTTAAAATTAAAACCTAAAATAAAACACAAAACTAATACAAAAAAAAATAAAATAAATTAAAAAACTAAACTTAAAATAAAAAAATTAAAACCTAAACCTAAAAATAATTAAAATAAATAAACAAAAATTAAAAAAAACCTAAACTTAAAATAAAATAAAAAAAAAAATAAAACTAAAATAAATAACTTTAAAATAGATAAATTGAATAAAAATAAATAAACAAAAAAATAAAATAAATAAAATAAAATAAAAAAAATAAACTAAATAAATAAACTACTATGGTTTACTTAATTTTTTAAAAATAATAATAATAAAATAAAATAAAACCCTAACCTAAACACAAAACCACGGATCTAAAACCTAAACCCTAATCTTAAACCCAAACCATAAACTTTAAAATAACCCTAAACTAAAACCCAAACCCTAGCCCAAAACTCTAAAGCTAAGACTAAACCTAAATCCTAAACCCAAACCACAAAACACTAAACCTTAAATCCTAAAACTTAAACTAAATAAAACCAAAATAAAATAAATAAATAAACTAAACCTAAATAAAATAATAAAATAAAAAAAAATTAAAATTAAACCTAAAAACTAAAAAAAATAAAACTTTAAAATAAATAAAAATAAAACTTAAACCTAACAAAATAAAATAAAATATAAACATAAACCTAAAAATAAAATAAAATTAATAAAATAAAAAACTCAACTAAAAGTAAAATAAATGAAAATAAAACCTAAATAAATTAACTAAAATAAATAAACTAAATTAAATAAAAATAAAATATACCTAAACCTAAATCTAAACCCTAAGAATTGACAAAACCTTGACATAACATCAATCAGGGGCTCAATAGATCTAGTGGAGAGGCGAAGGCAAAAGCGACGATTATCACAGTGATGTTGGGGGATATGGAGGTGTTGGTTGATATGGAGGTGCTAGTCAGAGTAGTGGTGATTATGGAGGTTGGAGGAGCGATGGAGGTTACAGGCATGGTGGTGGTGAAGGGAGATATCGAGGATATGATGGTGGATCCCACTACTGAGGTGGGGTGGTTCTAAGCTGGAAAATTGAAGAATGGCCAACCCAATTTGCTTCTTATGGAACCATGTCTTTAGTTTTGCTCTATGCATGCTCATTTTTTATCTATCATTGCTTGTCTCTTAAGTGTTACTTGAAATTGAAAAGAAGAAATGTTGAATCATTTATGTTAAAAAAAAAAAAAAACTAAACTAAACAAACTTCTTGACCTAAACTAAACCCCAAACCCAAACCTAAACCAATCACACAACTAAACCTACACTAAACACTAAACCAAACCCCACCCCAAAACCTACACTAACCTAAACCATAAACCTACATAACCCTGACCTCCAAACCCTAAACCCTACTCACAAACCCTGACCCCACCCTCATGACACAACCAAACCCTAAAGCTCCTAAATAAAAAACCTAAAAAATAAATAAACCTAAAATAAAATAAAATTAAGATAAATAAAAACTAAATCTAAACATAAACATAAGATAAAAGATAAAATAACTAAAGATAAATTTTAAAACCTAAATAAAATAAAACTATACTTAAAATAAAATACACCTAAATAAATAAAATAAAAACCTAAAATAAACATAAAATAAAAAAAATAAATAAATAATAAAAAACCTAAACTAAAAACCTAAATAAAAAATAAAATAAACCTAAACTATAAAATAAACAAAACTAAAATAAATAAAACTAAACCTAAACCTAAATAAACTAAACCTAAAACCCTAATTAAAATAAAATAAAAAAATAAACCTAAACTAAACTAAAAAATCCAAAATAAATCTAAATAAAACCAAAACTAAACCTAAAAATAAAGTAAAATGAAACTAATGTAATTAAACATAAATAAAAATAAACTAAAACTTAAACATAAAAAAGTAAAAAAAAATAAACTAAAAAATAAACTAAATTAAAACCTAAAAATAAACTAAAAAACCTAAAATAAAATAAAATTTAAACATAAAAAATAAAATAAAATGAAACTAAATTAAAAAAATAAACTTAAAACCTAAACCTAAAAAATATAAAATAAAAACCTAAACTAATGTAAATATACCTATAATAAATAAAATAAATAAATAAAATAAACATAAATAAAAGAAAAAAATAAAATAAACTAAAATAAATAAATAAATAAATAAACCAATTATTTACTTAATTTAAAATAATAATAAATCTTAAACCATAAACCCTAAATCCAAAGCCTAAACCCTAAATCCTAAACCCTAAATCCTAAAGCATAAAGCCTAAACCCTAAACACTATTTTGGTTTAAGTTTAGATTTTTATTTTATTTTTTTAGGTTTAGGTTTCAAGTTTTATTTTAGTTTTTTTTATGTTTTATTTTTAGTTTAAGTTTAGTTTATTTTAGTTTATTTTATTTTTAGTTTAGGTTTAGGTTTAGTTTATTTATTTTAGGTTTATGTTAGGTTTTATTTTATTTAGTTTATCTTAGTTTTGGTTTTGGTTTATTTTATTTTAGGTTTAGGTTTTAGTTTAGGGTTTAATTTATTTTTGGTTTTATTTTTAGGTTTATTACTTTAAGTTTTCATTTTATTTTATTTTATTTTTTATTTTATGTTTAGATTTTATTTTATTTAGGTTTTTTTTATTTAGTTTAGTTTTTAATTTTTATTTTATTTTCTTTTTAGGTTTAGGTTTAGGTTATAATTAATGTTTTTATTTTATTTTATTTTTTATTTTATTTTTCTATATTTTTTTATTTAATTTATTTTTAGGTTTTATGTAGTTTAGGTTTAGGTTTTTAGGTTTTTAGGGATTAGGGTTTAGGGTTTAGGGTTTAGAGTTTCAAGGTTTAGGGTTTTAGGGTTTAGGGTTTAAGGTTTAAGGTTTACAATTTAGTGTTTAGGCTTTAGGGTTTAGGGTTTTTAGGGATTAGTGTTTAGGGCTTTGTGTTTAGGGTTTAGGGTTTAGGGTTTAAGGTTGGGGTTTATGGTAATCTTAGGGTTTAGGGTTTTTATAAATTAACAAAACCAATTTTTTAAGTTTATTTAGTTTATTAAGTTTATTTATTTTAGTTTAGGTTTATATTTATATTTTTATTTAATTTATTTTATTTATTTTAAGTTTATTTATTTTAGTTTAGATTTTTATTTAAGTTTAAGGTTTATGTTTAGGTTTGGGTTTATTTTGTTGAGTTTATTTTTTTTATTTTTAGATTTTGGTTTTATTTTTATTTTTTATGTTTTGGGTTTAGGTTTTATTTATTTTTTTAGGCTCAGGTTTTAGGTTTTTTTATTTTAGGTTTATTTTAGGTTTTATTTAGTTTAGGTTTAGGTTTAATTTTAGTATTTTTTTTAGTTTAGGTTTAGGTTTAGGTTTATTTTCTAGGTTTAGGTTTGGGTTTATTTATTTTAGTTGAGTTTGTTTGTGTAGGTTAAGTTTTTTTTTTATTTTAGGTTTAGATTTTTTTTTTAGTTTTATTGGTTTTATTTCTTATATTTATGGTTTTATTTTATTTTAGTTTAGGTGTTTATTTAGTTTATATTTTATTTTATTTTAGTTTTTTTAGGTTTATTTTATTTATTTTATTTTACATTTTCTATTTTATTTGGGTTTTATTCTTAGGTCTATTTTATATTTTAGTTTAGTTTATTTATTTTATTTAGTTTATTTTATTTTATTTTTAGGTTTAGGTTTAGGTTTTAGTTTAGGTTTTTAATTTATTTTATTTTATTTGTTTAGGTTTATTTATTTATTTATTTTTAGGTTTTCTTTAGTTTAGGTTTAGGTTATTAGGTTTTTAGGGTTTAGGGTTTAGGGTTTAGGTTTATGGTTTTGGGGTTTAGGTTTGGGGTTAGTTTAGGGTTTAGTGTTTAGGTTTAGGTTTAGGGAGGCTTGGGGTTTAATGTTTAGGGTTGTAGGTTTAGGATTTAAGGTTTAGGATTAGTGTTAAGGTTCAAATTTTTTTTTTTAAATTAAAAAAACTAGTAGGTTTATGTTTATTTAGTTTATTTGGTTTATTTATTATTTACTTTAGCTTATTTTATTTTATTTTTCTATTTAGGTTTATTTTTTTATTTTATTTAGTTAGTTTATTTATTTTAGTTTTTTTTAGGTTTAGGTTTGTGTTTAGGTTTTATTTTTTAGTTTAGGTTTAACTTTATTTTTTATTTATTTCATTTTATTCGGTTTAGGGTTTAAGTTTTGTTTATTTTAGGTTTTGGTTTAGGTTTTATTAATTTTAGTTTTGGGTTTATGTTTATGTTTTTCAGGTTAGGCTTTAAGTTTTATTTTTTTTTATTTTTAAGTTTAATTTTTATGTTTAAGTTTATATTTAGTTGTTATTTTATTTTATTTTATTTTAGGTTTATTTTATTTTTTTTAAATTAAGTAAACGGGTAGGTTTAGGTTTATTTAGTATATTTAGTTTATTTTTTAGTTATTTTAGTTTAATTTATTTTTTAATTTTATTTAGGTTTATTTTTTATTTTTATTTAGTTTAATTTATCTATTTTAGGTTTATTTATTTTAATTTAGGTTTTTTATTTTAGTTTAGTTTTTAGGATTAGGCTTAGGTTTTTATTTTATTTTTTTAGGTTTATTTAGGTTTATTTTTGGGTTTTAATTTTAGTTTAGGTTATTTATTTAGTTTAGGTCAGTTTAGTTTATTTTATGTTTTTGGTTTGTTTATTTTTTTAGTTTATTTTAGGTTTAGGTTTATGTTAGCTTTAGGGTTTAGGCTTTTAGTGTATGGGTTTGGGTTTAGGGTTTAGGATTTAGGTTTAGAGTTAGGGTTTAAGTTTAGTTAGGGTTTAGATTTAGTGTTTAGGCTTTAGGACTTAGCTTTTATAGTTTAGGGTTTAGGTTTAAGGTTTAGGGTTTAGGGTTTAGGATTTAGGAGGGTTTAGGGGTTAGGAGTTTAATTTAGGTTTAGTTAGTTTGGGGTTTAAGTTTAAATTTAGGGTTTAGGGTAGTTTAGGGGTTGTAGTGGTTGGTTTTTTTGGGTTTAAGGTTTAGGGTTTATGGTTTAGGGTTTATGGTTTAGGTTTCTTTTTAATTAAGTAGTAGGTTTAGTTTATTTAGTTTATTTTTTATTTATTATAGTTTTTTAATGTTTTATTTTTATTTATTTTATTTTTTTATTTTAATTTAGTTTAGTTTATTGAGTTTATGTTTTTTTTTTATTTAGTTTTTAGGTTTAGGTTTATGTTTTATTTATTTATTAGTTTAGCTTTTATTTTATTTTTTTTAGGTTAGGTTTTTATATTTTAGGTTTTATTTTTATTTAGGTTTATATTTTAGGTTTATTTTGTTTAGGTTTAGGTTTATTTTTTGCTTATTTTATTTTATTTATTTTAGGGTTTAGGTTTAGTTTATTTAAGGTTTAGGTTAAGGTTTTCTTTAGTTTAGTTTAGTTTAATTTAGTTTATGTTTAGATTTATTTTATTTTGTTTATTATATTTTTATTTTAGGTTTAAATTTTTTTTAGTTTAGGGTTTAGGTTTTATTTATTTAGGTTTTCTTTAGTTTATTTTTAGCATGTTTTATTTAGTTTTTTAATTTATTTTATTCTAGGTTTATGTTATTTTTACTTTACGTTGGGTTTTATTATATTTAGACTTTTATTAGGTTTTATTTAATTTTTTTAGTTTTGTTTAAGTTTTGATTTACTTTATTTTAGTTTAGTTTTTTATTTTTATTTTATTTTAGGTTTAGGTTTAGTTTAGTTTAGGTTTTAATTTATGTTTTTAATTAATTTATTTTATTTTATTTAGGATTAGGTTTTATTTATTTCTTTTATTTTAAGTTTTATTTAGTTTTGGATTCTTAGGTTTTAGGGTTTAGGACTAGTTTAAAGTTTAGTTTAGGGTTTTCTTTTTTTTTTTAGTAAACCCATATAGGGAATTTTATTGCCATAAAAGAGGGTTACAAGGTCCTTATCGGGATAAACTCTAAAACTCTCGAGAGTTACAATCGACTGAGAGTAAATCCCTATCTAATACAACCAAAAGCAAAAAAAAAAAGGAAAGCAAAAGATAGAAAATGATTAATAAAGATAATCCAATGGATAGATAGCTCTTGAGGATGAGAGAATGCATGCAGGGGAAAACCAAGAGAAAAGGAGAAATGCATCTGCAAAAATGTAGAAAGATAAAAATTAGAATAGTTAAAGAAATATAGACAAAGTGAAAAATTAAAGCAGCATAAACTAAGAAAAATTATAAAGAAGTGTGTGAGAGAGGCTCAAGCTCAACACCAAATTGGGACAGCAAATATGAGCATCCAAACTTATGAAGGTTTACATCACAAGAGCTACTACCTAACCAAAAGGGTGAAATCATCACAGCTATCATAGCCTACAAACCTGTGGGAAGATAGCAGCCATTTGTTGAAAGTCTTATGAGCCTTAGTACTTGCAAACCTAAAGAAAGCCATATACACTAAAGAAAAGGAAACAACAAAGAGCAGAATGGGAGAGGGGATCCCATGTTGGATAAATATCATCAATATAGTCACCATAGCATGAGAATCCCTACACATATGAAATTGAACCATCTTTGCAAAATCCACCTTTTTAATACCGGAGCCAAGAGTATAATTAGGCCACCATGAAAACCCACCACAAGAAAACAACATAAAAGGCCAGGCAGAGGATAGAAACAATATACAACCAATTGAAAAGCCTACTGAAATCCTGCTAAGCAAATCAATTAGCATGTAAATAACACCATCCCAAACATATAGGACATATATAAAACTTACAGGCCAGGAGTATAGCTCAGGAATATTGCCCAAAAAAGGTACCCATTCAGAATAAACAATGTAGATGTCAACAACCCCTTGTTAATAATCATTGCAGAAGTTAACAAAAAGCAAATGTAAAGCGAGACAGCAAAACCGAAACCCAAAATACAACAAGAAATGCAGAAGTCTAATAGAACCAAGATGGCAATGCAGCAGTAGATTAGGTGGATCAGAAGCCATAGGTAATAAGCTGCACCCCACCAAAAAGAATACCAAATAAAGACAATCAGAGAGACAACCCCAGTAGCAGCTTGTTGGACATAAAACTCGGTAATCCATTTCAACCAAGATAGCAAATAACAACTAGCTAGCCATAAAACCACTCATTCAGAGTAGACAGTGCATAAGTTAATAACCAAGTAGGTAATAGCATAATCACAATGATCTGCACAAGTCTAACTAAACCAAGATGGAAAAAATAGCAACAGATTAAATAGACCACAAACATAAGGTGATAAGTTCTGGCACCAAAATAATCAAAAATAACCCTAAAGCATCTACTGGACATAAGACCCAACAATCCAACAACAATTAAAACACCAAAACAATTGCACCCACCATAAGACAATCCAGTAAAAATAGTGGTACATCATAGAACGAAAGGAGTTCAAAGGAGAGCCATCATTGAAATCCTTCAAGATAAAGAAAAGCAGCCAGTAAGCCAACATCATCGGTAAGCGGAAAGAAAACAAAAAGTAATTCCAATCTTGCAAAGAGACAATAATAATAATAATAATGACATTGCAGTTTCTCTCCATATAGGTTGGGGAGGTGAGGTTAGCAAGAATAATCAGAAAAATAACCCCAGAAGCAGCCTATTGGACATAAGACTCGAAAATCTAACATCTAATAATTAAAATAGCAAAATAATTATTTAGGGTTTAGGGTTTAAGGTTTAGGGTTTATGGTTAGTTTTAGGTTTTAAGGTTTAGGGTTTAGGGTTTGGGTTTTTTTTTAATTAATTAAATTATTTTTTACTTTTTTATTTTTTTTAATTAAGTAAACCGGTAGGTTTAGGTTGAGTTAGTTTAGTTATTTATTTTTTATTTATTTTAATTTATTTTAGTTTTTTTTATTTAGGTTAATTATTATTTGTATTTAGTTTAGTTTATTTCTTTTAGGTTTATTTAATTTAGTTTAGGTTTTTTATTTTAGTTTTTTTTAAGTTTAGGTTTATTTTTTAGTTTATTTTTATTTTTATTTTATTTTTTAGGTTTAGATTTAGGTTTTTATTTTATTTTTTAGGTTTACATTTTATTTTATTTTTTTTTAGGTTTAGGTTTTAGGTTTTATTTTAGGTTTATTTTTTATTTTAGCTTAGGTTTAGGTTTATGTTTAGTTTTATTTTAGTTTAGGTTTAGGTTTAAGTTTAGTTTTTTTTGAGGTTTAGGTCTAAGTTTTATTTATTTTAGTTTAATTTATTTTAGTTTATGTTTAGGTTTATTTTATTTTTATCTTAGTTTTAGGTTTTTTTTTAGTTTAGGGTTTAAGTTTTACTATTTTTATTTTTATTTTAGGTTTATTTCTTAGGTTTATGTTTTTATTTAGTTTTTATTTTATTATATTTTAGGTTTATTCTAATTTAATTTTAGGTTTAGTTTTTATTTTATTTAGGTTTTTTTATTTTTTATTTTAGTTTAAGTTTTTATTTATTTTATTTTAGTTTAGCTTTTGTTTTTTCTTTATTTTCTTTTTCAGTTTAGGCTTAGGTTTAGGTTTAGGTTTAGGTTTTAGTTTCTTTTTTACTTTATTTAGTTTAGGTTTATTTATTTATTTTATTTTTAGGTTTTATTTAATTTAGGTTTAGTTTTCAGATTTTTAGTATTTAAAGTTTAGGGTTTAGGGTTTGCAGTGTAGGTTTTAGGGTTTAAGTTTAGGGTTTCAGGTGTTAGGGTTTAGGTTTTAGGGTTTAGGGTTTTTAGTGTTTAGGTTTTAGGGTTAGCCTAGGGTTTAAGGTTTTTTAGGTTTTAGGGTTAGTTTAATGGTTTACGGTTTAGATTTATTTTTTAAAATTAAGTAAATCAATAGGTTTAGGTTTATTTAGTTTATTTTCTATTTACTATAGATTATTTTATTTTTTATTTTTACTTAAATTGATTACTTTTTATTTAGTTTAGTTCATTTATTTTAAGTTTGTTTATTTTGGTTTAGGTTTTTTATTTAAAATCATTTTTTAGGTTTAAGTTTAGGTTTATGTTTACTTTTTAGTTTAGTTTTATTTTTACTTTATTTTTTTGGGTTTAGGTTTTATTTTTTATTTTTAGGTTTAGGTTTAGGATTTTATTATATTTTTTTAGGTTTAAGTTTTAGGTTTTCTTTTTTAGTTTAGGTTTAGGTTTATTTTTAGTTTATTTTATTATATTTAGTTTGGGTTTAGGTTTAGGTTTAGTTTATTTTAAGTTTAGGTTTAGGTTTTATTTTTTAGTTTAGTTTATTTTAGTTTAGGTTTAGGTTTATTTTATTTTATTTTAGGTTTATGTTTTTTTGTTTAGGGTTTATGTTTTATTTTGAATTTATTTTGAATTTTAGGTTTATTTTTTTGTTTAGGTTTTTTTATTTTGTTTTATTATTTTTTATTTTATGTTTATTTTATTTTTATTTTATGTTCAATATTTATTTTGTTTAGGTTTTTATTTTTTTAGTCTAGTTTAGGTTTAGGTTCAAGTTTTAGTTTATGTTTTTATTTTATTTTATTTTGGTTTAGGTTTCATTTATTTGTTTTATTTTTAGGTCTTATTTAGTTTAGGTTTTGGTTTTTAGCTTTCTAGGGTTTATGGATTAGGATTTGGGGTATGGGGTTTGGGGTTTAGGGTTTAGGGTTTAGGGTTGTAGGTTTAGGGTTTAGGGCTTAGGATTTATGGTTTTTTTATTTTTTTATTTTTTTTTAAAATTAAGTTGCTAGTATGTTTAAGTTTATTTAGATTATTTTTTATTTATTTTAGTTTATTTTATTTTTTTCTTATTATTTAGGTTTATTTTTATTTTTAGTTAGTTTATTTATTTTTATATTTATTTTAGTTTAATTTTTTAGGTTTAGGTTTAGGATTATGTGTATTTTTTAGTTTAGTTTTATTTTATTTTATCTTTTAGGTTTAGGCTTTATTTTTATTTTTTTTAGGTTTAGGCTTAGGTTTTATTTTATTTTTTAGGTTTAGGTTTTAGGTTTTATTTTAGGTATTATTTTTTGGTTTAGGTTCATTTTTTATTTATTTTATTTTATTTAATTTAGGTTTAGGTTTTGTTTATTTTAGGTTATGGTTTAGTTTATTTTAGTTTAGGTTTGGGTTTATTTTATTTTCTTTTTTAGGTTTATGTTTTTTATAGTTTATAGTTTAGGTTTGATTTTTTTTATTTATTTTTAGGTTTTGGTTTTTATTTAGTTTTTATTTTATTTTATTTTATGTTTATTTAATTTTTATTTTATATTTAGCTTTTATTTTATTTAGGTTTTTTATTTTTTTTTAGTTTAGTTTAGGCCTATATTTATTTTATTTTAGTTTAATTTTTAATATTTAAATTATTTTCTTTTTAGGTTTAGGTTTAGGTTTAGGTTTTAGTTTAGGTTTTCATTTTATTTTTTTTTATTTTATTTAGGTTTAAGTTTTTTAATTTATTTTTATTTTTAGGTTTTATTTAGTTTAGGTATCAGTTTTTAAATTTTTAGGGTTTAGGGTTAGTGTTTTGGGTTTGGGATTTAGGGTTTAGGGTTTAAGGTTTAGGGTTGAAGGTTTTAGGATTTAGGGTTTAGGGTTTAGGGTTTAGGGTTTAACATTTTAAGGTTTAGGGTGTAGGGCTTAGGGTTGTAGGTTTAGGGTTTAGGGTTTAGGGTTTGGGGTTAGCTTTACGGTTTAGGGTTTAGAGTTAGGGTTTTTTTAATTTTTTTAATTTTTTACTTTTTATTTATTTTAATTAAGTAAACTAGTATGTTTAGGTTTATTTAGTTTATTTTTGTAGGTTTATTTTTATTTTTATATAGTTTAGTTTATTTTTGGAGTGTAATTTTAGTTGTAGAAATTATAGTGAAGTGTTGTGACATTTGGTGAATAAGTCATTAAAATGCGAAATGTGTATGTTGTAGGAATGCGTCTAGCCTATTGTAAGATAGAAAAGTATCACTTAAGATTAAGGGAAAATTTTATAAGATGGTGGTAAGACCTAAAATGATTTATGGTTTAGAATGTTGGCCAATAAAAGAGAAGCATGAAATTAAGTTAAGTGTTGCAGAGATGAGGATGCTTAGGGGGATGAGTGGCTTTACTCTTACAGATAAAAGAGAAATGTGTATGTTCGGGAAAAAGTTAGAGTAGCTCTAGTGGCAGATAAAATTTGAGAGAGTGGCCACATAAAGTGTCGGTTGTTCAATGATCCGGTTAGGAGAGTAGATGCATTAGAATCTTATGTTAAGAAAGGTAGAGGTAGACCTAAAAGACATGGTTAAGATGTATAAAAAATGAACTTAATGTACTTGAATTGAATGAGAATTTGACACCTAATAGGACACAATGGATAAGGATTCATGTAGTTTAGTGGGATAATGGCTTCTTATTGTTGTTGTTGTTGTTATTGTTGTTATAGTTTTATTAATTTATTTTATGTTTACTTATTTAAGTTTAGGTATTTTATTTTAGTTTATTTTTTAGGTTTATTTTTTAGTTTACTTTTATTTTTGTTTTATTTTTTAGGTTTAGGTTTCACTTTTTATTTCTAGGTTTAGGTTTTGGTTTTTATTTTATTTTTTAGGTTTAGGATTTAGGTTTTAATTTTAGGTTTATTTTTAGATTTTAATTTTTAGTTTAGGTTTTATTTATTTTAGTTTATTTTACTTTAGTTAATGTTTAGGTTTATTTTATTTTTCTTTTAGGTCAAGGTTTTTTTTTAGTTTAGGGTTTAGGTTTTAATGTTTATTTATTTTTAGGTTTTATTTTAGGTTTATTATTTAGGTTTAGGTTTTATTTAGTTTTATTTTATTTTATTTTTGGTTTAGTTTTATTTTATTTAAGTTTTATTT
Source organism: Cymbidium sinense (assembly GCA_021442155.1). NCBI lineage: Eukaryota > Viridiplantae > Streptophyta > Magnoliopsida > Asparagales > Orchidaceae > Cymbidium > Cymbidium sinense. The sequence continues at coordinate 160,404,584 of CM038214.1, forward strand.
ATTTATTTTAGTTTAGGTTTTTTATTCTTTTAGTTTAGTCTTTATTTTTATTTTATTTTTTTTTAGGTTTAGTTTTTAGTTTAGGTTTTCATTTTATTTTATTTTTTATTTTATTTTGATTTAGGTTTATTTATTTTATTTTAAGGTTTTATTTATTTTAGGTTTAGGTTTTTAAGGTTTTAGGGTTTAGGGTTTAGGGTTAGTTGAGGATTTAGGGTTTAGAGTTTAGAGTTTGGGGTTTATGGTTTAGGATTTAGGGTTTAAGATTTATAATTTATGGTGGGTTTAGGGTTTACGGTTTAAGGTTTAGGATTTATGGTTTAGCTTTTAGGGTTTAGGGTTTAGGTTTTAGGGTTTTAGGATTTAGGGTTTAGGGTTTAGGGTTTTAGGATTTAGGGTTTAGTTTTGAGGGTTTATGTTTTAGGTCTAGGGTTTTGGTTTTAGTTCAGGGTTTAGAGTTTTTGGTTTTTTTTAACAGAGAATAAATTTAAATTCAATATTTCTTTTCTTCAATTTCATCAACAAAGTAACACACCAAGTTTTGTAAGACACAAGTGATGACATAGATGCAAAATGAGCACACATAGAGAAAATCAAAAACCCTAGATAACTAGAACTATCTCTACTATAAAGAAATAGCTCCAAAAGCAGCAGGTTAGATTGGCCATTCTTTTGTTTCTCCAGTTCCCATCAAAACCACCCCGGCCTCTCAAGTAGCGGGATCCACCATCATATCCCCGATCTCACCCTCTGCCCCCACCATGGTTGTAACCTCCATCACTCCTCTTGCCTCTATAACCACCACTACTATGACCACCACCTCCATATCTGCCAGCACCTCTAGATCCCCCATCACCACTATGATAACCACCGCCTCCACCTTCGCCTCCATTGCCAGATCTAGACGTAGCCTGGTTGCCGGTGATGTTCCGGTCCGTCAAAGTTATTCACATTCTTAGGGTTTAGGTTTAATTTAGGTTTATTAGGTTTTAGGATTTAAGTTTATTTTTTAATTTATTTAGCTAGGTTTAGGTTTAGGTTTGGGGTTTCTGAGTTTAGGTTTAGGGTTAGGGTTTAGGTTTTAGTTTAAGGTTTAGTGCAGTTTAGGTCTAGGGTTTAGGGATATATGGTTAATGCTTTTAGGGTTTAGGGTTTAGAATTAAAGTTTAGGGTTTAGGGTTTTTTAGGGTTTAGGGCTTAGGGCTGTAGGTTTAGGGTTTAGGGTTAGTTTTAGGGTTTAGGGTTTAGGGTTTAGGGTTTAGGATTTAGGGTTTTTAAATTAAATATTTAGGTTTATTTAGTTTATTTTATTTATTTTAGTTTATTTTATTTTTTTTTTTATTTATTTTTTATTTATTTTAGTTTATTTTTTAGGTTTAAGTTATTAGTTTATTTTAGTTGAGTTTTTATTTTATTTTTAGGTTTAAGTTTTATTTTATTTTTTGGTTTAGCTTTATGTTTTTTTATTTAGTTAGGTTTAGGTTTAGGTTTTAGTTTAGGTTTTTTAGGTTTTATTTTAGGGTTTTAGGGTTTAGGTTTAGGTTCAGTACCTTGATATTTAGGGTTTGGTTTAGGTTTAGGTTTTAGGTGTATTTATTAGGTTTCTTGTTTAGATAGTTTAGGGCATAGGGTTGAGGGTTTAAAGTTTAGAGTTTAGGGATAAGGTTAGGGTTTAGGGTTTAGGGTCTATGGTTTAGGGTTTAGTGGTTAACATTTAGGGTTTAGACTTTAGGCTTTAGGCTTTTTAGGGTTTAAAGTTTAGTGTTTTGGGGGGGGATGTATTTTATTGCCACAAAAGAGGGATAAAAGGTCCTTAAAGGGGATAAACTCTAGAAAAAGATCTACAATCTAATGAGTAAATCCCTATCTAAGTACATCCAAAAGCAAAAGAAGACATTAAAGCAATCAAAAGATACAAGTTGATTAACATAATAAGCCAAAGGAAGATTAGGGCCAATGCTCGAGGGCGTGAGAATGCATGAAAATATGGAGCAAACACAAGAGGACAAGAGAGAATCACCTGCAAAATTGTAATAAGAAAGAGATTAGAACAGTTTAGGTAATACATACAAAAGGATAAATGAAAACAATATAAGCTGAGAATGATAGTAAGGAATTATGATAGAGAAGGCTCAGGCTCAGTCACCAAGTTGAGATGCAAATATGAGCATCCAAACTTATGAAGGGTTACATCAAGAGCTACTACCAAAAGGGAGTGAGATCATCATAGCCAACAAACTGTGAGGAGATAACATAGTTGTTGAAAGTCTTGTGAGCTTTACACAAACTAAATAAAACCATATCTAATATAGAGAGGAAATTGCAAAGAGTGAAGGATAAGGTGTCCCATTCAAGAAAAGAATAATCAATATAGTCACCCACGACATGAGAATATATAAACATATGAGAATGAAACATCTTTGCGAACCTCATGAAAAGTCATATCAAGAAGAAGAAAGCCGATATAATCCCTCCACAAGAAAACAGCAGAGGAGGCAACTTGCTGAAATCCTATTAATCAAGTCAATGAGCCTATAATTAACACCATCCCAAACATATGATATATATATGAATCTTTCAGGCCAGGAAAAAACCCCCTTATTAATATCCATATCAATAATTGGGAAAAAACAATTGTAAAGGAAGGTAGTATAGCCAAACACAGGAAATAGACTGCAACCTACCAAAAATAGCACCAAGTAAAGCGATTAGAGCTACGACTCATGGACATTAGGACCAAAAATTAGATAAGCCAGATCAATAAACAACCAAGAGAGCAAGATAGTGCATACGACTACACAAACCTAAACGAGCCATGATGGTAATAGAGACAATAGCAGATAATGTAGATCACAATAATCAGGAGATGAACAACGACATAAACACGCATTGATTGAAAGCCAACCCCAATAGAAAAATAGTTAATGCAACATTTGAACCCACCAGAAGAGAAATCAAAAAGTGGATTGAAATGAGTATCAACATTAGAATCCAGAAAAAGCAAGACAACAGATAACCAAGGCCAAAACCAGCCAAGACAGCAACAGTTAAGACAGCAACATCCAAGATAGGAAGGGACAACATGTTGGCCATAAAACCTCTCAATCAAAGTAGACATTGCAATAGTTAATAACCAAATAGATAGAGCATAAAAATAGGTATAGGCATCAACCCGGGCGAATCACCAAAACCATCGAGCGACAATGTTAGAAATGGCTTGCTGAATATAGGACCCTGAAGTCTTATAGCCAAAAAAGATGGAGCCAACATAGGAGTCCTGAAAAACCAAGATAGCAAATTTCCAAGACAAGAAACAACCAAGACAACAAAAACTAGCTAGCTTTCCATAAAGCCACCCATCTAGGATAAACAGTGCAAGAGATACAAGATTAACTGTAAGAAGATGGAGAAAATAACAGCAGATAAAGTAGACCAATGAATTCAGATGATATGCATATAATAAACCAATAAGGGGGTTTAGATCAAATTCCACCAAGAAATCAATAACTTCAATAGAGACTTGAACAAATAAACCAAAACCCAGAGACATGAGTATTAATCCAATTCGAACAACCAAGGCATTAATACAAAAGGCCAAGAGTCCACCAAAAGCATATGTAAAGATCCAAATAATCAGATGGAAAATCATAGGGATCTGCATAATGTTAAAAGAACCAAGTGGGATAAAATAGAAGCAGGAGAAGACATTAGTAGCCCAATTGTTAACGAAAAATAGTAAGAAAAAATGAGCGGATAATATAGAAAGACCACCAGTGGACAAAGGACCCTAAAATCCAAAAAATAACAATGGTATCAAAAGGGTTCAAAGGATAATAAGAAAAACCTTCGGATAAAAGCTAGTAGTTAAACCCACAACCACAAGGCTAGAGAGAAGCCATTAAGGAAATCAAACTGCAGGAAAATTGATCCCATAATAAGAAGAGAATGGCAAAACAGAACCAGATAAAGAGCAACAACAAGTGTGATCAAAAAGCCATGATAATAACACAATTGGAAAATCAAGAATAAAAAACATCCATAAGTCAAGATAACAATCTGGAAACAGGTCCCAAAATACCAATGACTAGCATTGAAAGGAATAACAAGACCTTTCTAGATCAAAAAATACAATCTAGTAGCAAGGCCCAAAATGAGAGGGAAAATAAGGCAAAAACCAAAAAGAGAGGCAAACAGAAAATCCATTCAGGGAGCAAGAAAATAGAAAAAAACAAATTCTCTCAGACAAGCGTAAAGATTGGCCAAAGCCCCAATCTAAACATCTTGCACAAAAGGATCTGAACAAAATAGCGAATCAATCGAAGAAACTCCATCAGTTCAAAAAAATAAGCAGTCGAGAAAAGAAACAACAAAATGCGAGATTCCACCCAAGCAAAGTAAAAGAGGCATAAAAGATAACCAAGAAGTAATATCAAAGTTCTAATAAGTCAAAGGGTGGGTCAGCATGTAAGAAAACTACAAAAAAACAACCTTGGCGGTGGAAGAAAAGCCTCCCAACAAGATCCCAAGGGACCTCTTGAATCAATGGTTTCCAAAGAGAGCGGTGAATGGGGTCCAGTTCTAGTATAGACAATAGCCAAGAAGATAAATATCACAAAAGGATAAAAAACCTCTTCATGAAAAATAAAATAAAGATAACTCCAAAAAAAAGGAAAATGTCGACTCAAAGTTAGAGTTAGAGAATATCGTGGCAAGATCTAATAGGGAGACAAGCAACATGTCAAAAGACCCAAAAATCCAACAACATAATAGTAAATCATCAAAATAAATATTGCAACCAACATAATGAACACTAATACAATGCATAGAAACAACATAGGTAACTAAGATGCTCCAAGCAGTAATATCTTTGAGAAATAGCAGTTAGAAATTAAAAGTAGTAGCTAAACCCATCAAAATAAATATCTCCATCAGCGATTCCTAGGATTAGGAATGAAGATAACATTGATATTAAAATCCCAAATAGGATTGGTGTTATAAAACCAATAGCGGTACACATAGCTCAACAAAATTCCAATGCGGTATTAGTATGCACATAGCTCAACAATATTTATCGTGTAAATGCCAAAGAACCTCAAATAAAGGATAAGCTATTAAAACACCAAATCATGGCATAGATCAATCAACAAGTAATATCCATGTGAAGCATCCACAAAAGACATAAAAGGAGAAAGCCATAAGATAAAGAGGCATATAGTTAAAAGATGAATGGGATATACATCAAAAGGTTAGATTAAGTTAGATAAGGAAAAGAATTGTCCAAGTTAACCATACGCAAGTGTTTAAGGTGAGTTGATCAAAGAAGATGATACCATCGATCTAGCGATTGGCAAGGTAGTCGCCTGCATTTCCTTCCGCCAAACATGATGTTAAAATTCGGTTGGGAAAGAAGAGCTCTAGTTTGCTTGAGGAGGTAAGTCTCATCATTTTGGTGGAAGTCAAAAGATCAATCAATAGAAGAGCATCCACCTCAATCCAAATAACCATTTTGAAGCAAATCTCAAGAGCTTTGTAGGCCATAAGCTCGAAAATGGGACGGTCAGAAATAAGGGGATAAGCAAAAGCACATAGTACTATACCCTTAGAGTTCCGAAAATGCCACCACAACTAGAGCCATTAAGAGAAGAGCCATCGGTATTAATTTTAATAATATGGTCAAGAGGTTTTTCCAATAAACAATCTTGTCATTTAGATAAGGTTGATCCGAGGTTAAAGCCATTTATTATAAATTTACCTTTGAATGTAATGAATGAGATTGGCTTTAAACAAGTCACAAATTTTGTTTTTTAGTTAATAATCCTCACGTGGTTAGGGATCCCGATGTTTTGCATCATTTCGGTCCATCCATATGAACTAGATAAGAGTGATAGCAGTGATGACTTTAATGTGACCTTTAATAGTATTATCAAAATAGACTTCAAGAAGTTGATATAAAGTAAGAGAGCCATTGAAATTGATAGTGTTAAAAGATCATCATACCAAATCCAAAGTTTAGAAGCAATGGCCCCATTAACAAAAACATGATTAACATTCTCAATATGGAAACAACATTGACATTTAGAGGGTAAATGAAACCCTTTACCCCACAACAAGGAATCAACAGGATAAAATTTTTTAGAATATGCCAAGTAAGAATAGAATAAGAAGTAGGGATATTATTATTCCAAAGTTTGGAGAACACATAGGAGGAATCATGAGTATCTTTAATGTGGAGCCACACATTTTTTAGGTTGAAATCACCATTATGTGAGAGCTTAAAGAGAATTTGGTCTTGATTGTTTGGAGTGATAGGAATAGTAGAAACCATATTCAAGAAAGTAAAAGGGATAAAATCAGCAAGCTTACTATTGTTCCACTTGTTGTTATGCTAGAAAGAGTTTACTCTAATAGTGGAATGGGTGGAGAGTAAGTCATCAATGGATCCACATCCACTCCTAGTTATCTTGCCAAAAGAAAGAAGTGCGAGTTAATGCCCCAAAAAAATTAAATTTTGCATCCCATTTGCAAAGTCTTTTCCACATAGGAGAATCACCCAGTTTAAATGAGGGGTGCTTACCAATATATTTAGCAATGAAATTAGCCCAAAGACTATGATTACTCCTAAAATTCCACCGAGTTTATAGGAAAAGGCATTGATAGCTTCTTTTATGGATTTACAACCAAGACCACCTTCATCAAAAGTGCCACAACTTTTAAACCAAGAGGTCAGTGCATTCTTTTAGAGAGGTATTGGAGCCCAAAAATTTATTTAGGAGGCGCTCAATTTGTTGATGATAGAAATGGTGGCACAATGGTTTGGATGAGATATAAAGGCATGGAATTAAGAGTGCTCTTAATCAAGGTTAGCCTACCACCAAAGAGAGTAAATGAAATTCCCAAATGAAATTTTATTAGATATTTTCTAAATAAGGTCATCAAAAGATGAGATCTTTTAGCCTTTAAAAGATAATTAATGGGAAGTTGATTTTGCTTAAAATTAGTAATTCTAGAGATTTGATTTAGTCTATTGGTAGAATCTTAGGAGGGATAAAACAACATTTTCTTTCATTGAAGAGACCACTAACTTTGCCAAAATCATTTAAGAGATTCTTAATAGTTTTAACATGTTGAAGAGAGGCATTGCAGAAGATTATAAAATCATCAAAGCTAAGATGAAAGCGGAAACCACCATGAGTTTTAAAAAACATGTTAGGATTTTAATGAAAAGATCATTGAGGCTCCTCGAAAGATATTCCAATGATAAAAAGAGAAGGAGAAAGCGGGTCACCTTATCAAACCATGGCAAAGAAACCAAGGGACTCACCATTCATGATAACAGAAAACTAGACATTAGTGATACAACTTTTTATAAGCTGGATAAAATTATCAGAGAAACCAAACAAATGTAAGATTTGAAAGAGGAAATCCCACGAGAGGTTGTCAAAGGCTTTAGAGATGTCCAGTTTGAAGAGGATATTACCTCCTCTGGAAGGAACATCAATGTCATGAACCTCTTGGAGAAGAATATTATCGGATATTTTTAATAAAAAAGTTTGGTTAGGGAGATGATTTTAGGGAGGGGGCTAATCTATTAATTAATTTAGCAATGAGTTTTTGGAAAAGGTGCAAAACTAATAGGTCTAAAATCAAGATTGATTATTGGTTTTGGGAATAAGGATAATAAGTACATGAAAAATATCTAATAGAGCTACCATCAAAAAATCAATAACGCATCAACAAGATCAGATTTAATAAAGGCCAACAATGCTGAAAAAATAAGTCGTATATATCCATCGGGCCAATAGAATCGGTGTTCTATTGAGTACTACTAATCTCTTCAGGGATGGATAGTGAGCACATGGTTATCCTCATTGTTAATCATAGAAAGGATTAGATGGGTGTTGGAGGGGTTTCAAAAGGTTAGAATTTAATAAATTTTGAAAGTGATGTATGATTCCTTAATTTCATTATTATCCAGTTATCATACCATTAGAGTTCTTAATTTTCTTAATCAGTTTAATGCTTTCGTTTGTAAATAGCATGGAAATACCTTGTGTTTATACCATAATATGTTTTAGCTTTTGATGCCAATAGGTTTCCTCCATATTTTATTAATTAATCAAGTTATCTTTGGCAATGCTCAACTCATCAACTTGGGATCAGTTAAGATAGCCTCTTCAAGAGAAACAACTTGTTCCATAGCTTTAAGATTGGTAAAAGATTTTTAAATATATGCTTGTTCCACCAATTAGGTTTTGTTTAAGTCTTTTGAGCTTAAGCCAAAGCGAATCATGCCTTTTGAATTATCTGGGTGAGCAGAGCCATCCAATTAGTGAAAACAACATTAGAAATAGCATGTTGGGTCCACATATTTTGGAATCTAAAGGTGAGGGAGTAGAAGGGTTAAAGGGGAGTTTTGATAGAGATCAAAAGAGGAGCATGATCAGACAAAGTTTACCAAATGCTCATAGAGGAAAGAGGCCATTGATTGATCCAAAGAGAATTAAAGAGGGTCTGTCAAGACGCCAAAGTCTAGAGTTATGCCATGTGTAACCAGGAAAAACCAATGTCAATCGCAATCTAGGATCATATTAGAAGTCTTCCATGGAATGGAGGTTAGGAGAACATCCTCCCTCCTTTTGAAGAAGCAATGATAGTGTTGAAATCACCCCAACCAGGGAAGGTTAAGAGGAGGCAAGGTTCTTAAGTGATTCAAAGGATGTTCCTACCCTATTACAAGAAGCATAAAGGAACCAAAAGCCAAAAACTCACCTAATGAGATTTTGACATTAACCAATTGATCAAGATCAATGATGGAAATGGTGATGGAATTATTCCAAAACACCAAATTTTATTATTAAGATTGAAGAGGAAATTTTGAAATCAAGCGATCTAGCAACATGGGAAATCTTGGAAGAGTTAATGAAAGGCTCAATAATAATAAGTAATTTGATGTTTATGAGCGTGATAAAGGCTCTAACATGGTTGATGGAGAGTCCCACAAAGATATTCAAATAAGAAAATTAATCATAAGAAATCCAAAAGGAAAAGGTAAAAAAAAAAATGGAAAAAAGAGAGGAGGACATAATTATTTGAGGTGTTAGAAGAACGTGTGGTTCTAGTGAAGTTATTATTAGTCATTTTGGCTTTATAAGATTTTTTTAATATAGTTTGGAAGGTTCTATATCCAAAGTATCTCCATCGAAAGGGATTGGTTTTTGGTATCAGAATAGTAATCGGTCAATGTTTTAGTAGTGGTGATTTCTCCTTCATCAGAATTAGAGTAAGAATGAGAAATGGGAATTGCCTGAGTATCACTCTATAGAGAAATAGAAGGGGAGGTTCTTGCACCATTAATATTACAAATATCATTCTCATTGCCATGATGCATAATCATATTTTGGTCTGACACCAAAGGATTAACATTATTTTGATCCAATATAAGATTCCCATTCAAATTATCATTAAGATTTCAAAGGATTATCATGAAGCCAAATTATTACAATTATAGGTAAGTAATCATTAGTTTCTTCACCTCAATAGTAGTATTTTTACCAAGCTCGAATGTTTTCATTAGACAAATGTAGGTAATAAAGGGGTAGGTGTAGAGGATGAGTTCCATTATGAGTAGCTTTAGGCACATACTAGTTTAATTCAAGAAAGAAGCATTTAAGTGATCATGACCATGGATCTTACTGATGAAATTTTCAAATTTTCAAATTATTCGAACAATCCAAACTTCTTTGGGGTATTTTTTAATGTCAATCTCAAAAGATACATGGTGAGATCTAGCAGTGGCTTGATCAATTTGAAGGGGTCTACCAAAAACCGCATAAACAAAACTTGGTGAGTAACATAGTGAATTCTCATGTTGGAAGCCATAAAGGAACAATAGGGATTCTCTTTGACATCAAAAGGGTGACCATTTCAAGAGCATTTGACAATTATACACAAAATAGGCGCAGCAAAGACTAGAATAATCTAAATCATTTGATAATTGAATAAGGATATGTCGAGGATCAATCATGATAGTGAAGACTCTCGAAAGCTTTAAGCTATGGAAGAAAGATCAAATTATCTAGAGTAGGCAATAGAGACCAACCAAAGAGAACTCAAAAGGCTTAGCTAATTTCTCCACATCGTGAGAACACATGACAGCAATCCATGGAATGAGGTTGAAAGTGCATTAGAGCAATTCTTAGAAAGATCCTTAAAGGACTTGTGCGACTTGGATGAAATGGATCCAAAGTACCTTTAGGATCGAGAGGGCAAAAGCGCATCGCGACGAGCATGGTTGTGTGGAAGCGATGCCTCCACCAAGCAATGATCGAGAGTCACATAAGCAACAAGCAGAGAGGAAGCAATAAAATAGCATCAGGGGAGGAGCTCTGTAAACCACAAAATTACAGGAACACAAATGCAGAGGAGCCTGAGAGAGGAAGGAGGTTTTAGGTTTTTTTGGGTTTAGGTTTCGTTTAGTTAGGTTTTAGGGTTTAGGGTTGAGTTTAGGTTTAAGTTTAGGTTTAGGGTTTAGGGTTAGTTTAGGTTTTATTTAGGGTTTTAAGTTTAGGGTTTGGTTTTTAGGGTTTAGGGTTTATTTAGGGTTTAGTTTAGTGTTTAGATTTAGGTTTAGTTATTAGAGTTTATTTAGTTTTTTAGTTTTTTAGTTTAGGGTTTAGGTTTGGGTTTATTTATAGGTTTTTTTTTATTTTAGTAAACTTTAGTTATTTATTTAGTTTATTTTTTATTTTTATTTATTTTAGTTTATTTTATTTTTTTATTTTTTATTTAGGTTTATTTTTTATTTTTTTTTTATATTTTTTTTAGTTTATTTATTTTAGTTTAGGTTTTTTTTATTTTAGTTTAGTTTTAGTTTAGGTTTAAGTTTATTTTAATTTTTAATTTAGTTTTAATTTTATTTTTTTAGGTTTAGGTTTTATTTTTATTTTAGGTTTAGGTTTAGGTTTTTTATTTATTTTAGGTTTAGGTTTTATTTTATTTTAGGTTTACTTTTTAGTTTTATTTTATATTTAGGGTTTTAGGTTTATTTTATTTTATTTTGTTTAGGGTTTAGTTTAGTTTATTTTATGTTTAGGTTTAGGTTTTATTTATTTTAGTTTTGTTTATTATTAGTGTATGTTTAGTTTATTTTATTTTGTTTATTTTAGGTTTAGGTTTTTTTTAGGGTTTAGGTTTTTTATTTATTTTTAGGTTTATTTTTAGGTTTATTTTTAGGTTTAGTTTTTGTTTAGTTTATTTTATTTTATTTAGTTTATTTTATTTTTTTTATTTAGTTTTATTTAAATTAGGTTTTTTATTTTTTTTTAGTTTAATTTTGGTTTTTATTTATTTTCATTTATTTTAGTTTTTATTTTTTTATTATATTTCCTTTTTAGGTTTAGGTTTAGGTTTAGGCTTTAGTTTAGTTTTATTTATTTTATTTTTATTTTATTTGGTTTAGGTTTTTTTTATTTATTTTAGGTTTGTTTAGTTTAGGTTTAGGTTTTAGTTTGGGTTTAGGGTTTAGTGTTTAGGGTTTTGAGGTTAGGGTTTAGGGTTTAGATTTGTTTAGGTTTTGGGTTTTGGGTTTTATTTTACAAGTTTAGGTTTAGGGTTTAGGTTTAGGTTTAGGGTTATTTTAGTTTAGGGTTTAGGTTTTTGGTTTTGGTTTTGGACTTTATAGGTTTTAATTTATTTATGGTTTAGGTTTATGTTTATTTTTTTCTTTAGTTTTATTTTTATTTACTTTTTTTAGGTTTAGTTTTATTTTTTTATTTTTAGGTTTAGGTTTAGGTTTTATTTTATATTTTTATTTTATTTTTGGTTTTATTTAGGTTTTTGGTTTTATTTATTAGTTTAAGTTTAATTTTTTTTTATTTATTTTATTTAGTTTAGTTTAGGTTTATTATTTTAGGTTTAGGTTTAGGTTTAGGTTTTTTTATTTTAGTTTAGTTTAGGTTAGGTTTATGTTTATTTTATTTGTTTATTTTAGGTTTAGGTTTTTTTAAATTTTGGGTTTAGGTTTTATTTTTTATATATTTTAAGTTTATTTTTAGGTTTAGTTTATTATTTTTTATTTGTTTAATTTTAGGTTTAATTTATTTTTTATTTTACATTTAGTTTTTTTTATTTAGGTTTTTTTTTATTTTTAGGTTTATTATTTTTTTTAGTCAGTTTATGTTTTTATTTATTTTATTTTTTAGTTTAGTTTTATATTTTATTTAATTTATTTTTTTAGGTTTAGGTTTAAGTTTTAGTTTATGTTTTATTTTATTTTATTTTTATTTTATTTGGGTTATGTTTTTAATTTATTTTATTTTAGGTTTATTTAGTTTATTTAGGTTTTTTTTTAGTTTAGTTTAGGTTTATTTAGATTATTTATGGTTTAGTATTTATTTAGGGTTTAGGTTTTAGATTATTTTATTTTATTTCTTAGTATTTAGCTAGGTATATTTTAGGTTTAGGTTTAGGTTTATTTAGTTTTATTTTTTAGGTTTAGGTTTTTATTTATTTAGGTTTAGGGTTTAGGGTTTTAGTTTAGGGTTTTGATTTTTTTTTTTGGTTTAGGGTTTTAGGTTTAGGGTTTTTTTAGGGTTTTGGGTTATTTATTTTAGGTTTAGGTTTATATTTAGGTGTAGTTTAGGTTTATTTTTTAGTTTATTTTTTTTTTTAATTTTTTTATTTTAGTTATAGTTTTTTTAGTTATTTTTAGTTTATAGTTTAGTTTATTTTTTATTTAAATTTTTTTTTAGTTATTTATTTTAGTTTAGGATTTTATTTTTTAGTTTTTAGTTTTTTTTAGTTTTTTAATTTAGGTTTTTTTTAATTTTAGGTTTAGGTTTTAGGTTTATTTTATTATTTTATTTTATTTTTATTTTTATTTAGATTATTTTATTTATTTTAGGTTTATTTATTTTATAGTTTTTTATTTTTTATTTAGTTTTATTTTTTAGTTATTTTATTTTTATTTATTTTTAGGTTTAGGTTTTATTTTTTATTTTTAGTTGGTTTATGTTATTATTTTATTTTTTTAGTTTTAGGTTTTTTATTTTAGGTTTATTTATTTTTTTTTTAGGGTTTTAGGTTTAAGGTTTAAATTTATTTATATTTAAGTTATTTTGGGTTTAGGTTTAGGTGAGGGTTTAGTCTTTAGGTTTATTTTAGGTTTATTATTTTAGGGTTTAGGGTTTAGTTAGTTTAGGATGTGTTTAGGTTTTTTTTTAGGTTTAGGTTTAGGGTTTTATTTATTTATTAGTTTAGGTTTAATTTTAGTGTTTAGTTTAGTTTATTTTAGGTTAGGTTTTAGGTTTAGGTTAGTTTATTTATTTTAGTTTTAGTTTTTAGTTTAGGGTTTAGGTTTTATTTAGGTTTAGTTTATTTTATAGTTTTGATTTAGGTTTTTTTAGGTTTAGGGTTTAAGTTTAGTTTAGGGTTTAGGGTTTAGGTTTAGGGTTTAGTTAGGTTTAATTATTTTAGTTTATTTTAGGTTTATGATTTATTTTAGGGTATATTTTTTTTATTTTTTTATTTAGTAAATTAGATTAGTTTATTTAGTTTATTTATTTTATTTTTATATATTTTATTTTATTTTGTTTTATTTTATTTGGGTTTGTTTTTTTATTTTTTATATTTTTTATTTATTTTTTTTATTTATTTTAGTTTATTTTGTTTAGTTTTATTTTTTTTAGGTTTAGGTTTATGTTTATTTTTTTAATTTAGTTTATTTTATTTTGTTTTAGGTTTAAGTTTTATTTTTATTTTAGGTTTAGTTTAGGTTTTACTTTATTTTTTTAGGTTTAGGTTTTAGGTTTTATTTTAGGTTTATTTTAGGTTTTATTTATAGTTTAGACATATTTTTTATTTTTTATTTTATTTTATTTTATTTAGTTTAGGTTTAGTTTAGTTTATTTTATATTTTAGGTTTAGGTTTTATTTATTTTAGTTTAGTTTATTTTAGTTTATGTTTAGGTTTATTTTATTTTTTTTATTTTAGGTTTTTTTTTAGTTTAGGGTTTAGGTTTCTTTATTTATTTTTAGGTTTATTTTTAGGTTTATTTTTTTAGATTTAGTTTTTTTTAAACTTTATTTATTTTATTTTAGTATTTTATTTTTCTTTATTTAGTTTTATTTAAATTAGGTCTTTTATTTTTTTTAGTTTATTTTAGGTTTTATATATTTTATTTTAGTTTAGTTTCTATTTTCTATTGTATTTCCCTTTTAGGATTAGGTTTAGGTTTAAGTTTTAGTTTTAGTTTTTATTTTATTTTAATTTTTTTGATTTTGTTTAGGTTTTTTCTTTATTTGTTTTAGGTTTTTTTATTTAGTTTAGGTTTAGGTTTTAGTTTTTTAGGGCTTAGGGTTTAGGGTTTAGGGTTTTACTTTTAAGGTTTAGGGTTTAGGGTTAGTTTAGTTTTAGGGTTTAGTGTTTTAGGGTTTAGGGTTTAGGATTTTTCAGGTTTAGGGTTTAGGGTTTAGGTTTTAGGTTTAGGGTTCAGGTTTCAGTTCAAGGTTTAGGATTTCGGGTTTATGTTTAGGCTTTTTATTTTATTTTATTTTTTAAGTTTAGGTTTATTTTATTTAGTTTTTATTTTTTTATTTTATAGGTTTGGTTTATTTTTTTATAGGTTTAGGTTTTTTTATTTTAGGTTGGTTTAGGTTTATATTAGGTTTATTTTTAGGTTTTATTATTAGTTTAAGTTTAGGTTTATTTTTTAGTTTATTTTATTTTTTAGAATTTAGGTTTAGTTTATTTTAGGTTTTATTTATTTTGTTTAGTTTATTTAGTTAGGTTTATGTTTTATTTATTTTAGGTTTATTTTTTTTTTTAAATTTTGGGTTTAGGTTTATTTTTTTATTTTAGGTTTATTTTTTAGGTTTAGGTTTTTATTTAGTTTTTATTTTGTTTAATTTTAAGTTTAATATATTTTTCTTTTACATTTAGTTTTTATTTTATTTATGTTTTTTATTTTTAGGTTTATTTTATTTTTTAGTCAAGTTTAAATTTTTATTTATTTTATTTTAGATAACTTTTTATATTTTATTTTATTTTATTTTTAGGTTTAGGTTTTAGTTTATGCTTTTATTTTATATTATTTTTTATTTTATTTAGGTTTAGGTTTTTTATTTTTTTATTTTTTTTAGGTTTAATTTAGTTTAGATTTTTGGATTTTAGGTTTCTAGGGTTTAGGGTTTGGTGGTTTAGGGTTTAGGATTTAGGGTTTAGGGTTTAGGGTTTGTGGTTTAGGGTTTACTATTTAGACTTAAGGGTTTAGGTTAGAGTTTTAAGGTTGTTTAGGTTTAGTTTAGGGCTTAATGTTTAGGGTTGTTTTGTTTAGGTTTAGGTTTTAGTTTAGGCTTTAGGGTTTAGGTGGTTTTTAGTTTAGGTTTAGTTTTAGCATTAGTTTAGTTTAGGGATTAGGTTTTAAGGGTTTTATTTGGATTTTTGGTTTAGTTTAGGGTTTAGGTTTAGTTTAGGTTTAGGATTCTGATTTATAGTTTTAGATTTAGGATTTATGGTTTAGGTTTAGGTTTTATTAGGGTTTATGGTTTTAAAATTTAAGTATTTATTTATTTTGTTTATTTTATTTATTTTAGTTTATTTTATTTTTTTTATTTATTTAGATATTTTTTATTTTTTGTGGATTATTTATTTTATGTTTATTAATTTTAGTTTAGGTTTTATTTTAATTTATTTTTGGTTAAGGTTTAGTTGATTTTAGTTTAGTTTTATTTTTATTTTTTTATTTTTAGGTTTAAGTTTATTTTTTTATTTTTTAGGTCTATGTTTTGGTTTTTTTATTTATTTACTTAGGTTTAGGTTTTTATTTATTTTAGTTTAGTTTGTTTTATTTTATTTCTTTTAGGTTTAGGTTTTTTTTAAATAAGGTTTCAATTTTATTTATTATTTATTTTTGCATTTTTTTATGTTTAGGTTTTTATTTAGTTTTTATTTTATTTAATTTTAAGGTTATTTTATTTTGTTTAGGTTTTTTACTTTTTAGTTTATTTTAGGTTTTCATTTATTTGTTTACTTTATTTTCTTTTAAGGTTTTGGTTTAGGTTTTAGTTTATGATTTTATTTTATTTTATTTTTAAATTTTATTTTGCTTTAGGTTTTTTTATTTTCTTTTTAGATTTTATTTAGTTTAGGTTTATGATTTTAGCTTTTTAGGATTTAGGGTTTAGGGTTTAGGGTCTAGGGTTTAGGGTTTTGGTTTTAGGGTTTAGGGTTTAGAGTTTAGGGTTTAGGGTTTAGGGTTTAGTGTTTAGTTTCAGGTTTTAGGGTTTTTGCTTTAGGGTTTTAGGGTTTAAGGTTTAGTGTTTAGGATTTACGATTTAGGGTTTTAAGGGTTTACGATTTAGGGTTTAGATATTTGGTTTGAGGGCTAGGTTTTACTTAAGGGTTTAGGGTTTTTTATATTTTATTTTTAACAGAGAACAAATTCAAAGATTTCTTCTTTTGATTTCTTCAACCAAGTAACACACCAAATTTTATAAGACATAAGTTGTGACATAGTTCAAAATGAGCACGCATAGAGCAAAATAAAAACCATTGATAATTAGAACCGTCACTATTATAAAGTCACAATTCCATAAGCAACAGATCGAATCAACCGTTCTTTAATTTTTCTAGTTCCCATCAGAACCACCTTGGCCTCTAGAGTCATGAGAACCACCATCATATCCCAGATATCTGCCTCTGCCACCACCATGGTTATAACCTCTGTCGCTCCGCCCGCCTCCATAACCACCACTGCTTTGACCATCACCTCCATATCCACCAGCACCTCCAGATGCACCACCACCACAATGATAACCATCGCTTTGTTCGCTTCCACCACCACCTGACTGCCTATTGACTGATGTTCTCCAGGTTCTTCCATTCTTAGAGTTTAGTTTATTGGTTTGTGGTTAGGTTTATTTTTAATTTATTTAGTTACTTTTTAGGTTTAGTTTAGGTTTGGGGTTTAGGGTAAGGATAGGGTTTAGGGTTTGGGGTTTAGGTTTAGGTTTATTTGGTTTAGGGTTTTAGAATTTATGCTTTCTTTTGTTTGGTTGAGTTGGGTTTAAGGGTTGGGTATTTTTTTGTGGTCAGGTTAGTGGTTTAGGGTTTAACGCTTATTTAGTATATTTAGTATATTATTTATTTATTTTAGTTTACTTTATTTTTATTTTATTTAGGCTTTTCTTTTAATTTTATTTTAGTTGCTTATTTATTTTTTAGGTTTATTTATTTTACTTTATTTCTTTGGTTTAGGTTTAGGTTTTATTTTTAATTTTTTGGATTAGGTTTAGGTTTTAGGTTTTTATTTTAGGTTTATTTTAATGTTTTACTTTTTAATTTAAGTTTAGTTTATCTTTAGTTTATTTTTTATTTTATTTAGTTTAAGTTTAGGTCTATTTTATTTTAGTTTGTTTAGTTTTGTTTTATTTTAGTTTAGTTTATTTTTGTTAGTTTAGTTATTTAATTTTGTTTATTTTATTTTTATTTTAGTTTAGTTTTTTAGTTTAGTTTATGCTTTATTTTTTTTTTATTTACTTTAGGTTTTATTTTAAAGTTTATTTTATGTTTAGATTTTATTTATTTAATATTTTATTTTATTTTAGGTTTATTTTTATTTACGATTTAGTGTTTAGGGTTTAGTGTTTATGATCTAGGGTTTTCTTAAAAAAAAATTCAAACCAATAGGTTTTATGTTTATTTTAGTTTATTTTATATTTATTTAGGTTTATATTTTTATTTATTTAGTTTATTTATCTAGTTTAGGTTTTTTGTTTTAGTTTATTTTTAGATTTAAGTTTAGGTTTATGTTTATTTTACTTTATTTTATTTTATCTTATTTATTTTTAGGTGTAGATTTTATTTTTAATTTAGGTTTAAGTTTAAGTTTATATCTTATCTTGCATATTTTGTTTTTACCATAGGCTCATTTTGGATCTAGGTCTTAGGATTAGGGCTTAGGGCATGGTCAGCCAGGTTTTAGGGTTAGCTCTCAAGATTTAAGATTTGGGCTTAGTGCTCATGGTTAGCTAGTGGCTCAGTGTCAATTAGAGTTCAGTGGCCTAGAGCCTGTGCCTCAGTTAGGGTTTGTGGTTTGGTGGGTCAGTCATATGGTTAGAGCCTAGTAGGATTTAGGCCTAGGGCTCAGGGTCTTAAATTGTAGTTTAGGGCTCAGGTTAGGCCAGTGGTTATCAGGGTTTAGCCTAGGTTTGGTTTTTTTTAAAAAAAACCTAAACCAAACAGTTTAATTTATTAAGTTTATTTAGTTTATTTTTTATTTATTTTAGTTTATTATATTTTTTTATTTTATTTATGTATTTTGGTTTATTTATTTTTATTTTATTTATTTATTTTAGTTTTATTTTAGTTTATTTTTAGGTTTGGTTTAGTTTATGTTAATTTTAGTTTAGTTTTATTTTTTATTTTTATTTCTAGGATTAGGTTTTATTTTTTTATTTTAGGTCTTAGTGTAGTTTTATTTTATTTATTTAGGTTTTGGTTTTGTTTCTAGTTTAGGTTTATTTTTAGGTTTTATTTTAGTTTAGTTTAAGTTTTATTTTTTATTTTATTTTATTTTAGTTTAGGTTTATTATTTTAGGTTTAGGTTTAGGTTTTATTTATTTTAGTTTAGTTTATTTTAGTGTAGTTTAGGTTTATTTTATTTCATTTATTTTAGGTTTAGGTTTTTTTTTTTAGTTTAGGTTTCAATTTATTTTTTATTTATTTGTAGGTTTATTTTTTTTATGTTTTGGTTTTTTATTTAGTTTTTATTTTATTTTATTTTAGGGTTATTTCATTTTTATTTAAGGTTTTAGTTTTTATTTTATTTAGGCTTTGTACTTTTTAGTTTTATTTACATATTTATTTATTTATTATTTTATTTTCTTTTAATGTTTAAGTTTAGGTTTAGTTTTAGCTTATGTTTTCATTTTTTATTTTATTTTTATTATATTTTGCTTTAGGTTTTATTTATTTATTTTATTTTTATGTTTTATTTAGTTTAGGTTTAGGTTTTAGGTTTTCTGGGTTTAGTGTTTATTTGATTTTGTGGTCTAGGTTTGTGGTTTAGTGTTTAGTTTTAGGGTTTAGGATTTAGGGTTTTAGGGTTTAGGATTTATGATTTATGGTTTTTAGGGTTTACAGTTTAAGCTTTAGATTTTAGGATTAAGATTCAGGCTTTAGTTAAGGGTTTTGGGATTTTGGTTTTTTAATTTTTTTTAAAAGAGAACAATTTCAGATTCGATATTTCATCTTTTCGATTTCATCAACCATGTAACGCACCAAGTTTTCTTGGACATAAGTTATGACATAGTTCAAAATGAGCACGCATAGAGCAAAACAAAAACCATTGATAACTAGAATCATCTCTATTATAAAGACACAGCCCATAAGCGCCAGATCGATCGTTTCTTCGCTTAGTTCTATCAAAACCACCATGGCCTCTCGAGTCAGATCAACCATCATATCCTTGATCTTCCCTCCGCCACACCACCATGGTTGTAACCTCCATCGCCTCCTCCCACCTCCATAACCACCACCGCACCACCACCTCCATATCCACCAAAGACCTCCTAGATTCACCACACCACCACTATGATAATCACACACTCCTTCTCCTCCACCGCCAGCTTAAACCGATTCATTTATATTTTCTATTATTTTATTTATTTATTTTATTGTGCTTTAGGTTTTTTTATGTTTAGGTTTTTTTAATTTATTTAATTTTAGTTTAGGGAGGGGGGAGGGTTTGTCAGGTAAGTGGTGGGCCTGTGGAGGAGTCAGTGGTTTAGGGTCTTGTAGTTTATGCTAGGGCATGGTTTAGGGTTAGTGGTGGTGAGGGTTTAGGGTCAGTAGTGGTAGTAACATTTAGGGTCAGGGTGGATTTAGGGTGGTTTTAAAACAAAAGAAATCAGGTAGGTATTTAGCATATTTAGTATTAATATTTTAGCTCACTTTATTTTATTTATTTAGGTTTATTTTATTTTATTTAGCCTAGTATTATTTTGTGGTTTATTTATTTAAGTTTATTTTATTTTAGATTTCTTGTGGTAGTTAGTTTATTTTTAGTGAGTTTATTTTTTATTTTTTTTGTTTTAAGTTTTATTTTAATTTTAGGTACATGTATAGGTTTTATTTTATTTCTTTAGGTTTAGGTTTTTAGGTTTTCTTTTTAGGTTTATTTTTGTGGTTTTACTTTTTTAAGTTAGGTTTATCTTAGTTTATTTTATTTTATTTTGTTTAGCTTAGGTTTTTTTTTAGTAGATTTAAGTTTTATTTATTTTAGTTTAGTTTATTTTTGTTTAGGTTTAGGATTATTTAATTTTGTTTATTTTATTTTTATTTAGTTTACCTTATTTTAGCATATGTTTTATTTATTATTTTACTTTAGGTTTTATTTTAAGTTTATTTTAGTTTAGGTTTTTTATATATTTTATATTTCTCTATTTTAGGTTTAGGGCTGGTCAGGGTTTAGAGTTTATGATTTATTATTTAGGATTTAGGGACGATTTAGTTCCTTAAAAAAAATATTAAGCAAACCCGGCAGGTTTATGTTTTATTTAGGTTTTAGTTTATTTTATATTTAATTTAGTTTATATTATACTTTACTTAGTTTATTTATTTATTTTATTTTAGGGTTTTTTTAGACCTTAAGTTTAAGTTTATGTTTTTTTTACTTTAGTTTTATTTTATTTTATTTATTTTTAGTTTTATTTTAATTTTTCAGTTTTAGGTTTTTATTTTATTTTGTTTTTTTGGTTAGGTTTCTTTTAGTTTAGGTTTATTTTTATATTTTATTATATAGTCTCAGGCCTAGTTTCTTGTCTTAAGTCTAGGTTTATTTATTTATTTTAGTTTGTTTATCTTTAGTTAGATGGTTTATTTTAATTTTATTTCTTAGCCTTTTAGTTTGGGTCAGGTTTTATTTCATTAACTTTTTAAGTTTTATTTTTTTAGGTTTATTATTTATTTTAGGTTTCTTTTTATCTTTATCCATCTAGTTATCTTAAGGGTTTAGCCTGTCAGTGGCCTTTAGCCTGTGGCCTGTGGCTCATTTTACAAGAGCCTAAATTTAAATGCAAAAGAGGCCTGTTGTGGCCCAGGGTCCAATGGGTCAGAGTCAGGCTCAAGCCTTGGGCCAGGATCAGCCTAGCTTTAGTGGCTCATGATCCAGATGTGTGGAGTGGCTCAGTGGCCCATGGTCAGTGGCTGGGCTCAGGGTCAGGCCTAGGGCCTAGGCTCAGGTCATGTGTCCCATAGGGCCTAGGGTTGAGGGTTTTTTTGTAAAAAAGAACCCAACAGGTTATTTAATTTTAGTATTTATCTGGTTTAATTTTAAGTTTATCTTTATTTATTTTGGTGTATCTTGTTTGTTTATTTTATTTTTTTTGATTTAGTTTAGTTTTTTAGGTTTAGGTTTATATTTATATTTAGTTTAGTTTTAATCTTATTTTTTTAGCTTTAGGTCTATTTTCATTTTAGCCTAAGTTTAGGTTTTATATTTTTTTTAGGTTTAGGTTTTAGGTTTTATTTTAGGTGTAATTTCTTTGGTTTGATTTTGTTTAGTTTTATTTTATTTTAGTTTATTTTATTATATTTGTTTAGTAGGTTAGTTTATTTTATTTTAGGTTAGGTTTTATTTTAATTTAGTTTAGTTTATCTTTAGTGTTAGGATTATTTTATTTTGATTATTTTAGGCTTAAGTTTTTTTTTAGTGTAAGGTAGGTTTTATTTTTATTCATTTTTTTAAGTTTATATTTTAGGTTTGGTTTTATTTAAATTTCATCTTTAATTTATTTTGGTTTATTTTATCTTTATTTTTATCTTTAATTTAGGTTTTTTTTTTTTATCTTTACTTAGTTTAGCTTTATTTATGTTATATAGTTTAGTTTTATTTTTATCTTATTTAGGTTTAGGTTTAAGTTTTCCTTTATGTCTTTATTTTATCATGTCTTTTTTAAGTTTTTTCTTTATTATTTAGTTTTATTTTAGTTTAGCCTTAGGTTTTAGCTTTAGTGTTGCTTCAAGGTTTAGTTTTAGGTTAATCTGGGGTGCAAGTGGCTTTAAGATTTGGTTTTTTAGGTCGAGGTTTTAGGATTTTATGGTAGGGCTTGCTGTTTTAGCATTTAGTATTTTAGTAGGGTTTAGGGCTCACCATTTTGTGGTTTAGGGTTTCTGTGCCTAGGGTTTGTGGTTGCAGGTTTTAGGTTTAGAGTCTCATGTTTAAGTTTAAAGTTTAGGGTTTAGCTTTGGTTCTTTATCTTTATCTTTTATTTTTATGTTTAGCTAGGTTTATGCTTATTTTACTTTAGTTTTATTTTATTTTATTTTTAGGTTTTATTTTATTTTTATTTATTTAGGTTTGGGTTTTATTTCATTTTTTTTAGGTTTTAGGTTTTATTTTAGGTTTATTTTATGTTTTATTATTAGTTTAGGTTTAAGTTCATTTTTAATTTAGTTTATTTTATATAGTTTATAATTTAGGTTTGCTTTATTTTAGGATTTATTTATTTTAGTTTAGTTTATTTTAGTTTAGGTTATGTTTATTTTATTTTGTTTATTTTAGGTTTAGCTTTATTTTTTTAAATTTTGGGTTTACGTTTTATTTTTAATTTACTTTTATGTTTATTTTTTAGGTTCAGGTTTTTATTTATTTTTTATTTTATTTTATTTTATGTTTAATTTATTTTTATTTTCTGTTAGTTTTATTTTAGATTTTTATTTTAGGTTTATTTTTTTAGTTATGTTTAGGTTTTTATTTATTTTATTTTAGTTTAGTTTTTATTTTTTATTTTATTTTGTTTTTAGGTTTAAGTTTAGGTTTATGTTTGAGTTTAGGTTTTTATTTTTTTTATTTTATTTAGGTTTAGGTTTTTTTAATTATTTTATTTTTAGGTTTTATTTAGTTTAGGTTTAGGTTTTAGGCTTTTAGGATTAGGGTGATTTGGTTTAGTGTTTAGGCTTTAGTGTAGGGTTTTAGGATTAGGGTTAGGGTTTAGGATTTAGGGCCACCAGGTTTAGGGTGGGTTTTAGGGTGGGCCTAGTTTGGGACTTTGGGTTTAGGGTGTGGTAGGGTGGCCCAGAGTTTAACCCCAGGGTTTAGTGTCATTTAGCTTTAAAGTGTTAGTTTAGGGTTTAGGGTTTATGATTTTATGGTTTGGTAGGGCATGTGGTTTGGACTTGGGTTAATAGGGCCTGTGGTTTAGGGTTCTCACGTTCTAGGGTTTATATGCAGGTTTATTAGGGTTTTTCTAAAAAAAAATTAAGTAAATAGGTAGGTTTAAGTTTATTTTTTCATTTATTTTTATTTAAGTATATATTTTTTAAATTTTTTATTTATTTATTTTAGGTTTATTTATTTTAATTTAGGTTTTTTATTTTAGTTTATTTTTTTAGGTTTAGGTTTAGGTTTATGTTAATTTTTTAGTTTAGTTTTATTTTTATTTTATTTTCTAGGTTTAGGTTTTACTTTTTATTTTTAGGTCTATGTTTAGGTTTTTATTTTATTTATTTAGGTTTAGGTTTTAGGCTTTTATTTCAAGTTTATTTTTTTTATTTAGGTTTAATTTTATTTTTAGTTTATTTTATTTATTTAGTTTAGGGTTTAGGTTTAGTTTACTTTAGGTTTAGGTTTAGATTTTATTTATTTAGTTTATTTTATTTTAGTGTAGGTTTAGGTTTATTTTATTTTATTTATTTTAGGTTTAGGTTTTTTTTTGTTTAGTGTTTCGATTTTATTTTTTTATTTTTTTAGGTTTATTTTTTATGTTTAGGTTTTATTTAGTTTTTATTTTATTTTACTTTAGGGTTATTTTATTTTTATTTTAGGTTTAGTTTTTATTTTATTTAGGCTTTTACTCTTTAGCTTTGTTTAGTTTTATATTTATTATTTATTTTATTTTCTTTTAAGGTTTACGTTTTATTTTATGTTTTCATTTTATTTTATTTTTTTTATTTTACTTTAGGTTTTTTTATTTATATTATTTTTTAGGTTTAGGTTTTTTATTTAGTTTTTATTTTATTTTATTTTAGGTTTAATTTATTTTTATTTTATGTTTAGTTTTTATTTTATTTATATTTTTTATTTTTAGGTTTATTTTTTTTAGTTATGTTTATGTTTTTATTTATTTTATTTTAGTTTAGTTTTCATTTTTTTTATTTTGTTTTTAGGTTTAGGTTTAGGTTTAAGTTTGAGTTTAGGTTTTATTTTTTTATTTTTATCTTATTTAGGTTTAGGTTTTCTTATTTCATTTTAGGTTTTATTTAGTTTAGGTTTAGGTTTTAGGCTTTTAGGATTAGGTTTGGATTTGGAGTGTTTAGGCTTTAGTGTTGAGGGTTTTAGGGATTAGGGTTTATGGTAGGGTTAGCTTAAGCCCAGGGTGGTTGGGTGGGCCTGGCAGTGTTTGGGACAGCCTGGTTTAGGTTAGTTTAGGGTTTAGGGCCTAGGGTTTAGATCTTAACCTTTAGGGTCTGTGGTATGGTGGCTTTAAGGTTTAGTGTTAGAGGGTTTAGGGTTTATGGTTTTATGGTTTAAGGTTTAGGGTGTGGTTTGGACTGTGTCACAACCTGGGTTTAGGGTTTAGGGTTTAAGGTTCTTTAGGTTTTAGGGTTTATGTATTATTTAGGGTTTAGGCTTAGTTTTTACTTTTATTTTAGGTCCATGTTTAGGTTTTATTTTATTTATTTTAGTTTAGGTTTTAGGCTTTTATTTCAAGTTTATTTTTTGTTTAGGTTTAGTTTTATTTTTAGTTTATTTATTTATTATTTAGTTTTTAGGTTTAGTTTAATTTAGGTTTAGGTTTAGGTTTTATTTATTTTAGTTTAGTTTATTTCAGTGAAGGTTTAGGTTTATTTTATTTTATTTATTTTAGGTTTAGATTTTTTTAGTTTAGGGTTTCAATTTTATTTTTTTATTGTTTTAGGTTTCTTTTTTATGTTCAGGTTTTTATTTAGTTTTTATTTTATTTCACTTTAGGGTTATTTTATTTTTATTTTAGGTTTAATTTTTATTTTATTTAGGTTTTTACTCTTTAGCTTTGTTTAGTTTTATATTTATTATTTTTTTTATTTTTTTTAAGGTTTAGGTTTTATTTTATGTTCTCATTTTATTTTATTTTTTATTTTAGTTTACTTTATGTTTTTTTATTTATATTATTTTTAGGTTTTATTTAGTTTAGGTTTTGGTTTTTAGCTTTTAAGGTTTTAGGGTTTAGGGTTTAGGATTTGATTAGGGTTTAGGGTTTGGGGTTTAGTGTTTAGGGTGTAGGGTTTAGGGTTTAGGGTTTAGGGTTTAGGGTTTAGGGTCTAGGGTTTAGGGCTTAGGGTTTACGATTTAGGGTTTAGGGTTTACGGTTTAGGGTTTAATTTTAGGTTTAAGTTTCAAGTTTTAGTTAAAGGTTTAGGGTTTTTGGTTTTTTAGTTTTTTTTAATAGAGAAGAAATTCGTATTCACTATTTCTTCTTTTTTAGTTCATCAACCAAGTAACACACCACATTTTCTAAAACATAAGTTGTGACATAGTTAAATATGAGCATGCATAGAGCAAAACAAAAACCATTGATAACTAGAACTGTCTCTATTTTAAAGACACAGTTCCATAAGCGTAGATCGGACCGCTCATCGCCTCCTCTAGTTCCCATCAGAACCACCCCAGCTTATCGAGTCGTGAGATCCACCATCATATCCATGATCTCTCCCTCAACCACCACCATGGTTGTAACCATCGTCGCTCCTCCCACCTTCATAACCACCACTGCTCCGACCACCACCTCCATATCCACTAGCACCTCTAGATCCACAACCACCACTATGATAACCGCCACCTTTGCCTTTGCCTCCACCGCCAGACCTAGACTGAGATGGGTTGATAGTGATGTTCCTATCATTAAGGTTCTGCCATTCTTAGGGTTTAGGTTTATTTTCTAATTTATTTAGTTACTCTTATTTTAGGTTTAGGGTTTGGGGTTAAGGGTTTAGGGTTAGGGTTTAGGGTTTAGGGTTTACAGTTTAGGATTTTAGGGTTTATGCTTTTAGGGTTTAAGCTTTAGGAGGAGGGTTTAAGTTTTAGCATTTAGGGTTTTTTTAGGGATGTAGATTAGAGGTTTAGGTTTTAACATTTAAGGTTTAAAATTTAGGGTTTATGGTTTAGGATTTAGGGTTGAAGGTTTTTTTAAAAAAAATAATTAAGTAAATTGGTAGGTTTGGATTTATTTAGTATATTTAGTCTATTATTTATTTATTTATTTTAGTTTACTTTTTTTATTTAGGTTTATTTTTTATTTTATTTAGTTTAATTTATTTATTTTAGGTTTATTTATTTTATTTTGATTTTAATTTTAGTTTATTTCTTAGTATAGGTTTTAGGATTATTTTTAGTTAAGTTTTATTTTTATTTTATTTTTTGGTTTAGGTTTTATTTTTAATTTTTTGGTTTTGGTTTAGGTTTTTATTTTATTTCTTTTAGGTTTAGGTTTTAGGTTTACTTTTAGGTTATTCTTTTTTGTTTAAGTTTAGGTTTATCTTTAGTTTATTTTGTTTTATTTTGTTTAGGTTTAGGTTGAGGTTTAGTTTATTTAGTTTATTTTTTATTTTTATTTAGGTTTATTTTTTATTTTTATTTAGTTTAGTTTATTTATTTTAGGTTTTTTTATTTTGGTTTAGCTTTTTTATTTTAGTTTAGTTTTTAGGTTTATGTTAATTTTTTAGTTTAGTTTAATTTTTATTTTATTTTTGTAGTTTAAGTTTTATTTTTTATTTTTAGGTCTAAGTTTCAGTTTTTATTCTATTTTTTTAGGTATAAGTTTAGGTTTTTATTTTAGGTTTATTGTTAGGTTATATTTTTTAGTTTAGGTTTAGGTTTATTTTATTATTTTTATTTTAGGTTTAGTTTTTTTTTTTAGTTTATGGTTCTTTATTTTATATTTATTTTTTAGGTTTCTTTTGAGGTTTAGGTTTTATTTAGTTTTTATTTTATTATATTTTATGTTTATTTTATTTTTATTTTAGCTTTAGTTTTTATTTTATATAGGTTTTTATTTCTTAGGTTAGTTTAGGTTTTTATTTATTTTATTTTAGTTTAGTTTTTTTTAGGTTTAGGTTTAGTTTTAGGTTTTAGTTTATATCTTTATTTTATTTTATTATTGTATTTTATTTTTATTTAGGGTTTCATATTTATTTTATTTTTGGGTTTTATTTAGTTTAGGTTTAAGTATTTAGCTTTTTAGGGTTTATTTATTTTTGTTTATTTTATATTATTATTTTGATTTATTTTGATTTTTAATTTAGTTTATTTAGTTTAGGTTTTTTATTTTAGTTTATTTTTCAGGTTTTACTTTTTTACTTTTAGGTTTAGGTTTACATTTTTATTTTCTTTTTTTAGGTTTAGGTTTTAGATTTTTATTTTAAGATTATTTCTAGCGTTTATTTTTCAGTTTAGGTTTATGTTTATATTTAGTTTATTTTATTTTATTTAGTTTAGGTTTAGGTTTAGATTCAGTTTATTTTAGGTTTAGGTTTAAGTTTTCTTTATTTTAGTTAGCTTATTTTAGTTTAGGTTTAGTTTTATTTTATTTTTATTTTAGGTTTAGGTTTTTCTAGATTAGGTTTAAGTTTCATTTTATATTTCTGTATATGGTTTATGTTTTTATTTAGTTTTTATTTTATTTTATTTTGGGTTTATTTTATTTTAATTTTAGTTTAGTTTTTATTTTATTTAGCTTTTTATTTTTTAGTTTAATTTAGTTTTTTATTTATTTTATTTCAGTTTCATTTTTATTTTTTATTTTATTTTCTTTTTAGGTTTAGGTTTAGGTTTATGCTTAGGTTTAAGTTTAGGCTTTAGTTTATGTATTTTGATTATGGTTTAGGTTTTTTTATTTATCTTATTTTTAAGCTTTTATTTATTTTAGGTTTAAGTTTTTAGCTTTTTAGGGTTTAAGGTTTAGGGTTTATGGTTTGGGGTTAGTTTGGGGTTTAAGGTTTAGGGTTTAGGACTTAGGGTTTATGGTTAGGGGTTTAGGGTTTAGGGTTTAGGGTTTAGGGTTTAGGGTTTAAGATTTAGGTTTTATGGTTTATGGTTTAGGGTTTAGGGTTTTAGGGTTCAAGGCTTAGGGTTTAGGGTTTTTAGGGTTTAGGTTTTAGTTTAGGGTTTAGTGTTTTCAGTTTTTTTTTAATAGAGAACAAATTTAGATTCAACATTTCTTCTTTTTAATTTCATCAACCAAGTAACACATCAAGTTTTCTAAGACACAAGCGATGACATAGAGCAAAAATGGGCATGCATAGAGCAAATGAAAAACCCTAAATAACTAGAACTGTCTCTACTGTAAAGACAACATTCCATAAGAAGTAGATCAGATCGGTCATTCTTCAATTTCTCTAGTTCCCATCAGAACCACCTTGGCCTCTCGAGTAGCAGGATCCACCATCATATCCCCGATGTCTCCCTCTGTCACCACCATAGTTGTAACGTCCATCGCTCCTCCCACTTCCATAACCACCACTACTCCAACCACCACCTCCATATCCACAAGCACCCCCAGATCCCCCACCGCCACTGTTATAACTGCCACCTCCACCTTCGCCTCCACCGCCAGATCTAGACTGAGCTAGGTTGATGGTAATGTTCCTGCCGTCAAGGTTCTGCCCATTCTAATGGTTTAGGTTTAGGTTTAGGTTTAGGTTTATTAGGTTTTATTATTTATTTATTTTTAGGTTTATTTTTTAGGTTTAAATTTTTATTTATTTTTATTTAATTTAATTTTTGGTTTATTTTAAGTTTATTTTATTTTTATTTTACATTTAATTTTTACTTTATTTAGGTTTTTAATCTTAGGTTTATTTTATTTTTTAGTTTAGTTTAGGTTTTTATTATTTTATTTTAGTTTATTTTTATTATTTTATTTTATTTTATTTCTATGTTTAGGTTTAGGTTTTTATTTATTTATTTTATTTTGTAGGTTTTTTATTTATTTTATTTTTAAGTTTTATTTAATTTAGGTTTAAGTTTTTAGGTTTTTAGATTTTTAGGTTTTTAGGGTTTTGGGTCTAGGGTTTAGTTTAAGGTTTAGGTTTTAGGATTAGGGTTTAGGGTTTAGTGTTTAGCCTTTAGGGTTTAGATTTTAGGGTTAGCCTCAGTGTATGGTTAGTTTAGGTATGGGGGGCCTGGTTTAAGTTTTAGGGTTTAGGTTTATTTAGGGTTTTGGGCTTGAGCTCAGTAGTTTAGGCCCAGGGCCCAGGGCCCAGGTTTAGGTCAGGTTAGGGTCAGGTTTAGGGTTAGAACTTTAGGGTTTAGGGTTTAGATTTAATATTTAGGTTTAGGTTTAGTGTTTGTTTTATAGTTTAGGTTTAGTGTTTTAGGGTTTAGGTTTTAGTGTTTAGTGTATTGATTTTAAGTAGGTTACTTGAGGGTTGGGGTTTAGGTTTAGGTTTTGGGGTTTAGGGTTTAAGGTTTAGGGTTTTTGGTTTAGGGTTTAGGTTTTAGTATTTAGGGTTTAGGGTTTAGGATTTAATGTTTAAGGTTTAAGTTTTAGGGTTTTAGTGTTTAGTGTTTGGGGTTTACAGTTTAGGTTTTAGGTCTAGGGTTCATGTATTAATTTAGGGATTAAGGTTTTTTGGTTTTTTTTTTAAATAGAGAACAAATTTAAATTCAACAATTTATTTTTTCAATTTCATCAACCAAGTAACACACCAAGTTTTCTAAGACACAAGCAACGACATAGATCAGAATAGAGCACGCATAGAGAAAATTAAAAACCCTAGATAACTAGAAATTTCTCTACTATAAAGGCATAGTTCCATAAGCTACAGATTGGATCGGCTGTTCTTCAGTTTCTCTAGTTCGAATCAGAACCACCCCGGCCTCTTGAGTAGTGGGATCCACCATCATATCCCTTATCTCTCCCTTCATTACCACCAGGGTTGTAACCTCTATCACTCCTCCCACTTCCATTACCACCACTGCTCTGACCACCACCTCCACATCAACCAGCACCTCTGATCCCCCACCACCACTACGTTAACTGCCACCTCCACATTCGCCTCCATCGCTAGATCTAGACTGAGCCTGGTTAGCGATGATGTTCCTGCCATCAAGGTTTTGCCCATTCTTAGAGTTTAGGTTTAGGTTTAGGTGTATTAGGTTTTAGTGTTTATGTTTTATTTTTTATTTATTTATAGGATTTATTGTTAGGTTTAGGGTTATATTTAGTTTTTATTTTATTTTATTTTGGGATAATTTTATTTTTATTTGACATTTAGTTTTTCTTTTATTTAATTTTTTTATTCTTAAGTTTATTATATTTTCTTGTTTAGTTTAGGTATATATTTATTTTATTTTGGCTTATTTTTATTAGTTTATTTTTAGTTTTAGGTTTAGGTTTAGTTTAGGTTTTATTTTATTTTATTTTATCATTTAAGTTTTTTATTTATTTATCTAGGTTATTTAGTTTAGGTGTTAGGTTAGGCCCAGCCTGGGTGGTGAGCCCAGAGATCTGGGCCGGGCTGATAGGAGGGTGGGGAGGTGGAGGGCCTGGGCTGGAGTGCTCAGGCTGGGAGGGTTTAGGGTGGGCACAGGGTGGTTAGCTCAGGGATTAGGGTCATCAGGGTTTATGGCTTTAGATTTAGGTTTATGGTCAGTTTAGGGTATGGTAGGGTTGGGTAGGGTTAGATTTAGGAGGGGTAGGGGGAGGGTCAGGTAGGGTGTTTAGTTAGGTCAGGGTTAAGTGGGTTTAGGATTTAGGGTTTAGAGTTTTAAAATTAAGCAAACCCCAGTGAGGTTTATTTTAGTATTTATTTATTTAGTATTTTTTAACTTTATTTTAAGTTTATTTTCATTTTATTTAGTTTATTTTAGGTTTATTTATTTTAGTTTAGGTTTATTAGTTTAGTTTATTTTAGGCTTTTAAGCTTGTGTTATTTTTTTAGCTTAGTTTTATTTTATTTTATTTTTAGGTTTGTTTATTTTATTTTAGGTTTAGGTTTAGGTTTCTATTTTAGTTTTTAGGTTTAGATTTTAGGTTTCATTTTTAGGTTTATTTTAGGTTTGATTTTAGTTTGGGTTTAGGTTACTTTTAGTTTATTTAATATTTAGGGTTTTAGGTTTTGGTTTAGGTTTAGATTATTTTAAATTTAGGTTTAGCTTTTATTTATTTTAGTTTAAGTTTAGGTTTATTTTATTTTATTTTAGTTTAGTTTTTTTTTTTAGGGTTTAAGTTTTATTTTATTTATTTTTAGGTTTTATTTACTTTAGGTTTAGGTTTTTAGCTTTTTAGGGTTTAGGGTTAGTTGAGGGCTTAGGGTTTAGGGTTTAGGGTTTATGTTTATGGCTTTTTGGGTTTAAGGTTAAGGGTTAGGGTTTAGGTTTTAGGTCTGGGGTTTGGGTTTTAGTTTGGGGTTTCCAGTTTTTGGTTTTTTTTTTAACAGAGAACAAATTCAGATTCAACATTTCTTCGTTTCGATTTCATCAACCAAGTAACACACCAAGTTTTCTAAGACATTAGTGATGACATAGTTAAAAAATGAGCATACATTGTGCAAATCAAAAACACTAGATAATAAGAACTGTCTATATTATAAAGACACAATCCATAAGCAACAGATCGGGTCGACCATTCTTCCATTTCTCTAATTCCCATTAGAACCACCCTGCCATCTCGAGTAGCGTGATCCACCATCATATCCCCCGATCTCTCCTTGCGCCACCACCACGGCTGTAACCTCCATTACTCCTCCTGCCTCCATATTCACTAGCACCTCCAAATCCTCCACCACCACTGTATAACCGGCCTCGCCCACCACCCGATCTAGACTCTTAATGGATGATGTTCTGTCATGGTTACCCATTCATGGGTGTGCAGTTTAGTGGTATATTTTAAATTTATTTTGTTACTTTGGGTTTAGTGGCGTTTAGGGTTTAATTTAGGGTTTGGAGAGTTTAGGTTTAGGGTTTAGGGTTTATGCTTAGTTTAGGTATAGCATGGGAAAGTTTAGTTTAGGGTTTTTTTAGGTTTAGGGTTTCAGCATTTGGTATGGTTTAGTTTAGGAGTGTGGAGGGTTTAGGTCAGGGGTGGTCAGGGTTTAGGTTAGTTGTTTAGGTCAGCCTGTGGCCTGGGTTGGTCCTGGAGTGGTCAGTAGTGGGGTTAGGTTTATGGAGGGCCCAGGGTTTAGGTTTAGGGCCTTGGATAGGTAGGGTAGGGTTTAGGATTTAGGTTTTTTTTAAATAAACAAACCAGTAAGTTTAAGTTTATTTAGTTTATTTTATTTATTTTAGTTTATTTTATTTTAATTTTATTTAAGTTTAATTTTATTTATTTTAGTTTAGATTATTTATTTGGATTTATTTTAGTTTAGGTTTTAAGTTTAGTTTATTTTTTAGGTTTAGTTTAGGTTTATGTTTATTTTAGTTGAGTTTATTTATATTTTATTTTAGGTTTAGATTTATTTTATTTTTAAGTTTAGGTTTAGGGTTTACTTTTATTTTCTTAGGTTTAGATTTTAGGTTTTATTTTAGGTTTATTTTATTTTCTAGTTTTGGTTTAGGTTTATTTTTAGTTTATTTAATTTTATTTAGGGTTTAGGTTTAGGTTTAGTTTATTTTGGGTTTAGGTTTAGGTTTTTTTATTTTAGTTTAAGTTTAGGTTTATTTTATTTTTATTTTATGTTTAAGTTTTCTTTTTAGTTTAGAGTTTAGGTTTTTTATTTATTTTATTTTTAAGTTTTATTTAGTTTAGGTTTAGGTTTTTAGCTTTTTAAGGTTTAGGGTTTAGGGTTTAGGGTTAGTTGAGGGCTTAAGGTTAAGGGTTTAGGGTTTGGGGTTTAGGGTTTAGGGTTTAAGGTTTATGGTTTCGGGTTTAGGGATTATGTTTTAGGGTTTAAGATTTATGGTTTTTATGGTTTAGGGTTTAGGTTTTAGGTCTAGGGTTCAGGTTTTAGTTTAAGGTTTTTGGTTTTTTTTAACAAAGAAAAAATTCATATTCAACATTTCTTCTTTTCGATTTCACCAACCAAGTAACACACCAAGTTTTCTAAGACACAAGCGACACATAGATAAAAAATGAGCACGCATAGAGCAAGTCAAAAACCCTAGATAACTACAACTGTCTCTTCTGTAAAGACACAGTTCCATAAGCAGTAGATTGGATTGGTCATTCTTCAGTTTCTCCAGTTTCCATCAGAACCACTCTGGCCTCTCGAGTAGCTAGATCCACCATCATATCCCCGATCTCTCCCTCTGCCATCACCATTATTGTAACCTCCATTGCTCGCCTCCATAACCATCACTGCTCTGACCTCCACCTCCATATCCACCATCACCTCCAGATCCCCCACAACCACTGTGATAATCACAACCTCCGTCTTTACCTACACCGCCAGATCTAGACTCAGCTTGGTTGACGGTGATGTTCCTGCTGTCAAGGTTTTGCGCATTCCTAGTTTCTAGGTTTAGGTTTACGTTTATTAGGTTTTAGGGTTTATGTTTATTTTTTAATTTATTTAGTTAGTTTATGTTTAGGTTTAGGTTTGGGGATTAGGGATTAGTGTTTAGGGTTTAGGGTCAGCATTTATGGTTTAGGATTTAGGGTTTAAGGTTTTTTTATTTAAAACTCAAATGATTCCATAACAAATAAGAAATTACCAAATCAAATAATACATTATCCTCTAACAACTAATAAAATAGGATAAAATAAAATGCAATTCAAAAATTAACAAAAATAATATTTCCCAAAATTGTTTAACTCTGAGAGACAATAAAATTTGATTTTATAGAAGACAAAGCTTAAAACGAAACTCATATCATCATCGCCTTCCTCGTGCTCTTCCTTCATCTCTTCCCTACAGAGCAGAGCGAAGAAATAAAGCAGTAGCAAGCATTAGGTGAAAGAAGAAGATCAAATTTACTAGGATCCTTCAAAAACTCCATAACCTTCTTGGCCTGTGGGTATGTGTAATCAGTGGCAACCATGATGACGAGGACACTCTTGTAACTGTTAATGAACATGTGGGGTGCTGCAGTAAGGGTGGGATAAGAGAGGACTAGTGAGAGAGAAGTGATCAATGAAAGGCCTGTCAAAAACTTCTCGATGAGATCATCTTCAGTGAGGTCAAGCACCTCAAGACTGCATACCGAACCATCATCATACGCAGACTAGGTGACAAGGCCAAAAGAGAATGGCTTAATCCCTAGCTTAGTGAGGAGAGCAGCCTCTGAGGATCCCAATGTATTCCCTTTCTTAATCACCAGGGTGATAATTTCAACAAGCACTTTATGGATCATAGTTGGGATGTTGAGAACTTGGAAGAAAGAATTCTATGAAGGATCCAGACCAGTGTTGCGTGGTGGAACCACAACACCAATAGGTGCAACAAGACCAACACGACCAGGAGCACCAACTTTGTATTTCGCAACCTCTTTGCTGACTTCTTTAATATCACATTTCATAAAAATCAATTCAACCTGGGTTTAGGGTTAAGTGCTTAGGGTTTTAGGGTTTATTCTTTAAGAGTTTAGGGTTTAGGGTTAGGGTTTCAGGTTTAGGGTATAGGGTTTAGGGTTTAGGGTTTAGGTTTTGGTTTTAGTGTTTATGGAGGATTTAGGGTTTTAGGGAGGGTTTAGGGTCAGGTTTAGGTTGTAGGTTTAGGGTTTTTATGGTTAGTTTTATTATTTACGGTTAAAGGAGGTTTAGGGTTTTGGGTTTAGGATTTAGGGTTTAGGGTTTTAAAAAAAGCAAATAGGCATAAGTTTATTTAGTTATTTTTAATTTATTTTAACTTATTTTATTTTATTTTATTTAGGTTTATTTTTATTTTTATTTAGTTTTGATTATTTTAGGTTTTATTTTAAGTTTAGGGTTTTATTTTAGTTAGTTTTAGGTTTAGGTTTATTTTTAGTTGAGTTGTATTTTATTTTATTTTGAGGTTTAGGTTTTATTTTTAGGTTTAGCTTAGGTTTTATTACATTTTATAGGTTTAGGTTTTATTTATTTTAGGTTTATTTTAGGTTTTATTTTGTTTAGGTTTAGGTTTAATTTATTTTAAGATTAGGTTTAGATTTTATTTATTTTAGTTTAGTTTTAGGTTTAGGTTTAGGTTTATTTTATTTTAGTTTATTTTATTTTATTTGTTTGGTTTTAGTTTAGGGTTTAGGTTTAATTTTGATTTATTTTAGGTTTATTTTTTTTTAGGTTTATTTTTAGGTTTAGGTTTTATTTAGTTTTATTTTATTTTATTTTAGGTTTATTTTATTTTTTATCTACGTTTATTTTTATTATATTTAGGTTTTTTTATTCTTAGGATTATTTTATTTTATTTTTTGTTTAGTTTAGGTTTTTATTTCATTTATTTTAATATATTTTATTTTTTTTATTTTTATTATTTTAAGTTTAGGTTTAGGTTTAGTTTAGGTTTTATTTTATTTTATTTTAATTTATTTAGGCAGGTCTTTTATTTATTTTTTAAGTTTATTTAGTTTAGGACATTTAGGTTCAGATTTAGGGTTTGGGGTAGGGTTTAGGGTGGTGAGTGTTAGGCCCAGGGTTTAGGGAGGATTTAGGGCTTAGGGTAAGTTTAGGGTTTAAGTTTAGTGTGGGTTTAGGTTTAGGGTTTTAGGGGTTTAGTGTAGGGTTTAGTTTAGGGTTTAGGGTTATTTTTGGGGTTTAGGGCTTAGGGTTAGGGTTTTTTTGTTATTTTTTTATTTTTAGGATATAGGATTTAGGGCTTAGGGTTTAGGTTTTAGGTTTTTGGTTTAGGGTTCAAGTTTTAGTTTCGTGTTTACGGTTTTGGTTTGTTTTTTTCTAACAGTGAACAAATTCGGATTCAACATTTCTTCTTTTTGATTTCATCAACCAAGTAATACACTAAGTTCTCTAAGACACAAGCGATGACAGCTAAAAAATGAGCAGGCATAGAGCAAATCAAAAACCCTAGATAACTAGAACCCTCTTTAATATAAAGACAGTTCCATAAGCAATAGATTGGATTGGTCGTTCTTTAGTTTCTTTAGTTCCCATCAGAATCACCCCATTCTCTCAAGTAGCAAGATCCACCATCATATCTCTGATCTCTCCCTCCACCAACATGATGGTTGTAACCTCTGTCGGTCCTCCAGCATCCATAACCAGCACTGCTTCGACCACCACCTCTATATCCACCAGCACCTCCAGATCCCCCACCACCACTGCTATAACTGCTGCCTCTAGCTTCGACTCCACTACCAGATCTAGACTGAGCCTGGTTGACGGTGATGTTTCTGCCGTCAAGGTTCTGCCCATTCTTAGGGTTTAGGTTTAGGTTTAGGATTATTAGGTTTTAGGGTTTAGGTTTACTTTATAATTTATTTATTTAGTTTAGGTTTAGCTTTAGGGTTTGGGGTTTAGGGGTTAGGGTTTAGAGTTTAGGGTTTAGAGTTTAGGGTTTTCTTATATAAAAACTCGAATGATTTCATCATAAATAAGAAATTACCCAGTCAAACAAAACATTATCCTCTAACAACTAATATAATAGGCTAAATTAAAATGCAATTCAAAAATTCACAAAATATTATTTCACAAAATGATTTAATTCCTAGAGATAATAAAATTTGATTTTGTAGAAGGGCAACAAAGCTTAGTCGAACAAGCTGAAACCCATATCATCATCAAATTCCTCAGTAGGCTATTCATTCTTCTCTTCCACTACAGTAGCTGGAGCAGTAACAATGGTAGCAATAGTAGCAGGAGTAGCAGGAGTAGCAGAAGCATCAGGTGCAGCAACCACAGTAAATTTACTAGGATCCTTCAAATACTCCTTAACATTGTCGGCCAGCGAGTATGTGTAATCAGTGGCAATCGCAATGGCGAGGACATTCTTGTAAGCATTGATGAACATGTGGGGCGCTACAGGAAGGGTGTGATATGAGAGGGTAGTGAGAGATAAGTGATCATTGTAAGTCTTGCCAAAAACATCTCGATGAGATAATCTTCAATGAGGTGAACCAGCTTAAGACTGAACACCGAACCATCGTCATACACAGACTGAACAATAAGGCCATAATAAAATGGCCTAATCCCAAGCTTAGCGAGGAGGGGAACCTCTAAGGATCCCACCTTATTGTCATTTTTAATCAGCTCAACCAGGGTGATAATTTCAACAATAACCTTGATGATCTTAGTTGGGATGTTGAGAACCTAGAAGAAAGAAGTTTGTGAAGGATCCAGACCAGTGTTGCCTAGAGGAACGACAACATTAATAGGTGCAACAAGACCAACACGGGCTAGAGCACCAACTTTGTATTTCGAAACCTCTTCGCTGACTTCTTTAAGATCACCTTTCAAAAATATCAGCTCTATTGGGGTTTAGGGTTTAGGGTTTAGGGTTTACAGTTTTAGGGTTTATGCTTTTAGGGTTTAGGGTTTAAGGTTAGTGTTTAGGGTTTAGTGTTTAGGATTTTTTAGGCTTTATGCTTTAGGGTTTAGGGTATAGGATTGTATGTTTAGTGTTGTAAGTTTAGGGTTTAGGGTTAGTTTTAGGGTTTAGGGTTTAGAGTTTAGAGTTTAGAGTTTTTTTTAAATTAAGTAAACTTGCAGGTTTAGGTTTATTTAGTTTATTTATTTTATTTCTTATTTATTTTAGTTCATTTTATTTTTTATTTTTATTTAAGTTTATTTTTTATTTTTATTTACTTTAGCTTATTTAATTTTAGGTTTTTTTATTTTAGTTTAGGTCTTTTTTTTTAGTTTATTTTTTTAGGTTTAGGTTTAGGTTTAGGTTTTAGTTGAGTTTTCTTTTTATTTTATTATTTAAGTTTATGTTTTATTTTTATTTTTATGTTTAAATTTAACTTTTATTTTATTTTTGTATGCTTAGGTTTTAGGTTTTTATTTTAGCTTTTTTTTAGGATTTATTTTTTAGTTTAGGTTTAGGTTTATTTTTAGTTTATTTTATTTTATTTAGTTTAGGTTTAGGTTTAGTTTATTTTAGGTTTATGTTTTGGTTTTATTTATTTTATTTTAGTTTATTTTAGTTTAAGGGCCATTTAGGATCACATTTTTTTTCTATTTTTTGTTTTTTTATGCTGTTTTTAAAAACATATTTCTTTAGAGTGTTTTTTATGTCATTTTATTTTTTATTTTCAAAAACAAAAAATGTTCTTTTTAAAATTATTGAAAATATCTAAAAGATGTCTTGAGTGTTTTAAAAATAAATAAGTACAATCAAACAAATCTATTTTAAAGCAAAACATAAACAAAACAAAACAAAAATAAAAACAAAAAAAAATAAAACAAAAAGTGATCCCAATTAGTCCTTAGTTTAGGTTTATTTTATTTTGTTTATTTTATTTTATTTTAGGTTTAGTTTTTTATTTATTTAGGGTTTAGGTTTTATTTTTTCTTATTTTTAGGTTTATTTTTAGGTTTAGGTTTTATTTAGTTTTATTTTATTTTATTTTTGGTTTATTTTATTTTTATTTTACATTTATGTTTTATTTTATTTAGGTTTTTTATTCTTAGGTTTATTATATTTTTTATTTTAGTTTAGGTTTTTATTTATTTTATTTTAGTTTGCTTTATTTTTTATTTTATTTTATTTTTAGGTTTAAGTTTAAGTTTTAGTTTAGGTTTTTATTTTATTTTATTTTATTTAGGTTTAGGTTTTTTATCTATTTTATTTTTAGGTTTTATTTAGTTTAGGTTTAGGTTTTAGGTTTTAGGTTTTTAAGTTTTTAGGGTTTAGGGTTTAGGATTTTAGGGTTTAGGGTTTAAGGTTAGGGTTTAGGGTTTAGGGTTTAGTGTTTAGGCTTTAGTGTTTATGGTTTTTAGGGTTTAGGATTTTAGGTTTTTTTTTTAACTAAAAAGAATTTACTGCTCAGAAAAATAAGTACAAGAAGATAATATTAGAGACTAAACCCAAGAAGAAAAAAAACTACTACTCAAATAAGCAAAGGGGAAGAATCCACGGAGCTCCAAAAGAACCTCCAATGAGATGAAGATTCATAAGAAAAGGAAACCTACAACCTGCAACTGAAGACAACTCCAGTCATTTAAGAAAAAAGAGACCATCAGCAAGACTCCAGCTCCCTCCAAGAAGAAGAAGAGACCAACTGAAAAAGAGAACCTGCAACCTGCAAGAAATCTCAGCTAGAAGGAGATCAGAAAACATAAAGAGAAAACAAACTTAGGCTCAAATATGAGCAAAGAAGGATAATACAATAATGAGGGGCATCAAATCCTAAGTGTATCCATCTTTAAAGATGGGTTACAAGTAGGAAATGTCACTAGCCACAAAAATATTAAGGAAAAAATCCATCATATCATCATAGCCATCCCAACCAAAGAAAATTACAAACCTATCATAGTAGCCACCCAGCCAAAGAAAAAGTGAAGCTAAGGAAATAGAAAGAGAGAGGAGACCAATAGATAAAATTAACATATGACAATTCCAACAAAACCAAATATGAACACCTCTTCAAAAAGAGTTAGAAAAGAAGCTCACAACCCAAAAAAAAAAGAGCCCTCAAAGACAAATCCAATAGAGCCCTCAACAACACCAATCCAAAGCCACCAAGGCACCAAGCAAATAGAGCCCATAATCACACCATTCCAAAGCCATCAAGGCACCAACCAAAGGAAAGGAAACAACCAACAAAGTAGTACACAACAGAGCACAAAAGAAAAATAGCCCAGATAAGAGCAAGAGAACCAAACCAACCAATAGAAAAAAAAAAAAAAGAAGTCCAGCAAAAGTGAAAATAAATAGCTAGACAAACCACCAACCAATGGACAAACTACACGCTATTTAGTTTATTACTTTTATTATTATTAGTTTATTTGTTTAGTTAGTTAGTTATTAATTATTATTATTATTATTATTATTATTATTATTATTATTATTATTATTATTATTATTATTATTAGTAGTAGTAGTAGTAGTAGTTTATTAGTTTAGTTATTGCTAGTTATTATTATTATTAGTTTATTTATTAGGTTTATTAGATTAGTTATTTAGTTTAGTTATTTTGTTAATTTTGTTATATTTAATTATTAGTTTATTAGTTTATTATTAGTTATTATTAATTTTCTTAGTTAGGTGTTTTATTATTAGTTTATTATTAGCTATTAGTTAGTTTATAAGGTTTAGTTATTATTATGTTTATTTATTAGGTAGTTTTTATGGCTTATTAGTTTAGGTTTAGGGTTTAGTTTTAGTTAGTTATTTAATTATTTATTATTATTATTATTATTAGTTTGTTTAGTTTTAGTGTTTATTATTTATCGTTTAGGTTTATTTATTAATAAGTTTAGTTTTATTAGTTAATCTTTTGAGTTAGTTTGTTTATTAGTTAGGTAGTTATTTATTTAGTTTAGTTAGTTAATATTATTAGCTTATGGTTTTGTTATCATTTAGGTTTTAGTTAGTTTTGGTTAGTGTTTCAGTTTTATTAGTTTAGTTTTGTTAGTTTATTTATTAGTATATTAGTTTAGTTTCTTAGTTTTATTAGTTTAGTTATGGGTTTAGTTTTATTAGTTTTTTATTATTAGTTTTTAGTTTAGTTTATGGTTTTGTTTTTTATTAGTTTTTAATAGTTAATTATTATTTATTATTATTGTTAGTTTAGTTAGTTCGATTATTATTAGTTTTGTTTTAGATTTTTTTAGTTTATCTTTATTATTATTATTTCATTTTTTTATTTAGTTAGGGTTTAGGGTTTAATTATTTAGTTTTTTATTAGTTAGTTTATTATTAGTTTGTTAGTTTGATTAGTTAGTTATTAGTTATTATTATTATTATTATTATTATTATTATTATTATTATTATTATTATTAGTTTTTATTAGTTTAGTTATTATTTGTTAGTTTTATTATTATAATATGTTTATTTATTAAGTTTATTAGATTAGTTATTTAGTTAGTTTTATTTTATTTAGTTATTAGTTTATTAGTTTATTGTCAGTTAGTTATTATTAATTATTTTAGTTAGGTGTTTTATTATTAGTTTATTACTAGTTATTATTATGATTATTCATTAGTTAGTTTTTAGGGTTTATTAGTTTAGGTTTTGGGTTTAGTTTTAAATAGTTATTTAATTATTTATTATTAGATACTATTATTAGTTTATTAGTTTAGTTTTAGTGTGTATTATTTGTTATAATTTTGGTTTATTTATTAATTAATTTAGTTTTATTACATAATTTTTTTAGTTA
Organism: Cymbidium sinense; assembly: GCA_021442155.1. NCBI lineage: Eukaryota > Viridiplantae > Streptophyta > Magnoliopsida > Asparagales > Orchidaceae > Cymbidium > Cymbidium sinense. Next base: position 160,445,752 of record CM038214.1, read on the forward strand.
GTTAGTTTATTAGTTCATTAGTGTATTAGTTAGTTAGTTATTTATTTTGCTTAGTTAGTTATTATTATTTATGGTTTTATTATTATTTAGTTTTTAGTTTGGTTTAGTTAGTGGTCTTTTTGTTAGTTTATTTATTAGTTTATTAGTTTAGTTTATTACTTTTATTAGTTTAGTTATGGGTTTAGGTTTATTAATTTTTTATTATTAGTTTTTTTTATAGTTTATGGTTTAGTCTTTTATTAGTTATTAGTAATTTATTGTATATTATTATTATTAGTTTAGTTAGTTGGTTTATTATTAGTTTTATTTTAGATTAGTTATTTTAGTTTATTATTATTATTAGTTTTAATATTATTATCTAGTTTATTTATTTAGTTAGGTTTTAGGGTTTAGTTATTTAGTTATTTATTGGTTTATTATTAGTTTTATTAGTTTATTAGTTTATTAGTTTAGTTATTTATTATTATTATTATTATTATTATTATTATTATTATTATTATTATTATTATTATTATTAGTTTTTTTTAGTTTAGTTATTTTTAGTTAGTTTTATTATTATTATTATTATTATTATTAGTTTATTTATTAGTTTATTAGTTTAGATATTGAGTTTTGTTATTTTGCTAGTTTTGTTTTATCTAGTTATTAGTTTATTAGTTTATTATTAGTTAGTTATTATTAATTTTTTTATTTAGGTGTTTTATTATTAGTTTATTATTAATTATTAGTTAGTTTATTAGGTTTTGTTATTATTATGTTTATTTATTAGCTAGTTTTTATGGCTTATTAGTTTAGGTTTAGAGTTTAGTTTTAGTTAGTTATTAGTTAGTTTACTAGGTTTATTTAGTTATTTATTATTTGTTATTATTATTAGTTTATTAGTTTTGTTTTAATGTTTATTATTTATTAGAGTTTCGATTTATTTATTAATTAGTTTTATTTTATTATTTAGTTTTTCTAGTTAGTTTGTTTATTAGTTTATTAGTTATTAGTTTTAGGTTATTAGTTATTTATTATTAGTTTTAGTTTTATAAGTTTTATTTAGTTTAATGTTTATTTTTATTTTTATTAGTTATTATTAGGTTTTTTGTTTATTAGTTTTATTAGTTTATTATTTATTAGTTTATTAGGTTTGATTTGTTAGTTATTAGTTAGTTTTAGTCTATTTTTATTATTAGTTTTATTAGTCTAGTTATTAGTTATTTTATTTTAGTTTAGTATGTTATTATTAGTTTTAATAGTTTTAGTTTACAATTTTAGTGTTTAGTCTATTTAGTTTAATTATTATTATTATTATTATTATTATTATTAGTTTATTAGTTTTAGTTAGTTTAGTTATTAGTTATTTATTTAGTTAGTTTAGTTATTATTAGTTTTATTAGTTAGTTTTTATTTAGTTTATTATTATTTATTTGTTTAGTTAGTATAGTGTATAGTTTAGTTTAGTTTTAGTTATTTATTATTTAGTTTATTATTATTATTAGTTTAGCTTAGTTAGTTTTTATGTTGTTAGGTTATATTATTATTTAGTTTTTGTTTAGTCATTATTAATTTTTAGTTTAGTTTATTTTTTGTTAGTTATTAGTTAATAAGTTTAGTTAGATTTATTAGTTTATTATTATTAATTAATTTATAAGGCTTGTTATTATTAGGTTTAGTTTATTTATTTAGGTTTTATTTATTATTTAGCTTATTATTAGTTTAGTTATTAGTTTTATTTAGTTTAGTTTATTATTAATTTATTAGTTTAGTGTTAGTTGTTTTTAGTTATTTAGTTTTAGTTTATTAGTTTTTTTTTAGTTTTAATAATAGTTTTAATTATTATTATTTAGTAAGTTTATTATTTGGTTTAGTTAGTTTTTTAGTTTATTAGTTTAGTTTAGTTATTGGTTTTTTTTAATTATTAGTTATTATTATTTGTTGTTATTAGTTATTTAGTAAGTTTATTAGTTTTAGTTTATTAGTTATTAGTTTTACATTAATTAGTTTAGTTATTGGGTTTAGTTTTATTATTAGTTAGATAATTATTAGGTTAGTTATGTTTAGTTTAGGTTTATTGGTTAGTTGTTATTATTTAGTTATTAGTGGGGTTTAGTTTCATTTATTAGTTAATTTTAGTTATTAGTTTAAGTTTAGTTTAGTTTTTATTAGTTTTATTAGTTTAGTCTATTTTCGATTAGTTTATTAGTGGGATTTTTTTGTTTATGTTTAATTTAGTTATTAGTTTGTTTATTAGTATAGTTTATTTTTATTATTATTAGTTTATTAATTTTGTAATTATTATTTAGTTAGTTTAGTTTAGTTAGTTTGATTTCCTTTTATTTTAGTTTATTATTAGTATTTATTTATTACTAATTTATTAGTTTTAGTTTATTATTTAATAGCTTTAATTTTTGTTAGTTTATTTTAGTGTTTTATTACTTTATTATTAGGGTTTATAATTTGGTGTTTAGGGTTTTAGGGTTTAGGTTTAGGGTTTAGGGTTTAGGGTTAGTTTTAGGGTTAGGGTTTTTTTATTTATTTATTTTTAGGATTTAGGGTTTAGCTTTTAGATTTAGGGTTCAAGTTTTTTTTTAGGGTTTAGGGTTTTTGGATTTTTTTTCATAGAGAATAAATTTAGATTCAACATTTCTTCTTTTCAATATCATCAACCAAGTAACACACTAAGTTCTCTAAGACACAAGCAATGACTTAGATAAAAAATGAGCACGCATAGAGCATATCAAAAACCCTAGATAACTCAAACCATCTCTATTATAAAGACAATTCCATAAGCGTGGTCGGATCGATGGTTCTTGATTTCTAGTTCATCGAACTACGGCCTCTCAGTAGTGGGAACCATCATCATACGATCTCTCCATCCACCACCACCGGTTATAACCTTCATCGCTTCTCTTGTTCCATAACCACCATTACTCCGACCACCACCTCCATATCCACCAACACCTCCAGTTTCCCCCACCACTGATAATTCGCCATCTCCTTCACCCTCCTTCGATCAAGGAGCCTAATTGTGATCTTATTTGTATCAGGTTTTTATTCTTAATGTTTAGGTTTATTAGGTTTTGGTTTGGTTTATTTTTAATTTGTTTAGTTACTTTAGGTTTAGGTTTAGGGTTTGGTTTAGTTTGGGTTTAGGGTTAGGGGGTTTAGGGTTTAGGGTTTAGGATTGTAGGGTTTAGTCTGTTTAGTGTTTAGGGTTTAGGATTTAGGGTTGTGGTTTTTTAAAAAAATTTAAGTAAACCGACAGGTTTAGGTTTATTTAGTTGATTTAGTTTATTATTTATTTATTTTAGTTTATTTTATTTTTTTTATTTTTAATTAGTTTAGTTAATTTATTTCAGGTTTTTTATTTTAGTTTAGGTTTTATATTTTAGTTTATTTCTTAGGTTTAGGTTTATGACTAGGTTTATTTTTTAGGTTTAGGTTTTATTTTTTGATTTTTAGGTTTAGTGTTTGGTTTTTATTTTATTTTTTTAGGTTTAGGTTTTATGCTTTTATTTTAGATTTTATTTAGGTTTTATTTTTTAGGTTTAGGTTTATTTTTAGTATATTTTATTTTACTTAATTTAGGTTTAGGTTTAGGTTTAATTTATTTTAGGCTTAGGTTCAAGTTTTATTTATTTTAGTTTAGTTTTAGGTTTAGGTTTATTTTATTTTTATTTTATGTTTAGGTTTTTTTTTATTTTAGGGTTTAGGTTTTATTATTTATTTATTTATAGGTTTTATTTTTAGGTTTATTTTTTAGGTTTAGGTTTTTATTTAGTTTTTTTTATGTAGGTATATATTTTTTCTATTTAGTTTTAATTTTATTTAGGTTTTTTATTCTTAGGTTTATTTTATTTTTTTTAGTTTATGTTTATGTTTTTATTTATTTTATTTATTTTTATTTATTTAGGTTTAGTTTAAGGTTTTAGTTTAAGTTTTTATTTTATTTTATTATTTATTTTATTTAGGTTTAGCTTTTATTTCTTTATTTTATTTTTAGGCTTTATTTAGTTTAGGTTTAGGTTTTTAGGTTTTGAGGGTTTAGGGTTTAGGGTTTTAGGGTGGTTTAGGGTTTAGGATTTAGGGTTTAGAGTTTAAGGTTTAGGGTTTTATGATTTAATGATTTAGGGTTTAAGGTTTTAGGGCTTAGGGTTTAGGGTTTGAGTTTAGGGTTTAAGGTTTAGTTTTTAGGGTTTTGAGGGTTTAGGCTTAGTTTAGGGTTTAGGGTATATTAGGTTAGTTTAGGTTTAGGGTTTAGGGTTAGTTTTAGGGATCAGGGCTTAGGGTTTAATGTTTAGGATTTACTATTTAGGGTTTAGGGTTTTTTTTAAAATTAAATAAACTAGTAGGTTTAAGTTTATTTAATTTATTTTATATTTCTATTTATTTTTGGTTTTAGGTTTAGGCTTTTGTTTATTGTTTTGTTTACTTTCATTTTTATTTTTATTTTGAGCTTTAGGTTTTATTTTATTTAGGTTTAGTTTTATTTTATTTTTTTGGTTTAGGTATTTGGTTTTATTTTAGGTTTATTTTTAGGTTTACTTTTAGTTTAATTTAGGTTTATTTTAGTTTATTTTATTTTATTTAGTTTAGGGTTTAGGTTTAGTTTATTTTAGGTTTGGCTTAGGTTTTATTTATTTTAGTTTAGTTTGATTTTAGTTTAGGTTTAGGTTTATATTATTTTTTATTATAAGTTTAGGTTTAGGTTTTTTTTTATTTATTTTAGATTTATTTTTTTTAAGTTTAGGTTTTTATTAAGTTTTATTTTATTTTACTTTAGGTTTTTTCTTTTTTATGTTTAGGTTTTATTTTATTTTCAATTTTTAGGTTTATTTTATTTTTTAGTTTAGTTTAAGTTTTTATTAATTTTATTTTAGTTTATTTTTTATTTTTTATTTTATTTTTAGGTTTAGATTTAGGTTTCGATTTTGTTTATATTTTTATTTGATTTTATTTTTATTTATTTAGGTTTAGGTTCTTTTATTTATTTCATTTTAGGTTTTATTTTTTTAGGTTTAGGATTTAGGTTGGTTTAGGTTTAATGTTTAGGGTTTAGGGTTTAGGTTTAGTGTTATAGTTTAGGTTTTAGGTTTGGGATTTAGGTTTAGTGTTTATTTAAGGTTGTAGTTTAGGGTTTAGGGTTTAGAGTTTTGGTTTAGGTTTAGGGTTTAGGTTTAGGGTTTAGTTTAGGTTTTTTAGTAGGTTTAGGGAGTTTAGGGTTTTAGGGTTTAGGGTTTTTAAGGTTTAGGTTTTAGGGTTTAGAGTTTAGATTTTAGGATTAGAGTTTAGAGTTTTTAAATTTTTTTTAAACAGTGAATAAATTCAGATTCAACATTTCTTCTTTTTCGCTTCATCAACCAAGTAATACACCAAGTTTTCTAAGACACAAGCGATGACATAGATAAAAAATGAGCACGCATAGAGCAAATTAAAACCCTTGATAAAATCTCTATATAAAGACAGTTCCATAAGCGATTTTATCAATTTCTCCGGTTCCCATCAGAACCACCCCGGCTTCTTGAGTAGCGAGATCCACCATCATATTTCTGATCTCTCCTTTCGCCACCACCACGGTTGTAACCTCCAAAGCTCCCTCCCACTTTATTCCACCGCCTCCATATCCACCCACCTCCAGATCCCCCACCACTTTTTACTTTTATTCACCTATTCTAGATTTAGGTTGGTGATGTTCCTATCAAGGTTTTTCTTAGGGTTTAGGTTTTGGTTTAGGTTTATTTTTTAATTTATTTAGTTACTTTTATTTAGGTATATGGTTTAGGGTTTAGGGTTTAGGATTTACAGTTTAGGCTTTAGGGTTAAGGATTTAGGTTTTTTTTAAAAAATTTAAGAAAATTGATAGGTTTAGGTTTATTTTTTAGTTATTTTTATTTAGCTTAGTGTTTTTATTTTAGTTTAGTTTTATTTTATTTTAGTTAATTTTTTAGGTTTAGGTTTAGGTTTAGTTATATTTTTATTTTTATTTTAGGTTTAGGTTTTATTTATTATTTTTTTTTAGGTTTGGGTTTTATTTTATTTTTTTAGGTTTAGGTTTTAGGTTTTTTTATTTTAGTTATTTTTAGGTTTCCTTTTCAATTTAGGTTTAGGTTTATTTTTATTTAATTTATTTTATTTAGTTTTGGGTATAGGTTTAGTTTATTTGGTTTATGTTTTAGTTTTATTTATTTTAGTTTAGTTTATTTTAGTTTTGGTCTAGGTTTATTTGTTTTATTTATTTTATGTTTTGGTTTTATTATTTTATGGTTTATGATTTATTTTTATTTATTTTAGGTTATTTTTTTAGGTTTAGGTTTTTTTTGTTTTTTTTTTTATTTTATTTTATGTTTATTTTATTTTATTTTTAGGTTTTTATTTTAGGTTTATTTTATTTTATTTTAGTTTAGGTTTTATTTATTTTATTTTAGTTTAGTTTTATTTTATTTATAATTTAATTTTAGGTTTAGGTTTAGGTTTAGGTTTTAGCATAAGTTTTTATTTTCTTTTATTTTTCAATGTTATTTAGGCTTAGGTTTATTTATTTATTTATTTTTAAGTTTCATTTAGTTTAGGTTTAAGTTTTTAATTTTTTAGGGTTTAAGGTTTATGGTTTAGTGTTTAGGGTTTAGGGTTTTAGGGTTTAGGGTTTAGGGTTAGTTTTAGGGTTTTGGGTTTAAGGTTAGGGTTTTTTTATTATTTTTAAAATTATGTAAACTAGTAGGTTTATAGAGATAAGGATGCTTAGGTGGATGAGTGGCTTTACTCTCAGAGATAAAATGCGAAATGAGTATGTTCGAGAAAAAGTTGGAGTAGCTCCAGTGGTAGATAAGTTTAGAGAGCGCTTAGATGGTTTGGTCACACATAATGGCCGTCCGTCCGATATGTTAGAGTAGATGCATTAGATTTGCCTTATGTTAAGAAAGGTAGAGGTAGACCTAAAAGTCTTGGTTAAGATGTACAAAAATGACCTTAGTATACTTGAATTAAATGAGAATTTGACACATAATAGGATACTGATGGAGACAGGATTCATGTAAACTCCACATAGTGGGATAAATGCTTGTTGTTGTTGTTGTATGTAAACTAAGAGGTTTAAGTTCATTTATATTATTTTTTATTTATTTTAGTTTATTTTATTTTTTATTTTCATTTAAAATTATCATTTTATTTTATTTATTAGGTTTTATTTACTTTTTTATTTATTTTATTTTGGTTTATTTTATTTTTATTTTAGATTAATTTTTATTTTATTTAGGTTTTTTTTTTTTTTATTTTATTTTAGGTTTTTATTTATTTTATTTTAGTTTAGTTTTTATTTTTTAAGTTATTTTATTTTTTAAGTTTAGGTTTAGGTTTAGGTTTTAGTTAATGTTTTATTTTATTATATTTTATTATAGTTTATTATTTCATTTTAGTTTAGGTGTATTTATTTATTTTATTTTGAGGTTTTATTTAGTTTAGTTTAGGTTTTAAGCTTTTTACGATATATGGTTTAGGGTTTACGGTTTAAGGTTTAGGGTTAGGTTTTAGGATTTATGGTTTAGGGTTTTAGGGTTTAATGTTTAGGGTTTTGGGTTTGGGGTTTTTAGGGTTTAGGGTATAGGGTTTAGGGTTTAGGTTTTAGGTTTATGTTTTAGGTTTTAGTTTAGGGTTTAGGGTTTTTGTTTTTTTTTAACAAAGAACAAATTTAGATTCAACATTTCTTATTTTCAATTTCATTAACCAAGCAACACATGAAGTTTTCTAAGAAATAAGTGATGACATAGATAAAAAATGAGCATGCATTAAGTAAATAAAAAACATCAGATAACTAGAACCATCTCTTAGTTCCATAAGTAGCGGTCGGATCGGCCATTCTTGATTCCTCAGTTCCCATCAAAATCACCCCCTCTCGGTAGGATCCACCATCATATCTCCGCTCTCTCTCCAGTTATTTGTAACCTCGTTGCTCCTCTGCCTCCATAGCCCTATTACCACCTCCATATCCTCCAAATTTCCCCCCCAGTAACCATTGCTTTACCTTCACCTCCATAGATCTAGACTGGTTGATGTGATGTTCTATCGTCAAGGTTACTTCATTCTTAGGTTTATTTGTTTTTAGGGTTTAGGTTAATTTTTTAATTTATTTAGTTATTTTAGGTTTTTGTTTAGGGTTTGGGGTTTAGGGTTTAGGGTTTAGGGTTAGGGTTTAAGATTTATGGTTTATGATTTAAGGTTTAAGGTTTAAGGTTTAGGGTTTTAAGGTTTATGGTTTTAGGGTTTAGGGTTTAGGGTTTAGGGTTTAGGATTTAGGGTTTATGGTTTTTTTTTTTAAAATAAATTAAGTAAACTAGTAGGTTTAGGTTTATTTAGTATATTTAGTTTATTTTTTATTTATTTTAGTTTACTTTATTTTTTATTTTCATTTAGGTTTATTTTTTATTTTTATTTTAGTTTTATTTATTTATTTTAGGTTTATTTATTTTAGTTTAGGTTTTTTTTAAGTTTAGGTTAATGTTTAAGTTTATTTTTTGGTTGAGTTTATTTTATTTTATTTTTTTAGGTTAAGTTTATTTTTTTTTAGGTTTAGGTTTAGGTTTTCATTTTATTTTTTAGGTTTAGGTTTTAGGTTTTATTTTGATTTATTTTTAGGTTTTAATTTTTAGTTTAGGTTTAGTCTTATTTTTAGCTTATTATATTTTTTTTTGTTTTGGTTTAGGTTTAGGTTTAGTTTATTTTAGGTTAAGCTTTAGGTTTTATTTATTTTAATTTAGTTTATTTTAGTTCAGGTTTAAGTTTAGGTTTATTTTATTTTTATTTTATGTTTAAGTTTTTTTTCAGTTTAGGGTCTAGGTTTTAATTTTATTTATTTTTAAGTTTTATTTTTATGTTTATTATTTAGGTTTAGGTTTTTATATTATTTTATTTTAGGTTCATTTTATTTTTATTTTATGTTTAGTTTTATTTTATTTATGTTTTTTTATTTTAAGGTTTATTTTATTTTTTTAGTTTAGTTTAGGTTTTTATTTATTTTTGTTTAGTTTATTTTTATTTTATTTTATTTTAAGTTTAGGTTTAGGTTAGGTTTAGGTTTGAGTTTAGGTTTAGATTTTATTTTATTATTATTTTTAGGTTCAAATTTATTTATTTATTTTATTTTTACATTTTATTTAATTTAGGTTTAAATTTCTATGTTTTTAGGGTTAAGGGTTTAAGGTTTAGGATTTATGGTTTAGGGTTTAGGACTTAGGGTTTGGGGTTTAGGGTTTAATGTTTAGGGATTAGGGTTTAGGGTTTAGAGTTTTAGGGTTTAGGGTTTAGGGTTTAGGGTTTAGGGTTTAGGGTTTTAGGGTTTAGGGTTTAGGTTTTAGGTTTGGAGTTTATTTATTAGTTTAGGGTTTAGTGTTTAGTGTTTAGGTTTAGAGTTTAGGGTTATATTTAGTTTAGGCTTATGTGTTTAGGTTTTTAGGGTTTAGGGATTAGCGTTTAGGGTTTAGGGTTTTAGGTTTATTTAGGTTTTTTATTTTAGTTTTTATTTTAGTTTAGGTTTATGTTTATTTTATTTAATTTATTTTAGGTTTAGGTTTTTATTTGTTTAGTGTTTAGGTTTTTTTTATTATTTATTATTAGGTTTATGTTTTAGGTTTAGGTTTTTAGTTAGTTTTTATTTTATTTTATTTTATTTTATTTTAGGTTTATTGTATTTTTATTTTGAATTTAGGTTTATTTTATTTTTATTTTGCATTTAGTTTTATTTTATTTTTGTTTTTATTTTTAGGTATATTTTTTTAATTTAGTTTTATTTCTATTTTTTTTATTTTTAGGTTTATGGTTAGGTTTTAGTTTTGGTTTAGGTTTAGGTTTAGTTTAGGTTTTATTTTATTTATTTATTTATTTTATTTAGGTTTAGGTTTTCATTTATTTTATTTTTTAGGTTTTATTTAGTTTAGGTTTTAGTTTTGGGTTTTAGGGTTTAAGGTTCATGGTTTAGGGTTTGGCATTTTAGGGTTTAAGGTTTAGGCTCTAGGGTTGTAGATTTTAGGATTTAGGGTTTAGGGTTTAGGATTTTGGGTTTAGGATTCAGGGTTTTAGGATTTAAGGTTTAGGGTTTAGGGTTTAGTGTTTAGGGTTTAGGGTTTAAGGATTTAGGGTTGTAGGTTTAGGGTTTAGAGATTACAGTTAGGTTTTTTAAAATTTTTTTAAATATTAATACGTTTAGGTTTATTTATTTACTTTATTTTATTTTAGTTTATTTTATTTTATTTTTATTTAAGTTTATGTTTATTATTATTTAGTATACTTTATTTACTTTAGATTTATTTTATTTAGGTTTGTATTTTAGTTTATTTTTTTTGGTTTAGGTTTAGGTTTAGGTTTATGTTTATGTTTATTTTTTGTTTAGTTTTATCTTTATTTATTTTTTAGGTTTATTTTTATTTTATGTTTAGGTTTAGGTTCATTTTATTTTTATTTTAGGTTTAGTTTTTTTTTAGTTTAGTTTTTTTATTTTTATTTTATTTTAGGTTTTATTTTAGGTTTTAGGTTTTATTTAGTTTTATTTTATTTTATTTTAGGTTTATTTTATTTTATTTTAGGTTTAGTTTTATTTTATTTAGGTTTATTTTTTTTTAGTTTAGTTTAGTATTTTATTTACTTTAAGTTTAGTTTTATTTTTATTTTATTTTCTTTTAGGTTTAGGTTTTAGTTTTATTTTATTTTTTTTATTTTATTTTGGTTTTAGTTTTATTTATTTTATTTTTAAGTTTATTTAGTTTAGGTTTTAGCTTTAGGTTTAGGGTTTAGTGCTAGTTTTAGGTTTAGTGTTTAGGGTTTGGGTTTGGGTTTAGAGTTTAGGGTTTTTTTAGGAGAATTAGAAATTTTATTTCATAAAAGAAAACAAGGTCCTTTGGAGCTCAAAGATCTATTGCAAATAGCTACAAGAAACCTAAGAGCTAAAGTACAATAAGAGAAATTCTAGAGCGAAAACTCAAAACCTAAAATAAAAGAAAACTAATCAAGACCAAACTACATAGAAACAACAATAACAATATAACAGCCAAAACCAAAAGAAAAACCACCAAATAGGCCAGACAATAGAGAAAGAAAGAAAATGGCCATCCGATAACCAACTAGCAAAACCCAAAACAAACCAACCGACCAATCCACTAAACCACCCAAAATACGATGATCCATCTCGATGAGCACCGACTAAGGGAGGCAATCCTAACACAAGGAATGACAGCAGCTACAACAAGCCACCAAAAACTAACAAGAAACTAAATGGTATTCTCCCAAAAACAAAAAAGTAGAGCCAGCCTGGGAGGACCACCAATCCACTAGTAGCAACCAAAGAGAAAACATGAAATCAATGACCACTATCTACCTTCTAGCCATAAGGTGAGGGGTAACCAACAAATAAAATCCACCAAACCAAAACATATAAAAGATACAACAACCACCATAAAACTAGCACAAAGTCAAGATTGAAAAGATCAATAGCCACCAAATAATAACCACCCAAAATAGCGATGGGGTAGAAGCAAATAGCGACATCCACCAGAACCATGGTAGAAAATCCTTCTCAAGTAAGGAAAAAAACAAGTCAAAACTAGAGGAAAACCATCAACAATTAAGAAAAGAAAAGCCAAATTCTGAGGCTTATAATAAGAGGCCTCCAAAACATGAAGGAAACACTCATAGAAAATGATGATAGTCAGTTCCCTAAAGAATAATAACAAAGACTCATACCAGCAAGGGGCAACTCAAAAGAAACAAGCAATAACCATACATAAAAAAAAACCACCAAAGCAAAAAAAACCAACAAAACTAAGACAAAAGTTAAAATCTGAGGTAAAGCAATCCAGTGTTATCCAGATTGACCAAGCCTCTCAGCATCTTAGGTAAATTTTGATTATCAAATAGAGTGAGTTCATTTGATTCAGCACACAAATTAGCCAGGAAATCCACACAAGCATTACCTTCATGAGGAATATGAGAAATTTTGCAGCAAACTTGGGAGATGAGGTTTTTAGTGTGATTAAGAAGGTAAAATAGGTCAGCATTCACCATTTTATTAGAATTGAGCATGTTAGGTAAAGGAAGGGCATCAACTTCAATCCAAATATTAATGATGCCTTTGTTCAAATAATATCAATAGCTTTATTAACCAACCAAATAAATAGGCTTTAAGGGGATAAGCAAAATGACAAAACCTCGTAATCCCAAGAATACCACCACAACCATATTTATTAGGGGAAACAGAGCCATCAATATTGATTTAATAAAGTTTACTTTAGGTTTGATCCAATGGATAATCCAAGCACTCTTACTAAAAGAAACATCCAATAGAGAGATACCCAATCCTTTAGCCATAAATTTATAACCTCTAAAATTGATATTATTAATTAGATTAGCATTAAACAAAGCATGGAATTTTTTTCTTTGGTTCTAGCAAAGATCCTTTTATGGTTCTTAGGGATACTACAATATTTTGCAACATTTTGTTCCATCCAAATGAACCAAATAAGGGAAATAGCAATAAGACTTTGATATGACCTTTCATAGTTTTTTGGAAACAAACTTCAAGAAGTTGATATAAAGAAAGAGAGCCATGGAAATAATTTGTGTTAAATAAATCATCATACCAAATCCACAATTTAGAAGCAATAGCCCATTAATAAAAAAAATGATTAACATTTTGATATGAAAGCAACAATAACACTTGGAAGGTAGGTGAAACCCTTTAATCTTTAATCAAGGAATCAATAGGTATAAAGTTATTTAAAATCCTTAACACATAATAAGAAATGGGAATGATATTATTCCAAAGCTTAATGAAAACATTAGAAGAGTTCATCATTTAGGGTTTAGGTTTTAAGGTTTAGGGTTTAGGGTTTAGGGTTTTATGGTTTAGCATTTAGGGTTTAGGGTTTAGGGTTTTAGGGTTTAGGGTTTAGGGTTTAGGTTTTAGGTTTAGGGTTTAGGGTTTTTGGTTTTATTTTCTACAGAATTGATTCAACATTTCTTGTTTTCGATTTTATCAACCAAACACACCAAGTTTTTTAAGACACAAGCGATGACATAGATAGAAAATGAGCATAGAGCAAATAAAAAACCCTAGATAACTAGAACCATCTCTATTTTAAAGACACAGTTCTATAAGTAGTAGATCGGATCTTCCATTCTTCAGTTTCTCCAGTTCCCATCAGAACCACCCTGGCCTCTCGAGTAGCAGGATCCACCATCATATCCCCGATCTCTACCTCTGCCACCACCACGATTGTAACCTCCGTCGCTCCTCCAACCTCCATAACCACCACTGCTCTGACCACCACCACCATATCCACCTCCGATCCCCTACCATTATGATAATCATCTCCTCCTTTTCCATCCCAGGATCTAGAGTTAATGGTAATGTTGTATCATCACGCCCATTCTTAGGGTTTAAGTGTGGGTTTAGGTTTGTTAGGTTTTAGGGTTTAGGTTTAGTTTTAATTTATTTAGTTACTTTAGGTTTATGGTTTAGGGTTTAGGGTTAGGGTTTCTTTTAGTGAAATTAGGAAATTTTGCAACAAAGAAAAGTATAAAGTCCTTGAGGGGTAAATCTCAGCTAATGCTCAAAAAGATACAATAAATCCTAAAGAGATAAACAAAAAAAGAAAAACCAAAAAAAGCAAAGAAAAAAAAAAATATCCATGTGGCGAAACATCATTTGGTCCTTGATACCGGATCCACACAAGACTCTCCCAACCTATAAAAGAAATTTGCAACATACTTTGAAAGGATGAGTACAATTAAGTGAGCATAAAAATTAAGAGCAAATAAAAGAAGTAAAGTAAAGAAAAGCTTAGGTTCAGTTACAATCATCTCAATGAGCAATACTATATGTAAGCATCAAAATGTCAAGAGAAGGGTTACAATTACATATAGTGGCTACCAGCAAAAAGAAGAAAGAGTGGAAAACATCAAGGCCATCATAGCCAGCATGCCTCATGTAGCCCATCATCCAAAGTTCATCATCTAGCAAGGTTGGAAAATCCTCCAACAAAAACATAATAGCCAACCACCAAGCCCACCAAACCCAATAAGGATCAACCAACCATTAGGGATAGTAGCATTATAGTAGGAGCACCACCAAAGCCACCACCAAAAGATTAACAAAATCAAAAAAGAACAATATCATGATAGGGTAACAACACAAGCGGAGAAAAAAGAAAAAACACAAGTGCTCATAGCCTCCACCAGAAAAAGAGCCAGTAAAATAACCCTAAAAAGGGTGGGCAAGAACTACCTAAGGAAAAATGGGTCATTGCAGAGAAAACAAAAAGTAGGAGGAAACCAAAAATATAGATCACAGAAAGAATACTATTATGTTCCCAGAACAATCACCAAAGGAGTAGGAAAAACTAGCCAAAATAACCACCCTCAAACCAACCCAGCCAGTCAATACAACCAAAACCAGCCGACCAACATATCCTCCTAGCCACAAAGACCCAAGTAAAGACCAATTGCAATCATTAAGCCAAAATAACCCAAGATAGCCAATGAAAGGATAGAAGCAGACAAAAGCCACCAAACCTAACCAAGGCAAAAGAAAATCTGATCCAAGTAAGTAGAATAGCCATCCAAAGATAAAAAGGTACAATGCCCAGTAAGACAAACTACAACCAACCACAACAATAATAAGGCACCCAAAAACACGTGAATCAAACTAACATCCATAAATAGCCTTCAACCAATCAAGAACAATACACAAACCAAAGCCAAGAAAGGAAGACCAATAATATAGGAGGTCAAAACCATAACCAAAAGAAACAAAAAATCAAAAAACCAACCAAAATTCAACAAAATACAAAAAACAACCACCTCCACCATGCCAAAATCAAGCCAAAGATAAACCACCAACCCCGGATCATCCAAGAAAATGAAAAATAGTCAAAACATCCATCCAATAACCAACCAACCAAAGTACCAAGACCAATAACCAACAAAGACACCTTGTCAACCACCACAACATTAGATCCAACTAAGGTAAGTTAGCAAGCAACCCAGAAAAGAGGCAAAACCCATACAAAAAACCTACGACCATACAACCCAAAAGGAGGATGTAAAAAAGCTAAGGAAAATTATGGTAAACACCAGACGGAGAAAAAAGCCACTAGTGAAAAACCTAAAATAACCCACTTACAAAAAACCATAGCAAAAAGCATGCTAATTCAAAGTAAGAGATCAAAAACATAACCCAACTCAAAGAGAGAAAATAAGTAGATAACCACAAAACCAGAGGGTTTAACAAGGGAAACCAAAGCAAAAGATCATCAAAATTAACTACAAAAACTAAGCCAATAATTTATAATATAAGATAAAGCAATCTAGTATTATCCAGATTAACCAAACCACTTAATAGTTTAGACAATGTTTGGTTGTCAAATAAAGTGAACTTCAGTTAAGTTGGAACCAAAGTTAGCCAAGTAATCAAGCATTACCTTCATGAAGGATGTGAAAAATTATAAAATAAACATGAAACAAGATTTTAGTATGATTAAGAAGATAAAATAATTAGCATTCTCATCTTTATTGGAATTAAGCATGTCAAGAAGCAAGAGAGCATCAACTTCAATCCAGATGTTGAGGAAACCTTTATTCAAAGAAATTTTAATATCTTTATTAACAGCCATAAACTTAGAAAAAATAATAGAATAGGTTTTGAGAGGAATGGCAAAAGCGCGGGTACTGTCTCATCTAAGAGTAACTCGGGTAGTATCTAAATGTGGTCACAAAGGACATGATCATAGTAGAGTACGTGGGGGGGCTTTATCCAAAACCTAGAGAATATCTATAAGTATTGATGGCCAACTCAAGGAGAAAGTCGGGGACTCACATCTACCAAGTGGTGTATCCAACATGGTCAGTGTCGGCATAACATCAACCCTAAAGTGCATTGTGATAATCAGCTATGAAGAAAGCATGGACTCACATCTTCCTATAGCGGTCGATAGTCTATCTTTGGCTGTGTGCTATCCAACCTAGGTGACTACT
Organism: Cymbidium sinense; assembly: GCA_021442155.1. Taxonomy (NCBI): domain Eukaryota; kingdom Viridiplantae; phylum Streptophyta; class Magnoliopsida; order Asparagales; family Orchidaceae; genus Cymbidium; species Cymbidium sinense. The sequence goes on from CM038214.1 coordinate 160,461,751, forward strand.
AAGTGAATGCACTAGGGGACTTATATCAACTCAAGTTGAGAGGAGCCAAGGGGACTTATCCAATGAACCTTATATACTCAACCTTGTCTGATGATGGGTTCAAGAAGAAAGTGTAGGCTTACATCCTCTAAAACAAAGTCAACATGAGGTAGCTTACTAGGGTGGGAGGCCTACCAAACTAATGGCTTTGGTTTGTAATGGTCATGGGGAAGAAATGACATGGTGACTCACAGAGTAGCATGTTATGCACAAGGGCTTTCTCCCACATCATCAAAATAGCAGAGATGAAAGATATGTGTTTTTTTGTGTTTGAGGAGGGCAGATCTTGGCTTCTCTACTTATCCTAAAACATGTTCAAAAGTTGATAAAATGGTGCCAGGAATGGCAGTTGTGATCCCACTAAGAAAGGATGCTTCTTGGGTTCTCTCACACCTAACTTAGTTGTACTAATTGAAATAGGATGCCTCTAGAGTTCTCTTACACCTACTCTAGTTGCACTGGGGAATTATGTTTGATTTGTGTTTATGTTGTGAAAGAGGGATAGGATGCCTCTTAGGTTCTCTTACACCTAACCTAAACATGTCATGGTGGATTCACAAAATAAGCAAACAACGCTTCGAAAGAAGAGAGTATTTTTATGAATTGGAATAGAATTTTGAAGATAATTATTTTCAAACATGATTTTATGGGTAATATTTCTTCAAATAGAGCCCATTAATTGGAAGCATGTCGGTTCCCCTCTCAATAAGCGATAAGATCCTCCTTGGTAGGCCTTCTATGACAAAAGGGCCTTCCCAAGTGAGTTCAAACTTGCCTCCCATCTTTGATGGGTAACAGGTCTCCTTAGAACTAAGACAAGTTCTCCTACTTGAAAAGCTCTAGGAGAACTAGCTTGTTATGAGCTTGAATCATCTTGGCTTTGTATAACTTCGAGGTTACGGCATGCATCTCTCCTCAAACCTTCAAGCTCTTCTAATCACAACTTAGCATTGCTTTGTTGTGATTTTTTACCATTGTTATCCCTAGTGATGGGCTGAACTTCTAATGGTGGAACAACTTTGGATCCACTAAAGAGAATGAGGTAGATTGAGTTTAAAGTTCTATATGTGGTGTACAGCTTCAACCAGCTCATGTCATTATAAACTTGTTGTCAGTGTCTCTTTAGTATATGGATGAGAGTTTTGTTGGAATGCTTACGCTGCCATTCACCCTAGAATAGTAGATGGTGAAGTATCACAAATCTATGCTATGCCTCTACAGCTTGATCATGGTGCTCTTGAATGTAGTACCATTATAAGATATAATTCATCAAGGAACCCCGAACCTATATATGATATGGTTCTTGAAAAATTAGAGCACATGTTGAACTGTGACCTCTCTGAGTGGGATTTCCTTCACCCACTTGGAAAAGTAGTGGTGGCCTAAGATGAGCGATGACCCTTAGAAGGAGGATCGATAGGACCCACTATATACCCCAACACAGGCCAATGTAATAGGCTATATAATGTTGGGTGGTTGATGTAGGACCACACGTGTACGACAACGATGACATCTTTTAACTACATCCATGCATTCTATGATCATCAAACTAGTCTCTTGATCTTTGCTTTTCATCTTTGGATTGATATATAGACTGATATCGGTCATGATTTTATGTGTGTTTGTCTAAATATAACCACATTTGATCAAAAACTGTTGGGTGCCATCCATGAGAGCATAGGAGAAGCTCTCTACTAATGAGCTTGTGATTTCTCTTGAGGTAGTTTGCTTGTGTTCAAATAATCTATGAAGGGTTGTCTCTTATCCAACTCCTCATCTTTATTGGCAATGACAACCTCCCCTTCAAGAGAAATTCTCCCGACGAGTTCAACATCAATATGATATAGGACTTGTCTATTTTGGACACTTATTAGAATGGACTCATCTTCCGGGCATGCCAATTCCTTGGCAAGTTTGGCCAAAGCATGTATTCTCTCTCTGAGGAACCTTATAGATGGTGACCTCATTTGGCCACAACTTCATGGTATACTCATGGTAATGATGAAGCTTAGGTTTTAGAATGTAGGACCCATCAATCTTGTTGATGACTAGAGAATCCCTGTAGATGTTGATGCTTTTGACACACTATAGTAATAGCTCAGACAATCAAAGCCTCATACTTGGCTTCATTTTTGGTGCATGGATTGGAGAGATAGTATGAGAATCTCATCACATCAGATTTGGAGTTAAGAGAACTATTCCTACCCCTACCTTTCCTGGAAGAGTAGATCATGATTCTTCTCCTTTGTGAAAGGAAGCTGCACCATCAAAATACATCTCCCAATGATGATTGTCAACCTCCCCTAAGTTCATGATTTGTTCATTAGGGAGATCATCATTAAGCAAGGAATCAACAGGAAGTGGGTGTCTGCTAAGAAACTCGCTAGTGCCTATCCTTTCACTGCACGGAGGGGTATCAATTTAATATTAATCTATGAGAGAATCATGGATGAACATGCCAATCATCCAGATAACATCAGTTGTGTCATGAGATATTGTAGTGGATTGATTCTTTAAATCAAGTTCACTTATGAGTAGTGTGGTAGCTTTTGTGATGCAAAGAATAAAGCTAGGAAATGTTTCTCAATAGGTGGATAGTTTGCTTGGATGATGGCGAGGTAGTAGAGAGCATTCTCCTTCCCTTCATCATTGGTTTGAGCCAAACATGCCGAGTCATCCAATGCAGCAGTGTAGAGGATAAGTGGCTTGATAGGGGCTGCTAGAACTAGCAAGTTCACCACTATTGCTTGATGTCTTCAAAAGTATCTTTTGTCATCCCACTTGAACTTAGCATCCTTTTGATAAGTGCTGAAAATGGCTTGCATCTCTAAAGATTGGAGATAAAGCATCTTAGATATGAACCACCCTTGGAATGATCTAAGTTGAGTTAAACTTTTAAGTGTTATTTCTAAGATAGCTTTAATCTTTTAAGATCTATCTCTATTCCGGTGTGGACAACAAAATAAAGGAACTTCCGAAACTACTCAATGCATGCACACTTGGGGTTCATTTTGAGGTTGTATTATGTCGGTTCAAAACTACTCTCAAGTCAAAGAGATGGTCTTCCTTTTCTTTGCTTTTGATGGCTAGATCATTAATGTAGCATTCAACTTGATGATGAATGAGTTCATTGAAGATCGAGTCATATGTGGTATGTAGCACCGACATTTTTTTAGCAAAAGGCATGACCTTATAATAATATATTTTGATTGAGGTTTGAAAAGCAGTATTTCTTTCATCCTCATGGGCCATATTGATTTGGTTGCAGCCAGATGACCCATCCATAAAGGAGAATGCTACATGAGATGAGGTGATATCCACCATTAATTCTGGTATAGGAAGTGGAAATCCATCCTAAGGACATGCCTATTTAAGTCTCAAATTGATGCATATGCTAATTTGGCCATTCTTTTTCTTAAGCATGACATTGGCTAACCGGGTATTTTTCATCCCTAATGAAACCAACATTGATCAATTTCTTGACTTCAGAAATGACCTATTATTGTATTTCTAATCCCATGCATCTAGGAGCTTGCTTGATAGGGTTAGTGTTAGGGTTTATTGCTAGTTTGTGGACTGCTATATTAGGAGATAATATGGGCATCTCTTCATAGCTCCATGCAAAGCAGTCTTTAAACTCAATCAATAGCCTAACTAAGTCATTAGTTTCTTCTTCATTTAGCAGAGAACTGATGTATGTCAAGCGTGGATTTTCTTCTATCCCGAGGTTGATTTCTTTGAGCTTCATAATAGATGAATGGATTTCCTTCAAATTGAGGTGCATCTTTGATTTGAAAATCATGGATCATCTTAAGTTTCTAAACATACATCCTCATAAGTGTTAGTGTGGTTTGAGAAGAACCTCAAATGATTGGTGACAACTAGCGGTAATCATCATCATTATTGGACCCATTATCTTAATCCTAGTCCTGATCTTGATTGTGCATCCCTGCCTTTGTTGTTCCATAGCTTCTTGAAATACTTTGACCTGTGCTTGGACCATGTATAAGGAATCAAACCTTTCTTTACAAGATTATGAACACAAGGCGAGTACCAATCAAAAGTAATTACATAAATCTTTATATATGAATTCCTCAACATCGCTTCTAGACTTGAGGATGATGATCCCAATAGGAATCTCTTTGGTTTGATATCCATGGAAGACCTAGGGGCTTCTTAACTACTAAACCTTCAACTTTTTGAGAAGAAAGTGAGGTTAGAGCTAAAGGTCTCAACTGCTGCCTAACAGTTTTACATAAACATGATTCAAATATATTTATGCTTTACTTGGAGGCCTGGTCTTCATCATTATCCAGCTCAAGTGTCACCTCTAATGAAACCCACAGTGGGTTCGGTATGCTCAATCATGAGACTCATCCTCTGAGCTACATTCTAGGTCTATGTGAATAGCAGGGGTACTCGTATGAACTAGATCATAGCCCCTATGGGCTGGCTGCCAATTAGGGGGTCTTCCACCTCTGGAACTGCCTCTATATCTATCTCTGCCTCTTCCTAGTGGAGGTCAAGTCAATCTACCCATATGTCCGTATGGTGGAAAGAACTATGGGTGGAATGTAACATGCAGCTTTACTTCTTTCTTAGTGTCCTTTTCTCGCTCATTTGTATTTCTTTCTTCTTTTCTTTTTCTTTTTCTTTTTCTTTTTCTTTTTCTTCTTTTTCTTTTTCTTTCGTATTTGAATTTGGACAAATTCATGAGAAATGGTGTTTTTATTTTGAGGAGGATAGTAGGCCGCATCCTCATATATCTTGACCTCTCTAATTAAAATTGGCATTTAATCTCCTTTGACATTGTATTCGATTCCATCTCTTCAAAACTTTATGCACTGATGAAGGAAGGATAGAATTATCTTATTCTGGTGTATCCAAGGCCTACTGAGCAAAGTAGTGAACGATGTATTTGAATCAATTATATAAAACTTGGCTTCAGTCTTCCAGTCACCTATTTCCAAAGGTAACACTATGGAGCCTAAAGCCCTCTCACCCTGTTCATTGAATCCTCTCAACATCATCCGATCTCCTCAGAGTGTAGAGATGTTAATCTTCAAATAAGCAAGGGTCTTTAGACTCATAATGTTCACTGATGCACCTAGATCAACCAAAACCTTAGAAAGTTTGAATCTGCCCATATCCACTGTAATATAGAGGGGACAGTTGTGCTCTATGTCCCCTAAAGAATGTCTTCATCGGTGAATGTGACTCCCTAGGCTTCACTTGAATAATATACCTCCTCTCTAATAGTAGTCAGCTGAGCTAAGCATATCTCTGGATCAAGAAGAGCCTTGATTAATGATTCCCTCATCTCTTTAGATAAGATAAGGGCATCATATATGCTTAGTTTAGCTGGCAACTTTCTTAGGTGAGTGAGGACATTATAATTAACTCTAGGTTGATCCTCCATAAGCATATCCATGGGTGGACCATCCTGTGGAAGGGCTTCTTACTCATTAGTACCAATGACTTTTTTTCCATTATCTTGAGGTCCTACCCTAGGAGGTAGAACCTTGCCACTACAGAGGTTAACTTCGGTGATTTCTTGTGACGGGTTAGTGGAAGATTTTATCTAATCATCAAGCTCACCTACAGCTTCTCTTATAGGACCCTCCGAATCAGATGATTCCAAGTTTATCTCAAGAGGTGAACCTGTAGTATTCAGAAAAAGAAAGTCTATTTTTGAATCAGAAAGAGGATGATCGGAGTTATTATAATTATTTAGACTTGAAGAGTTTTCTAAAAGAGTAGAATTGGACAACCCATCAGAAGTGACACAGATATAATTCAAACTAGCTTTATTCTTTGATTTATTATATTTAGGAAGAGGTACATAGTAGAAATCTAGCAAAGTAAGTGGGGTGAGGGATTTGATGCCCTCATCCCTCGATATAAGATGTCTACTAGATGAAGAGCTAGCTGAAGTAGAAGTGTCTAAGTAGTAACGAATTGGAATGGAGGTGGGCTTGGGGTGGTTGTGCTACTTGGCTATCCCAGGATAGTGTGGGCTACTGTTGCTGCTGCTGAGCTCCCACTTTCCCCATGTTGTCTTTGGCAACTTATGAACCTTCCTTGATGTTGGAGGTTTGAGTTGCCTCTAGCATTTGCAAGGAAAGTTTATAGATTTTTCAAACAATCTTTTTAGAGGTTCGGGATAAGGAGATATCCTAACCTTCTTTTATTTTGAGAGGATAACATGTATCCCCAAGGATTACCCTAACAGAATAGGATGGTTGTTCCACTAGATATTCCTTTGGGATAACTATGGTGCTTGATTTGTAGCTATGCTCAAGCCAATCTTTAATGTAAAGCAATCCTCCAAAATATAGCCTAGCATGCAGTGGTAAGGTCAAAAGTTAGGATCATTGCTCTTGCCCACTTCCTCTGGCTTCCTAGGCTCGGGTACCTAAAAATCAAGTTTTTTTAAGAGGTTCTTAAAGATTTTCTTGACAACCTCCTTCTTAAATAAATATGGTTTGTTTAGTTTATCCAAAAGAGTAGGTGGATGGTAGCTACCTCAGAGCGAGTATGTGTACCACTACTATGACTATGGCTGAGGAGGAGGTAGAAAAGGCCATGGAGGCTGTTGTGGCAGTCAATAAGATGGCCTAGGTGGTGGTAAATGAGGTGGAAGTGAAAGTTGTGGAGCTCAAGGTCTCTGCTAATCTCCGTGTTTCCTTGTCTCATTGCTTCCGGCTTCTTTCATAGGCTTTTTATGGCTTTAGCTTGATAATTTATCTTGAAAAGGTAACTATTTGCCTCTCCTTGTAGACTAGCTATCTTGTTGATTAGCTTCACAAATATCTTGATGGTGAAACCTTTGAGCATGAAGGAGACTGGACCATGAATATTCTTTACTAGAATTTCAATGGCATGCTGTTCAGATAGCTGTGATTCATATTTCATACTCAAATTGTATCATCTAAGAATATAATCAATGAGGGACTCACCGGGGTATTATTGTGCTACAATTATATTGTCCACAGTCACCCTTTACTGAGCTCCAACAAACATCTTAATAAAGAGTTGCTCCAACTTAGCAAAAGTCTTTACTGAATTATTGAGGAGTTTGAAATACCAATCAAAGGCTATGCCTGCTAAACTGCTAATAAAAAGATGGAACAATAGTACCTCACTACCACCAGCATTGCAACAGTTGGTCTTGAAGTGCGCTATCTACTGGTGTGGGTTCCCGCTTTCATCAAAACTCTTGAAAGAAGGAGGCACAAAACCTTTATGATACTGGATAGCATCAATTTCTATGGATAGGGTCACTTTAGAACATGAACCATCTGGGCTTCTCACTATTTCTCTCAATAATGAGTTTAATATCTTTTCTTATATGGTGTGCGTCTACCTTCTCCTATCTGTCCCTCTCATGAGGTGAACTCTTGGGAAGATGTGGAATCATCACGCCATAATAATGAATGTGCTGTAGGAGTGAAGTGATATTGCTAGTAAATATTCAAACCTCTCATCTCTTTTCTCCATCCTTCTTGGTTATGGAAGGATTATGGTGTAGGTCATGTTGACCACAACACCTGACATGTGATGAAGGAGAGCAATATCAACCATATACTCACCGAATCTTCCAACAACCATCTCATAAAACTAACCTTCTATTCCTCTGCACTCCATACCTCCTTCTCTCTGAGATATGCTTGATGCTATGAGGAATGACTGATCTTAGTAAATTGAGCTTTAGACTCTAATCATTCAAGCTACCAACTTGGCATAGAATTATCTTAAGGCTAGCATAGGACCTCCTCCTATCTTTGATAGGTGCCTCATATTGAACTACAGGTGGAGGTGACACTGTAAACCTCCTAACATCTTCCTCTCCATTAGATCCAGAAAGAAGATGAAACTTGTTCTATGTAATTAAAGGAGAAACTATCCTGGGTGACTCCTCTACTGAAACCTGAGAGACTGCTTCCATCTCCTTGGTTGTGAGCACATAATGTCGCTTGATCCTATGCATCTATTGTGGCATTGAGTTCCACTGAGAGGAGCAGTGCAGAAACCAGACTCTATCTCATAGGTGGGGGAGACTATCCTTGATGATATGGTAGCCTTCCCCTTGGAAGAAGCCATTAGCTGCGCATCAAGGCGAATGGGAACAATTGAACGCAGCATTAGAAGCTATAACTACTGTGAGAACTTCCACCCTCTTCATCTTTAGTGAGGGAAATTTAGAATCTGATGGCATTTCAACATGGATGACTGGCTTCTGCCCAGTCACCACACTCCTACTAACGGTGGTGAGGGTTGCTCCCTCACAAGTGATTTTGGCCCCTTTGAATCCTCAGCCAAAGTGAATCAGATGGGCAAAGTCAGGGGCGCCCAATCCAAGGCCAAATCCATCCCAAAGGGAAAGTGAAGACATATTGGCATCCATTTGTACCGAAAACTTGAGAAAACTAGACCGAAGTTGGAATTTTGCAATTTTTGAAAATAAACTCAAATCTGATTTTTTTCCTTTGATATTCTGATGACTTTTTGAATTTTTGATTTAGAGTTTAAACCCACATTCCACAATTTGAATATGTTAAGTGGGGCTCTTTTGAATTTAGGAGAGAGATTTTGAATTTAGAATTGGAGAAGAGATTTTGAATTTAGAATCCATTTTCAACAAATTTGTATGTTGGAAATGGGTTCAAATATTTTGAAGAGATTTTATGCTTCCATTGGTTCATATTTGAATTTGATTTTGTTTGGGGACCCTTTATTTAACAAATTTGAGTATGTTAAATAGAGGGTCAATTGATTTTGTTTGTGATTACTTATTTAGCAAATTTGGATATGTTGAATGAGTTATTTGAAAATAATTTTCTTCTTTTGTTTGTTTTCCCATCATGTGAATCATGTGTGAATTGGATATGTAATCTTTACTTAGCAAGTTTGTGTATGCTAAATAAAGTCCAAATGTATTTGATTCTTTTTTTTTTTTGAAAATGGGGTCTTTACTTAGCAAATTTGGGTATGCTAAATAATGGCCAAATGTGTTTGATTTTTGATTTTTGAAAAATGAAACATTTACTAAGCAAATTTGGGCATGCTAAATAAAGAGTCCAAATGTGTTTGATTTTTGGTGATTTTGAAAAGAGGATCTTTACTTAGCAAATTTGGGTATGCTAAACAAAGTCCAAATGTGTTTTGGTTTTGATGTTTTGATTTTTGAAAAGAGGGATCTTTACTTAGCAAATTTGGGTATGCTAAATACCAAATGTGTTTTGGTTTTGATGTTTTGATTTTTGAAAATGAGGGATCTTTACTTAACAAATTTGGGTATGCTAAATAAAGTCCAAATGTGTTTTTGGTTTTGATGTTTTGATTTTTGAAAATGAGAACTTTACTTAGCAAATTTGTGTATGCTAAATAAAGTTCAAATGTGTTTGATTTTGATGTTTTGATTTTGAAAAGAGGGATCTTTGCTTAGAAAATTTGGGTATGCTAAATGAAAGATCCAAATGTGTTTTGAAAAATGAAACTCTCATTTAAAAAATTTGGGTATGTCAAATGGGAGTCAATCATGTTTTATTTTCAAAGATGAAATTTTATGTGTGATTATTAATTTTGAAATGGAGGGAATTCCAACTTCAACACATGTGAGTGTGTTGAAATGGAATTTCAAATGATTTTTTTTTGGAAATGAAATCTTCATTCAACAAATTTGATATATTGAATGAAGAGGTTTCATTTCAAGTAATTTTGAAAATGAAAGAAATTCATTCAATAAATTTGGGTATATTGAAATGAGGATATTCATATGTGATTTTGAAAGATGATATGATTTTATTTGAAATGAAATCTTCATTCAATAAATTTGGGTATATTGAATGAGGATATTCATATGTGCTTTTGAAAGATGATTTTAATTTTATTTGGAAATAAAATCTTCATTCAATAAATTTGGGTATATTAAAGGATATGTTCATTTGTGCTTTTGAAAGATGATTTTGATTTTATTTAGAAATAAAATCTTCATTCAATAAATTTGGGTATATTGAATGAGATATTCATATGTGCTTTTGAAATATGATTTTGATTTTATTTGGAAATGAAATCTTCATTCAATAAATTTGGGTATATTGAATGAGGATGTTCATTTGTGCTTTTGAAAGTTGATTTTGATTTTATTTGAAATGAAATCATCATTCAATAAATTTAGGTATATTGAATGAGGATATTCATATGCTTTTTTGAAAGATGATTTTGATTTTATTTGGAAATGAAATCTCCATTCAATAAATTTGGGTATATTGAAAGAAGATGTTCACTTGTGCTTTTTGAAAAATGATTCTTAACTTTTGATTTTTGAAAAGAACCTACGTGTAATAGTCTTGAAGATTGTTAGATGAGGTTGAGTTATGAAAATTTTTGTGCAAGTATTGAATTTTTTGGAAAGTTCTTTTGAAAAGTGAGATTTTTATGAAGGATTTATTTTTCTCTTATTTGTAGAATAAACCTTACCTTACCATAGGATTGATAAGTGAAGTTCAACATAATTTTTAGTCATTTCTTTTGTTTAAATTTTATTTTCACCTATTGGAGGACCCAACAGAGGTTTTAAGACCCACACGGAGTGAGGTCCTAAAACTTAAAAGATGTTGGCTAGCTTATCTTAAGAATGAAATAAACTAAGTGCCATGGAAAAGAAGGATAGTCTTAAACTCATATGAAATTCAAATCCACTATCGATACATGGAGACAATAATCATTTACCAAAGATGGAGAGAGGAACCATCCCTGGAGTTGCGGATGATATCTGTGTTTATTATTTCTCAAACTTTGGGAATTTGAAAAATAAAATGTATATATTGTGTTGGGACACATATATATGAGTACTCATTAGGTGATGACATTGAGAATGATGTACTATCTAGAGAGATAAGTAACCATTCCACAATGGACCTAATCACCTAATAAGGACTCCTAAGGACAATGGGTCTTCGAATGTAGATCTTTCCCCTACTTTACATGGAAAAGTAAAGTAGGGTTTATTTTAAATCAGGTTCATTTAGTTCCCTATGGAGGCAAGCCCCCATAGTTAATTACATCTTAAGGAATGAGATTTCTTAAGAATACTCCCGATTAAGGTAAATGATCATTGTCTCCAAAGATTTTAAAGATAGAACCATCAACATATTTTTTATTTCTGGAAGATCAAGTGGAATTGATCAAGAGATGGGAGTTATTATCAAAAATAAATGGAGATGAATAGGGGATGCTCATGATGCTAGGAAACCTAGTGAGCATCCCAAACTATCCTATTGTTGGGCTTTATATTTTTGAAATTGAGAAGAATTATACATTTGAGTTGAATTTTTATTAAAAATCTAGGGCTTACAATTCCATAATACAAGATCATTGAAATGCCTAAGAGGTGAGGGTTTATGCTTGTAGCCCACAAAGGGAAATAGCAACCTCAGATCCTAAATCTATGGAGCTTTGGCAGGGCCAAAGTATGACCTAAATCTAAGGCAAAATTGGGTATATGGTTTATCTCCACAAGAGAGAATAAACCACTGACTATTGGACTTACAATCGCCTGGGGGTGGCTGCCAACTAACTCCTCCTACAATTTTAAATATATGTAGGAAACTATGCTTTGCAAAATAGCTAGGCTGTTGTTTATTTAGAGAGAAGACTAAGTCTTTAAACACACTCCCTAAGAGACTAGATCATGAAGGGCATGAATAATTCCTTAAATCTAATGCAAATTTTGTTAAGTTTTATTTTGAATTTTAGACAATTTATTTGACACAGGCTATGGGATTTCATATGCCTAATGCATGAGAAGATTGATTATGGGCAAAAAATTAACAAGAAGGAGGTGTGTTTCTACCATGGCTCTCAAAGGTCAAGCCATTTTCTCTGGCAAAGGTGGAAGCCCTCCATTAGCAAGAGTGAAGCAATATATTTTATGCATGATGTGAGACATACAACATCCAGCTAAGGGGTTGCTAAATCTTTTATTATCTTACTTTATGTCTTAAGCTTTAGGTGAGGTTATGAGTTATTTAATTTAACTTTGAGTTGATTAATTGGATAGCAAATTTATTTTTCCTAAGAGTCTAATCTCATCCATTCAACAACCATCAAGCAATTAAGAAACTAAGAAAATCATGTCATTTCTAATGCACAAGCTAAACAAACATCAAAGAATTATATAAAGCTAGCAAAAGAATAAGAGGTCGATGTCATTAGGCTCCACTGCACAAACCCAAAAAGGAAAATGGGTAGCCGAGCTCTACCCTTATACAACCCGGATTACAAATGAAGAATTACAATTTAGAAAGAATTCATGTTATGGTGGTCTTCATTCTTCATTCTTCATTTCTTTCTTCTTTGATTTTACTTGGGATGTGGTTTGTTCTGTATTCACATGGTACATAAGACATGGTCTTATGACCAATGTTCACCTTAATCCTCCCATAACATTCATTGCAAATCTTAATTGCAAAAATTACATCAAAATGGGAAAGTAAATCGAACTAAACCTACAAAATAGAGATTTGCTAAACATACCACACAAAGCAGTTATAGGAACAATTTGGCCTTAGCACCCCACACATGGGTAACCAAGTCCACTTGTCCTAGTTTAGGTTATGCTTAGTGGTATAAGCAACACCAAAAGCATTTATATTTTATTACAATCTTAAGCACAATCCCCCCTAGAAGATATGATTAGACTAAGATCATCCTATCATCCTCTATGCACATGCACCCACATCTAGTCTAAAAAATATTACATCACAAAACAAAATCAGGCATCAAATGCACCTCATAAAGCTAGAAATGGTGACTTAGCCTAATGTGTGTCTTTCAAGGCTTGTGTGGCTTATCTTAGCTAGTCTTTAGGGTTAGAATTTTCTAAGTGTGAAGGATTCAACTTAGAGGGTGGTTTCATTTAAGTGATTTAGTTGATTTGTTAATTTTATTTAATGATTTGATTTGGTTTGAATGAACCTACATTTAGTTAATAAATGTTGTAAAGAGAAGAAAAGAAAAGAACTTCTCTTTCATCCCTACCTTAAGTGATTTTGAGGTAGATTCATTAGTGATTTTCTTTAGTGAAGTTTTATTATGTGTTTTAATTAACCTAAGTTTAGATTTACTCTAAATAGTCTATCCAACAAGAAAAGGCATCTTAGGATTAATTAAGGTGAATTACTATCACATAACACAACCATTTATTTCTTTCCAACATGTATATCATGCATATGAATGATCCTAAGCATACTATACATGCAATGCAAATTTTAGCACACCTTGATGATGAATGCTAAGAGATTGTGTTTAAGAAAATTTGGATATTCCATGAATGCATATTATTATGTAGAAAAGAGAGGGATTCTTTTGTCCATTAGCTAAATGCACAATCACATGTATAAAAGATATAAGTGACTATGGCACCATTGTTTTCTACACCAGGGGTGTAAGGTACAAGACCTACTTAGAGCTACTTAAAGCCTTACAACCCTGGGATGTCCAGACTAATATACCACTTTTCTTAAATACATGTAAATGTATAAAAGGAAACAAATGGATGAAGAATCATGTAAAAGACTTTGTGTTTGATTTAGTTGTATAATTTACATGTGTAAATGTGAAGATCCTTCTTAAGTCGTAACATAGAAGTGCATAGGAATAGATTTCAGTAAGTGTTATGTTCTTTTCAAATGAACTATACACTTTGCAAATCCTCTTCAAATCCATGTAAAGAGAAGAGAAGAAAATCACATAATACACATCTTATGCTATAATCACATGCAAGATTGTTATCATGTTTCATTTTGGTTAAAGTGTGAATTAAACCCATTAATTACCCTTTACCTAAACCAGTTTAACATAATTAAACAAGTAATTATGAGCCAACATATGATATGCAACCACATGGAATTTAAATCAACCTAATGAAATAAAAGTGATGCAATTGGCTCACAATTATTGATTAATTAAGCTAAAGGGTTTTTTATTAAGTACTTTGATAACCTTCCACACATGTGAGTTGGATATGATTTTCTCAAACTTACCTTAGCTTTTGAACACCTAATGATCTACCCAATAAGAGAGATTGATTAACTCCATATTGGTTTTAAAAATTTGATTAGACTAATTAAGTAGATCATTTGTGGATTAATCCTTATATTTGGATTAAGGATGAAAGGGGTTTAGGGAATAACTTAGGAAAAATATCCCAATCCCATTCCATAAACCTCCTCTTTACTTAAACAATGTTTAATTATCTTAATTAAGCAACTAAATAAATGTTCATTATTAAATTACTCTTAATTATATTAATAGGGTGATTCGGGGTTCATTAATTAATTTCCCTAGTTAACTTATTGATAAATTCCAACAAAATTAAGGGAGATAGAAGTCATCCCACTAAAGTAATTAGGTAGTAATAAAAGTAATTAAATTTTTAATTTAACCTTAAGTAAGAAAATTCACTATTTAAATTCAATTAGAAATATTTTTATTGGATTCCCCTAAATACCTTTAAAATGAGCCCACATTAATATTTTTGGAATTTTCTACATTTAATTTATGAAGTTTCTATGATTAATGGATAATTAGAATAGCCTAATTAATTAACAAATTCACCAGCTAATGGATCGACGCGATGCTTTCCATGGCATGATGAGATTGGTTTTTAAGTTATCAAATCATGTTGCCGGGCGAGATGCATTTTTCCTTGGGCCATCTGATCAAGGATAAGATGGCCAGGATTAATCTCGTGGTTCTAAAGGGTTTAATCGAGATCTAATGTGATTAAATCACCGTCCATCCAAAACACACCGATGGATGGTGTATGATTTGTCTCCTCGAAGGAGAGAGATGTCGCCCATCGATCATCGCTGGATCCGAGGTCACCCAAGCTTGGATGGAACTCAAACTCAACCCACAGCTTCAAAAGAACACAACCAAAAAAAGTAAATGGCTAAGATCTAATGGGATTATAATTCCCTTCATAAAGGACCAAGCATTTCTCAAGTTAGGATCAGTTTTGAACCATACCTCACCGTAGGTCACACCGGTGCTTCCAATGAGGAGGTAGCTTCATCTAGTGGAGAGTATGCTTTGATTTGAAGTGGATGTCTTGGTTGATCAAGCTCCCCTTCAATGGCAATTGGCTTTGATAAGTCCCCTTCTTGTGCCTTGGAGACTTAGGAAACACCTTGGGTGAGCTCGACTAGGTCCCTTGATGGTGCTTGCAAAGTGAATTTGGGTTTGGTGGAGAATTGGATGAATTAGAGTTTCAAAATACCTTCCCTATTTCGGCTTTGAAGACAATTGAGAAGGAGAAATTTAGGATGCTTGAAAATGGCTTTGGGAAACTTGGAGAAGCTTATTTTTGATCCCTAGAGCTCAATCGAATGCAATGTCTCTGGTTTGAGTGGAAATGAGGGGGAGTATATCCCCCCTGCTTGGATCGGATGGCCAAGGCTAGCTTTTCTATTTTTGATCAATTGCTATGATTTATGGGTTTGTTTAGGCTATTTGACACTCCATGTGATTTGTTTTAGCAGAGGAGTGGAGGAGAGGGAGTGCCCATGTGCTAGGTGAGTGTATGGAGTGATCCAAGTGTTAATTTTGCATTGAGGGGCTTTGGCTTTGGGTCATGGCTGACCCAAACCCATTGGGTCATGTTCACCACCCTTCTTGGTGTCCAAATGGACCACTAGGAAGATGCCAAGTAGCCATGAGAAAGAATTGGCCAAATTCCAAGTGAATTTGGCCATAGGATACCCTTTGACCTAGGGGTAAAATGGTCATTTGGCCTTGATTTTGATTTGGGCAGATTTGAGATGATTCAAAAGTGGGTTGGGCAAAATTTCAAGTGATTTGGAGTTCATTTGATTTGAATTGGTTCAATTTGACCCATTTAGGTCAAATTGGGTCAATTTGGGTTAAGTTGACTAATTGGTCAAATATTGTCAAACCAGGGTTAGGTCAAGTTCGAATGATCATTTAGAGCCTATGGGTGTCTTTGGTTTGGTTCAATTTGGTTTATATTTGGTTTTGGTTCATTTAGGTTCATTTAGGTCAAATGGGTCAAGTTGACCAATTTGACCCATTTGACCCAATTAGGGTCATGGTTTAGATTGATTGATCATTTGAAATGTATTGCAAGCTTTGGTTTCAATCAATTTTGGTTTAGTTTGATTTCAAGTTGATTTGACCTTTGTGTCGGGTTCATGGTCCATTGTTGGGTCTAGTTGGCCAATTGAAGCTTTGGTATGTTCAACAAGTGATTTAGAATGAATTTGACCCATTGGTTGTAATCAATTTATCTTAGATCAAGATTTGACCCATTTTAACTTTTTAAGTTAACTTGAGCCAACTTAGGTCAAGTGGTCTATTCGGCTAAGTTTGGCATCAATTGATGAGTTGGTCTAGTTCAATCATTATTTATGAATTGGTTTAGATCAATGGTTTCAATCAATTTGTTATATGGTAAATTTTTGCTAGTTTAGGTTTCATTTGGGCTAAGTGTTGACTTGGTCAAAGGCTAGGTTTGACCTAATTTGAGTGATTGACCAACCTAGATGATTGTTGCTCATATGTGAGGAATGTAAGTTCTAGTTCAATCCAATTTGGGTTGGATTAGAATTTAGCTCAAAAAAGGTGCTTTAGGTCACTTTGGGTCAACTAAGCCTAAATGGGTCAATTGGCTTGATCAAGGCTTGATTCAAGTTTGGTTGAACTCACATATGGACTTGTGATTGAAATATAAATTCAATTGCAAGTGAGTTGATGTAAAATGGGTTTTGAATCAATTTCAAGTTCAAAGGATGAACATGGATTTGATTTGGGTTAGTTTGATTTTGGTTTGATGATTATAGTTTATGTTTATATTTGGGCATGTGATTAAAGGAATGATTCTTTGATGAGAAAATCCAAAGGTTTGAATTGATTTGAAAATGATTTGGTTAAGTTCAAGAATTTGACTTGAAAGGTTATAGGTTGGACTTAGGTTAGATTTGGACTTGAGTTTTTGAATTTAGTTTTGGTTGTTTGAATTTATATTTCATTTATATTTGTGAATATAAATGAGAATATAAATGGGTTATGATAAAATCATTTGAATTTGGAGTGATTTGAATTTGATTTGAGCTAAGTCCATAAGATGAAATCAAAATGGCTTAGGAAAGATTTTGGGATTTGAATTCAATCATGGGTTTCAATTATTTGGTTTGGAATGATGATTTGAGAAAATCCATTGAGTTGGAATTGATTTAAGGTTTGATTTGAGATAAGTCCATAAGATGGAATCAAAGGGCTTAGAAAGGTTTTGGATTTAATGTTGATCATGGGTTTTAATCATTTGGAATTGATTTGAATTTGAGTGAATTGTTGATTTGAATTTGAAGTTGATTTGAATTTGAAGTTGATTTGAATTTGATTTGAATGAAGTTGATTTGAATTTGAAGTTGATTTGAATTTGAAGTTGAGAATTAAGTTTGACTTGAAAGAAGGAAGTAAGGATTTGGTTAAAGCTATAGGGTAGGCAAGTTTTCCTAATACCCCTAAGGCATAACCTATTCCTATGACTAACTCTTCTAAGTCTCAGGGTCGTTAAGTGTTCACCTAATCACTAAAAGTGTCTTAAGACTAAGGAACTCTAGTGACTAGAGGAGTCCTATGTCGGTGAAGAAGTTGAAAGCTCACTCCAAAAGTGAGGTCAACAAAGGGTATAATTAAAACTTTCATATGACCTTTCACTATATATTTGAGACTTCAAGAAGTTGATATAAAGAAAGAGAACCCCAAAATAGTTGGTAATAAATATATCATCATACCAAAATCATAATTTAGAAGCAATAGCACCATTCAATATGAATGCAATAATAACACTTTGAAGGTAAGTAAAACCCTTTAGTC
Organism: Cymbidium sinense; assembly: GCA_021442155.1. Taxonomy (NCBI): domain Eukaryota; kingdom Viridiplantae; phylum Streptophyta; class Magnoliopsida; order Asparagales; family Orchidaceae; genus Cymbidium; species Cymbidium sinense. The sequence goes on from CM038214.1 coordinate 160,479,694, forward strand.
CAGAGCAAAGAGTCCACAAGAATAAAGTTATTCAAAATCCTCCAAGCTAAAATTGAATAGAAAATGGGAATGATATTATTCCAAAGTTTAATAAAAACATTAGAGGGTTCTATTTATATCTAATAAAATTCCAAACCTCTTTAAGAACAAAGTCACCATTATAAGAAAGCTTAAACATTTGGTCAGGTTTGTTAGAAGAAATGTGGATATTTCTAAAGTTGTCAAATAGAGAAATAGGGATAATTCACGAGTTTGCTTTCATTCTAATTGTTATTAAGCCCAAAAGAATTAACTTTGATAGCAACAGTAGAGTGGGTAGATAAAAGGTGTCAATAGAGTAGTTGCCAATCTAATTATCTTGCCAAAAGAAGGAAGAACCCGACTGAATACCCCAAGATATTAATGATTCAGCAACCCATTTAATGGAACTAAGCCTTTTCCAAATCGGAGAGTCATAAACTTTATAAGCATAGTTAAGGGGGTGTTTGACTTGGCAATATTTTTCCATCATAAAATTATCCTAAAGGCTTTTATTCTTTCTAAAATCCCCCCAGAGCTTATAAGAGAAGGTAGTGATAGCTTCATGAATAGCTTGCAACCAAGAGCACCTTCTCCTAAAGGACCACAACATTTATGCCAAGATGTCCAATGCATTTTTTTGGTAGAATTATTAGAGCCCCAAAAAAATTTGTTAATCAAACGATCAATTCTGATAAGTGTAGCATTAGTGGGGGATAATAGGTTTAATCAAATAAAGAGGCATTGAGTTGAGAGTTCTTTAAGAATAGTGAGCCTACCACCAAAGGAAAGTAAATGGAATTCCCAAACAAAAAAATTTATTTGAAATTTTTTGAATTAACTCACAAAGAGATGGGAACATTTCGCCTTTAGAGAGCGAGCCCAAGTACTTAAGAGGTAAGTGTTGATGTTTAAAATTAGTGATATGCACAATTTGATTGATTTTATTATTGGAGATACTAGAGGATGTGATAAAATAGCTTTTTTATCATTGATAGAAAGGCCACTTTCTCGCCAAATTTATTTTAAAAAAGACTTGAGATGCTTGATGTGATGAATAGAATCATTGCAAAAAAAAAATAATGAAATCATCAAAAACTTAAATGGGAAACAGGAAGACCACCAAGAGTTTTGTAGTACATACTAGGATTGTTTAAGAATAAATCATTGATGCTCCTAGATAAGTACTCAATAGCAATAATAAATAAAGCAAGAGATAAAGGATCCCCTTGTCATAAGCCATGGGAAGAGGGAAAGAAACTCAAGGCTTCCATGAAAAAAAAAAAATTATTAATATAATTTTTAATAAGAAGAATAAATTTATTAGAAAACCTAAATAAATTTAGAATATGGAAAAAGGAAATCCCAAGAGATGTTATCAAAGGCTTTGGTAATATTTAATTTGAAAAGAATGTTGCCACCTCTAGTCTTGGCATCAAGATCATAAATTAATTCTTGGGCAAGTAAAATATTGTCAGAAATGGATCTACCTCTAATAAAACTAGTTTGGTTAAGAGAGATAATTCTATTAAGTAAATGACTAAGTCTGGTAAATAAGTCTTGATAAGAATTTTGGAAATCGCTTATTGAAGAAGGTGCAAAGACTAATAGGTCTAAAATCACTCTAATAGTCCGATTATCTTTCCAAGGTATGAATAACAATAAAGTACTAGAAAAATATCTAGTAAAAAAGATTACCATTGAAAAATCAATCATAGCCTAAATCAAATCATTTTAATGATAAACCAACATTTTGAAAAATTGAGTAGTGAAACCCTCCGACCAGCAACAAAATCTATGTTCATGCTATTTAGAACTTTGAAAATTTCATCTATATTAGGCACAATGGTAAGCAAATCATTATCATCATTAGTAACAATAGAAAGAATAAAGTATGATTGAGAAATAGCTTCATAAGAGCAATTCTTATTAAGCATATTTCTATGGTAATTAATAACTGATTCCATAATATCATTATTCTCCATAATCCAATCTCCATTATCATTTTAATTTTTAAAATATTATTTAAATCTATCTGTTTATTAACCAAAGCATGGAAATTCCTAGTATTCCTATCATAATCTTCAATATGTTTACTAGGAGATTTTTGACACCAATATGTCTCTTCAATATTTTGGAAGTTAACAAGTTTATCTTTCACCTCAATCAAGTCTATAATCATATAAGGATGACATAATAGAATTCAAGATCACAAACCAATTTTTCCATATCTTTAATATTGGAAAAAAGGTTTTTAAAATAATGCTTGTTCCACCAACCCAAATTTTTTTTAAGTCTTTTAAGTTTAAACCAAAGTCTATTCATCCCCATAATTGAATTATCAGGATGTAAAGGAGCTTTCCAATTATTAGCCACAACATTAAAAAAAAATCAATATGCTGAATCCACATGTTTTGAAATCTAAAAGGAGAGGGGTTTTTTAGTCTATTAGAATTATCTTTAATAGAAACCAGAAGAGGAGCATGATCTAACAAGGTTCTGCCTAAATCATCAATAGAAATAATAGACCATTGAGTAATCCAATGAGTATTAAAAAGAAACTGGTCCAACCTTCGCCAAAGTCTAGAGTTTTGCCAAGTATAATTAGAGCCTTTAAAGCCAATATCAATCAAATTACTATCAAGGATCATATTGGAGAAATCTTCCATGGAATGAATATTAGGAGAGCATCCACCACTTCATTCAGAAGAGAATAAAATGGTGTTGAAATCACCACCAACAAAACAAGGTTTGTTGACAGAGGTAGCAAAATTCCTCAAATAATCCCAAAGAAGATTTCTACCAGATCTATAACAAGATGCATAAATAAAGGAGCCCAAAACACAATAATCACCATAAGAGATTTAAGCATTGACAACTTGATGAAAGTCATCAAGAATAGAGACCTCAATGAAATTATTCCAAAAACACAAAATCTTATTACTAACATTAAAGAAAAATTTATTAAAATAGATCATTCTAGCAACATGGTTAATTTTATTAGCATGAATAAGATGCTTCGGAATAATAAGAAGAGAAATATTATGAATACGATAAAGATTTCTAATATAATTATGAATAGAGATGGCCAATCCCTCTAATATTCTAAACAAGAAAATTAAACATAAAGAAAATAAAAAAGGGGGGGTTAAGCAAAGGTTAATTAAGAGAGGTGGGAGAGGCCGCAGTAGATCTAGTGTTTTTAGATAATTTAGGAGGGAAATTTTAAACATTTTTTTCTTTTAGCATGATAAGTTTGAAAGCCATTTTCTTTTCCCCTAGAGTCATCATTCGAGTAAGATTTAGTAACATTGGTCATTGATTTAGGAGAAATCTCCAAGTGTTTGGAGGGGAGTTCACCTTCTTCCAAATCCATATTTAGTTGAAAAGTAGGATTAACATGAATATCAAGATTAAAAATGAGAGATGGTGATGATTTAGAACCATTTAAAGCACAAGTAGTAGAATTCAGATCAAAATTATTTTCAGCATGCTCAACATCATTTAAATCCTCATTAAAAGCTTCATTTTCATTGATCAAAGCTGGCATAGATGCAAGAATAGAATCAAAGAAAATAGAATCATCTTCTAATAACTTAAAGAATTTATTATTCCCCATATTAGAAATATTCAAATTCAAAGAAGGAATAAGAGGTAAATCATCCTTCCCATTTTGAATATCAGCCGAATCCCTACCATCATTAAAAGCTGAAACATGTTCAACAGGATCAACCCCTATATCCAAGGAATCAACCTCAATAATAGCCTTCATACCATCCTTAGATGAAAATCCAACATAAGTAGGAATCATCTTATGGGTAGAGATAACATTTTCTTTAGGAGGAATTCATTTTTTTAAGTGGGCATGTAGAATAAATCATTCTGAATTATCATGACCATGTATTTTATAGTGGAAACAAAAAATCAGAATGTTCTCTAATTCAACCTTTTGCTAATACCCATATTTTTCAAAGCCAATCCAAACTTCCTTAGGGTATTTTTTAGTTATGTCTAATTCCACGAGGATCCGAGCCATAGAAGGGCAAGATCGCTCAGCGGTCGCTTGGTCGAGTTGCAAAGGCCGACCAAATAAAGCCCTTATAGTAAAAAGCACATGATGGGTAACAAAATGAATGTGCATATTAGGAAGAGATAACCACATAGGGAAAATAGAGATTCTTAATGTCAAAAGGTGGCTACTTCAAAACACATTTGACAATTAAAGATGAAATAAGAATGTCCTAAAAAACACATGAATAATCTGCATCAGAAGTTGAATCGTGATATGCCAAGGGTCAATAAGACCAATCGAGAAGGCACCCATAAGCTTGAGATTATGGAAAAAGAGTGGATCTTATCCAACTTCATGATGCAAAGTAAATTTACCAACAAGAGAAAATTCAAATGGTTTTGCCAACTTTTCAACATCCACAAAACATTTTGGACAAAAAAACCTCTAAAAGATGTCAAAATGAGATTAATCAATCAACGAGGGAGAAATCTACGAGAGTGCTTCCTTGAAAGATTTCATAAGATGATAGCCGCCAACTCAAAATGTCCAAAATGTCATATGCCCTAGCTGAAACATCCAAACTTTGGAGGTGGATGCTAAGGAATAGAACTCAATGCAGCCAAGGAATAGAACTTAATGCAGCCATGGTCAATGACAAAACATCACACAAATGGCTAGATGTTGTTCATGCCTTTGAAATCGGTCAACATTGAAGTCGAAGCAAAAAAAATCCCCAGTTAGGGGAGTGCCACTAAGAGGGATTCAAAAATCATCAAAGAATGAGAGAGCGCTCAGGGGAGGAGGGTTGGGTTTTTAGGGTTTAGGTATAGGGGTTTAGTTTAGGTTTAGGGTTTATTTGGGTTTAGGTTTAGTTATTTTATTTTAAGTTTTTTTGGATTTAGGGTTTAGGTTTATGTTTAGGTTTTAGGGTTTAGGTTTTATGTTTATTTAGGTTTATTTTAGTTTATTTAACTTTTAGGTTTAGTTTAGAATTTAATTTTGTTTAGGTTTAGTTTATTTGTTTAGTTTTTGGGGTTTAGGTTTAGGTTTAGGTTTATTTTAGTTTATTTTTAGGGTTTAGGTTTAGGGTTTAGGGTTTAGATTTTATGTTTTAAGGTTTAGGGTTTAGGGTTTAGTTTAGGTTTAGGGTTTAGGTTTAGTTTAGTTTGTTTATGGGTTTAGGATTTAGTTAAGGGTTTTGTTCAAGTTTATTTAGTTTATTGGGTATATTTTTTTTTTAGTTTTTTGGTTTAGTTATTTTAGGGTTTAGTGGGTTTATTTATGGGTTTTGGTTTAGTTTATTTTAGGGTTTAGTTTAGATTTTAGTTTATTTTAGCTTTTATTTAGTTTATTTTTTATTTTGGGTTTTTGGGTTTAGGTTTATTTGGTTATTTAGGTTTATTTTAGGTTTAGGTTTAGGGTTTATTGGGTTTAGTTTAGTTTATTTAGTTTAGGTTTAGGTTTAGGGTTTAGAGTTTAGGTTTATAGGGTTTAGGGTTTAGGGTTATAGGGGTTTAGGGTTTAGGGTTTTATGTTTAGGGTTTAGTTTTAGGTTTAGGGGTTTAGGGTTTAGGAGTTTAGATTTATTTTTTTAGGGTTTAGGGGTTTAGGGTTTTAGGGTTTAGGTTTTATGGTTTAGGGTTTACAATTTTAGGTTTAAGGTTTAGGGTTTAGGGTTTAGGCTTTAGGGTTAGGGTTTATTTCTATTTTTATATATTTTTTTTTATTTTAGTTTTTGTACAATTTATTAAAGTGGTAGGTTTAGGTTTGTTTCGTTGATTTTTTATTTATTTTATTTTATTTTTTTATTTTATTTAAGGTTTATTTTAATTTTTATTTAGTTTAGTGATTTATTTTTTTAGTTTAGGTTTTTATTTTATTTTATTTATGTTTAGGTTTAGTTTAGGTTTATTTTTTAATTTAGTTTTATTTTTATTTTATTTTTTAGTTTTCAGTTTTATTTTTTATTTTTATGTTTAGGTTTAGGTTTTTTATTTTTTTTAGGTTTAGGTATTAAGTTTCTATTTTATGTTTTTTCTTATTTTTTATTTTTTAGTTTTAGTTAAGGTTTACGCTTAGTTTATTTTATTTTATTTAGTTTAGGTTTCAGTTTAGGTTTAGGTTTTATTTATTTTAGTCTAGTTTATTTTAGTTTAGGTTTATGTTTACTTTATTTTTATTTTAGGTTTAGGTTTTTTTTTAGTTTAGGATTTATGTTTTATTTTTTATTTATTTTTTAGGTTTGGGTTTTTATTTAGTTTTTATTTTATTTTAGGATTATTTTATTTTTATTTTTAGGTTTATTTTATTTATTTTATTTTTAGTTTAAGTTTTATTTTAGTTTAGTTTATTTTATTTTATTTTTAATTTTTTTATTTATTTTTTTTAGTTTAATTTTATTTATTTAGTTTATTTATAGTTTAGGTTTAGGTTTAGGGTTTAGGTTTAGGGTTTAGGGTTTAGTGTTTAATGTTTGCGGTTTAGGTTTAAGGTTTAGGTTTTAGGGTTTAGGGTTTTTGGTTTTGGGTTTGGGTTTAGGGTTTAGGGTTTAGGTTTAGGGTTTAGGTTTAGGGTTTAGGGTTTGGGTTTTAGGTTGGTTCAAGTTTTAGTTTAGTTTAGGGTTTTTATTTTTTAAGAGAATAAATTTAGATTCAACATTTCTTCTTTTGATTTCATCAACCAAGTAGCACCAAGTTTTTTTAAGACACAAATGATGTCAAAGATAAAAAATGAGCGAGAAAATCAAAACCTTTGATAACTAGATCATCTCTACAAGAAGACATAGTTCCATAAGCAGGTCAGTGTTTGTTCTTGTTCTCCATTCATAAAACCTCTCTCAGTAGCGATCCACCATTATATCCCGATCTCTCCCTCGACACCACCATGGTAACCTCATCTCCTCCACACACCCCTACTCTAACCACCTCCATATCATTTAGATCCCCACCACTTTGATAATGGCCTCCGCTTTCCACCTCTAAGATTGAGATTTAGTTGTGGTGGTGTTCCCTGTTCCATTCTTAGGGTTTAGGTTTAGTTTTAGGTTTATTTAGTTTATTTAGGTATTTGGGTTTAGTTTGGGTTTTAGGCTTTTGGTTTTAGGGTTTAGGTTTAGGGTTTAGGGTTTAGGGTTTAGTTTATACTTTTAGGGTTTAGTTAGGATTGGTTTAGGGTTTAGGAGTTTGGTGTTTAGGGTTTAGGGTTTTAGGTTAGAGTTTAAATTAGTGGGTTTAGGTTTAGGGTTTTAGGTTTAGATTGATTTAAGTTTAGTTTTGATTTAGGTTTATGGTTTAGGTTTAGGGTTAGATAGTTTTAAGTTAGTTTTAGGTTTTTTAGTTATGATTTATGGTTTAGGGTTGATTAGTTTAGGGTTTAGGGTTTAGGGTTATAGGTTTAGAATTATAGTTTAGGGTTAATTTTATTTATGGTTTAGTTTATTTTAGGATTTTTTAGGGTTTAGGGTTTAGGTTTAGTTTTTTTTTAAATTAAATTAAGGTAGGTTTAGGTTTATTTAATTTATTTTTATTTATTTTAGTTTATTTTATTTTTTATTTTATTTATGTTTTTTTTAGTTTGGTTTATTTATTTGGTTTATTTATTTTAGTTTATTTTAGGTTTAGGTTTGGTTTAGGTTTATGTTTATTTTTTTAGTTTAGTTTTATTTTTATTTTAGTTTTTTAGGTTTAGGCTTTATTTTTTATTTTTTAGGTATATGCTTATATTTTATTTTTTTAAGTTTAGGTTTTTAATTTATTTTTTTATGTTTAGGTTTTAAATTTTTATTTTAGGTATACTATTAGGTTTTATTTTTTAGTTTAAGTTTAAGTTTATTTTTAGTTTATTTTATTTTATTTACTTTAGGGTTTTGGTTTATTTTATTTTAGGATTAGGTTTAGGTTTTATTTATTTTAGTTTATTTTATTTTATTTTTATTTTAGGCTTAGTTTTTTTTAGTTTAGGGTTTAAGTTTTATTTTTATTTATTTTTAGGTTTTATTTTTTATGTTTATTATTTAGAGTTTAGGGTTTACGGTTTACGGTTTAAGGTTTAGGGTTTTAGCTTTTAATCTTTTAAGGTTTAGGGTTTAAGGTTAAAGGTTTTTAAGGTTTATAATTTAGGCTTTTGGGTTTTGGGTTTAGTGTTTAGACTAAATGGTTTATAGTTTTTAGGGTTTAGGGTTTAAGGTTAGCTTATTGCTTAGGGTTAGTTTAGGGTTTAGGGTTTAAGGTTTAGGATTTAAGCTTTAGCACTTAAGGTTTTTAGGGTCTAGGATTTAGGGTTTAGGGTTAGTTAAGAGTTTAGGGTTTAGGATTTTAAGGGTTAGTGTTTAGGGTTTAGTATTTTGGGTTTTGGACTAGGGTTAGTTTAGATTATGTAATCGGTAGGTTTTGGTTTATTTAGTTTATTTTTAATTTATTTTAGTTTATTTTATTTTTTTATTTTTTATTTAGTTTAGTTTATTTATTTTAGGTTTATTTATTTTGGTTTAGGTTTTTTTTGGTTTAGTTTAATTTTTTAGGTTTAGGTTTAGGTTTATGTTTATTTTTCTTTAATTTTATTTTATTTTATTTTTTGTAGGTATTTTATATTTTATTTTAGTTTAGGTTTAGGTATTTATTTTATTTTTAGGCTAGGTTTTAGGTTTTTTATTTTAGGTTTTCTAGGTTTAATTTTTTAGTTAGGTTTAAGTTCATTTTAGTTTATTTTATTTTATTGATTTAGGGTTTAGGTTTAGGTTTTATTTATTTTAATTTAGTTTATTTTAGTGTTAGTTTATTTTATTTTTATTTTAGGTTTAGGTTTTTTTTACTTTAGGTTTAGGTTTATTTTTTATTTATTTTAAGTTTTATTTTTAGTTTATTATTTAGGGTTTAGGGTTTGGGTTTAGGGTTGGTTTAGGGTTTTAGGTTTAGGGTTTATGATTTTATGGTTTGGGGTTTAGGGTTAGGGATAAGGGTTTAGGTTTAGGTTTAGTTTAGGGTTTTATTTAGTTTATAGTTTAGTGTTTAGATTTAGGTTAGGTTTTAAGTTTAAAGTTAGGTTAGGTTTAGGTTTTTTATAGTTTAAGGTTTAGCTTTAGTTTAGAGTTTTAGGTTTTAAGTTTTATTAGATTAGGGTTTAGTTTTAGGTTTATAGTTTAGTTAGTTTAGTTTAGGTTAGATTAGGTTTAGTTTAGGTTTAAGTTTTAGTTTAGGTTTAATATTTTTTTGGTTTGGGTTTTGGGTTTTAGGGTTTAGGTTTATTTATAATATTTAGAGTTTATAGTTTTTTAGGTTTAGGGGTTTAGTTTAGTTTAAGTTTAGGTTTAGTTTAGGTTTTATCACTTTAAATTTGGGTTTAGATTTTATTATAGTTTATGATTTTAAAGTTTAGTTTAGTTTAAGGTTTAGGTTTATTTAGTTTAGGTTTAGATAGGTAGTTTAGGTTTAGGGTTTAGTTTTATTTTATGTTTGTAGTTTTAGTTTAGGTTAGTTAGTTTAGTCTAGGTTTAGGTTTAGGTTTAGAGTTTATTTTTAAATATAAGTAAAATGGTAGGTTTAGGTTTGTTTAGTTTATTTAGTTTATTTTTTATTTATTTTATTTTTATTTTTATTTAGTTTAATTTATTTTTTTAGTTTAGGTTTTATTTTAGTTTATTTTTTTTTGGGTTTGGTTTAGGTTTATTTTATTTGTTAGTTTAGTTTTATTTTTATTTTTTTTTTTTAGGTTTATATTTTAGGTTGGGTTGGATTTAATTTAATTTTTTTAGGTTTAGGTTTTTGGTTTTTCATTTAGGTTTATTTTTAGGTTTTATTATTTTAGGTTTGGTTTAGGTTTATTTTTAGTTTATTTTATTTTATTTAATTCAAGGTTTAAGTTTAGTTTATTTTAGGTTTAGGCTTAAGTTATATTTATTTTAGTGTATGTTTAAGTTTATTTTATATTTAGGTTTTGGATTTATTTTCATTTAGATTATTTATTTATTTTTAGGTTTTAGGGTTTAGGATTAGGTTTTAGGGTTTATATTTTTTTGGCTTAGGTCTTAGGGTTAGGGATTAGGGTTTAGTATTTAGGGTTTAGGTTTTATGGTTTAGTGTTTAGGCTTTAGTGTTTAGGGGTTTTAGGTTTATTGTTTAGGGTTAGCTTAGGATTTAAGGTTAGTTTAGGGTTTATGGTTTAGGGTTTAGGGTTTAGGGTTTAGAGTTTTAGGTTTAGTTAGTTAGTTTAGGTTTAGTTTAGGTTTAGGAGTTTAGTTAGGGTTTAGGTTTAGGATTTAGGTTTTAGGGTTTATAGATTTATGGTTTTTTAAATTAAAAAAAGATGTTTAATTTTATTTTGTTTATTTAGTATATTATTTATTTATTTTAGTTTATTTTATTTTATTATTTATGTTTTGGTTTATTTTATTTAGGTTTTATTTATAAGTTTATTTTGTTTTAATTTAGTTTAGGTTTATATTTATTTTATTTAGTTTATTTTATTTTTATGTTATTTTAGGTTTAGGTTTTATTTTATTATTTTTTATTTTATTTAGGTTTAGGTTTTTTGCTTATTAAATTTTATTAGTTTAGTTTAGCTTTAAGTTTTAAGTTTTTCATTTTTTTAGGTTTAGGGTTTAGGTTTATATGGTTAGGTTTAGTGTTTAGGGTTTAGTGTTGTAGGTTTTAAGGTTTATGGTTTAGGGTTTAAGGTTTAGGGTTTAGGGTTTAGGGTTTAGGGTTTAGGGTTTAGGGTTTAAGGTTCTAGGCTTTGGGTTTAGGGTTAAAGTTTATTTATTTATTTATTTTATTTAGGGTTTGGGGTTTAGGGTTTAGGGTTTTTAAGATTTAGTGTTTAATTAATTTTTTTGGGTTTAGGGTTTTAGGTTTAGAGAGGTTTAGGTTAGGTTTTTTTTAATTAAGTAAATCAGTTTAGGTTTATTTGGTTTATTTTATTTTTTATTTTATTTAGGTTTTTGGTTGATTTATTTTAGTTCATTTTTTTGGTTTATATTTTATTTATTTTTAATTTAGTTTCTTTTATTTTAATTTTAGGTTTAAGTTTATTTTTTTTAATTTTAGTTTAGGTTATGGTTTTTTTTTATTTTATTTTTAAGTTTAGGTTTTAGGTTTATATTTTAGATTTATTATTTGTTTTTATTTTTTAGTTTAGGTTTAGCTTTAGTATATTTTAGGTTTAGCTTTAGATTTAGGTTTATTTTATTTTGTTTATTTTAGGTTTAGGTTTTTTTTTTATTTTAGGGTTTAGGTTTTATTTTTTATTTTAGGTTTTAGGTTTAAATTTTTATTTAGTATTTTATTTTATTTTAGATTTATTTTATTTTTTTAAGTTTTGTCTTTATTTATTTAGGTTTTATTATTAGGTTTATTTTATTTTTTAGTTTATTTTAGGTTTTATTTATTTTATTATAATTTTTTTATCTTCTATTGTAGGGTTTTTTTATTTTATTTAGTTTAGGTTTTTATTAGGTTTTTTGTTTTAATTTTAGGGTTTAGGTTTAGTTTAGGTTAGGGTTTATTTTACAGTTTAGGGTTTAGGTTTAGGGTTTAGGGATAAGGTTTAGGGTTTAGGGATATTAGGTTTAGGTTTAGCTTTTTAGGTTTAGTGTTTAAACTTTATGGTTTAGGGTTTAATTATAGGTTTAGGGTTTAGGAAACCCATATGGGAATTTTATTGCCACAAAAAAAGGGTTACAAGGTCCTTAAGGGGATAAACTCCTATTGCTCAAAAGCTACAATCGACTAGAGTAAATCCCTATCTAAATACAACTAAAGCAAAATAAAAAGAGGAAAACAAATATACAAATTGATTAACAAGATAAGCCAATGAAAGATTAGGGCCAAAGCTCTTCAGGATGAGAGAATGCATGACACTATGGAGCAAACCTACAAGAGAACAAGAGAGTTGCACCTGCAAAATTGTAGAAAAAAAAGAAATTAGAGCATTAAGGTAATATAGAAAGTGAAAATGAAAGTCATACTAAAAAAGATAATAAGGAAGTGTGATAGAGAAGACTAAGGCTCAGTCACACCAAGTTGGGGTAGATGCAAATATGAGCATCCATACTTCAGCAGAAGAGTTACATCACAAGAGCTACTACCAAACCAAAAAGGAGTGAAATCATCACAACCATCATAGCCAACAAACCTATATAGCAACCATTTGTTGAAAGTCTTTTGAGCCTTAGTACCTGCAAACCAAAGCAAAGCCCCGTACTGAATAGAAAATAAAGCAGGAAAGAGCAGAATGGGTGAGGGGAATCCATGCAGAGTAAATGTCATCATATTAGGCACCATGTCATGAGAATCCCAACACAAATGAAAGTGAACCATCATTGTCAGGTCTACCATATTTTTAATCAGGTCCAAGGGTTTAATTAGATCAGCATGAAGACCAACCACAGAAAAACAACAGAAAAGGCCAAGCAAAGGTAAGAAGCATAAAAGACCAATAGAAAGACGACACGAAATCCAAAAACAAAATAGCATGGAATTAACCCCATCCCAAACATATGGGACAAATATTAAACAAAGCGGTCTAAATAGCCAAGAAATGGAGGATATACCCCATAAAAAGAAGTGCAATGAAAGAAAGCAATGTAGAAGTTAACAACCTCCGTGTTATAGAAGTTAGTAACCAGCAAGTGTAAGGCAAGACAGTATATCCCAAGCCCAAATTACCACAGGAATTATAGAAGTCTATCAGAGAGGAGATGGGAATGTAGCAGCAGATTAGATGAACCATAAGGCATAGCTAATAAGATGCTCCCCACCACAAACAACTCCAAGTAAAGACAATCAGAGAGACAATCCCAGAATCAACTTGCTGAGCAGAAAACTTAGTAATCCAGTTCAGCCTACAACCAAGCGGTAATAGGACAAGCGGCCATAAATCCACCCATTCAGAGTAAACAAAGCATAGGTTAAAATCAAATTAGACAAAAGCATAATCTCAGTGATCTGCACAAATCTAACAAAACCAAGAGGAAGAAAATAGCAGCAGGTTAAGTTGATCTCAAACATCGGATCGCTGACTGGTTGCAAGAAAACATTGAAAAACGACCAACAACCATAAAGATAGCTGGACATAGGACCCAAAAAATCAACAATAACAATAAAAACAACAATACAATTGCACCCACCATATGATAAGTCTGAAAAGCGAGATACAAAAAAGAAACAAAATGGGTTCAAAAGATAGTCAACATTGAAATCCTTCAAGGTAAAGATGAACAGGCTTGCAGCTAAACCAAAATCCTCAGGAAAAGCAGACTAGAAAGAAACCATAAAGTAAGACCAATCCAAAAGAGATAATAAAATAACCAAAATTATAGTTTCTCTCAGTTGGGAAGATGGGGTTAGCAAAATCAATCGACAAAACAACTCCAAAGCACCTCGAGCATCATGATAGCGAGTAGCGACTTGTTGGGCATAAAACCCAATGATCGAGTTTAGCCAACAACCAAGATAGGAAAAAATAGCAAGTTGGCCATAAAACAACCCATTCAAAATAGACAATGCATAAGATAAATTCCAGGTAGATAATGAAATGGTCTGGCCAAGTCTAGCTAAACCAATATGGAAACAACAGTAGTAGTTTAGATAGGCCTCAAACATGTGATGATCACTGACCCTATTGCAAACAACAATAATAAGCGAAAGTAAAAGCCACCATGAAAACCTCAAAAGAGGCTGGTGATAAGATCCCAAAACCAGTAGCTTGTTGAGCATTAATCTAGTTCATCCAACAACCAAAATAGTAACTACCAACAAGGCGGCCAAAAATCCACCCATTAAAAAGCGGTGCATAGGTTAATATCCAATTAGGCAATAGCATAATCACAGTGATCTACACAATTCTAACAGAACCAATAGGGAAAAAATAGTAGCAAATTAAGTAGACTTGAAACATCAGGTGATCAGCTGCAGCCTGGTTACAAATAGTAAAAATAGTGGGGCAACAAACAAGAAGTAATTCCAAACCTACAGAAATAATCAGAAAAATAACAGGGCAACAAATGACCACCATACAAGGCGACTGCTGGATAATGGACTAGATAATCCAACACAACAAACCAATTATTGCACCAACCATAAGATAAACCAAAAGAAGATGGGGCAACATAGCCACAGAAAGGGTTCAAAAGTAAACCATCAATGAGATCCTTCAAGATAAAGGAGAGCAAGTTAGCAGATGAACTGCCATCCTAAAAAAAAATAGACCGAAAGGAAATCATTAAGTAAGTCCAATCCCAGACAATAATAATAACAAGGGTATTGCGTTTCTCTCTTACAGGTTGGGGAGATGAGGTTAGCAATTACAATCGAAACCAACCCCAAGAGTTTACTGCAGGACAAAAGGCCAATCCAATAGACAATTAAAACATCAAAATAGATATTGCATCCACCATAAGAAAAGCCAGTAAAAAATAATGGTACAACATCGTTTATAAAGTGGTCCAAAAGAAAGCCATCTTTAAGATCCATCAAGACACATAATATCAGGCCAACAGCTAATCCCATAACATCAGTAATAACAGATTGGATGGAAATTAGGAAATAATTCCAATCTTGTAGAAAAGAAGTTATTATAGCAAAGATGTACAATTTCTCTCCTTGAGTTGTAGGAAACATGAGGGACACAAACCATAATAAGGAGAAGAATAATAGATAAATTAGGGCTACCATAAGGTTATACAAGTATTTTAAACATTGAGACAAGTGCCCCGTAATATAATTCAAGAAAGAGGAAAGGAGGAAGAACACAACTTTAATCAAAATGAGAAATAAAAATAGTAGGATCCATAATCAAAATATTGATGGCAAGAGGTCCTTGTTGATCAAAAAATAAAGAAAATAAAGCATAAGTAATACATCTCCTCCAAACAGAAACACCTTACCAATAAATGGAAGCAAGAAGGCCCCATTTAAGGTTGGGAGAGTTAAACCAATGAGATCAGAAATAACCAACAAGGTATGTGGATGCATCAACGAATTAAAATGAACATCAACACATTAATAGAACACAAGAAGCCCCAATTAAAGCTAGGTAATTAAACCAACAAGGGATATCGTGATGATGCATCAAAGAAATCCCAAGAAATAACAACACTAAATAGAAAATGATCATGTAGTTAATTAGGTAATATACAGAACAATCCAATAGGTTGATTAATTTCAGATAAGGGAGTCTAGTATTGTCCATTAACCAATCCACAAATGTTGATCAAAGAATTTTATACCATCCAATCTAGCACCCGATTGTAGGTAATCATTACATGCATTACCTGCCATACATGAGATTTTAAAATAGAGAAAGGAGAGCTTGCTTGAGAAGTATATAACCTGACCCCATTTTGGTGGAAGTCAAAAGATCAATCAACAAATAGGCATCCACCTCAATCCAAATATTGAGCCAACCTTTTGAAGGCAAATCTCAAGAGCTTTGTACACCGCCATTAGCTCAAAGAAGGAAGAGGAAGTATTAAGGGGTAAGCAAAAGCACATAGGACTTTACCATTAGGTTTCTAAAATGCCACCATAATGTAAGCATTATGAGAGAGAGCCATGTTAATTTTAATAGTATTAACATGAGGTTTTACCCAATAAACAATCTTGTCATCTTTACATGTTGATTTGACAAGTTAAAACCAGATTATTGGCCACAAATTTACAACCTTTGAATTGTTTATGGTTAATTAAATTGGCATTAATAAGTCAAATTTTGTTTTTAATTCTAGCAATTATCCTCATGTGGTTCATAGAATCCCATGATGTTTTGCATCATTTCCCATCCATATGAACCAAATAAGAGTGATAGAAGCTATGACTTTAATGTGACCTTTAATAGTGTTATCAAAATAAACTTCAAGAAGTTGGTATAAAGTTAAGGAGCCATTGAATTTGACAATGTTAAAGATATCATCATACCAAATCCAAAGTTTGAAGCAATGCTAACAAAAAAAAACATGATTCACATTCTCAATGTGAAACAACAGCATTTTGAAGGTAAGTGAAAACCTTTCCCCAACATCAAGGAGTCAACAGGGATGAAGTTTTTTAAAAAATGCCAAGTAAGAACAGAAAAAGAAGTAGGAATAGTGTTATTCCAAAGTTTGAAAAACACATTGGAAAAATCATGATTTCTTTAATATGAATCCAAACATTTTAAAGTTGAAATCACCATTTTGAGAAAGCTTAAAAAGGATGATCATGATAGGAATATAGTAAGCTTGTTTAAAAGAGAGGAAGGAATATAATCGTAAGTTACTATTGTTCCACATATTATTCTGAAAGAGTTCACTTTAATAGAATGGAATGGGTAGAAAGTAAATCATCAATGGACCCACCTCCCAGTTTATCTTGCCAAAGAAAGAGGTGAGTTAATCCCCAAGAAATTAATGATTCTGCATCCCATTTGATGGAACAAAGTCTTTTCCAAATAGAGAGTCTCCGCTTTATAGGGGCAAATGAGAGGGTGCTTACTCCAAGATTTAGCCATGAAATTAGCCCAAAGACTATTTTAAAATTCCACCAAAGTTTATAGAAAAGTGGATAGTTCATTGAAGTTTACATCCAAGACCACCTTCAAGAGTGCCATAGCTTTTATACCAAGAGGTCCAAAGTGCATTCTTTAGAGGAATTATTAGAACCCCGTAAAAAATTTGTTAAGAGATGATCAATTCTTAATGGTAGAATTGGTTGGCACAATGGATTGAATGAGATATAAAGGCATGGAGTTAAGGGTGCTCTTAATCAAAGTGAGCCTACCACCAAATGAGAGTAAATGAAATTCCCAAGAAATTTTATTAGAGATTTTTGATTAACTCATCAAAAGATGAGATCTTTTTAACCTTTAAAAAAGTGGAGCACCAAGATATTTAATAGGAAGTTGTTGTTGAAAATTAGTAATTCTCAAGATTTGGTTGATCCTATTACTAGGATTTTAGAGGAAGGAATGAAACAACTTTTGCCTTTGTTAGAAAAAAAGACCACTTTCGTCAAATTTATTTAAAAGATTCTTAATAGTTTTAATGTGAAGAATAGAGGCATTGCAAAAGATTATAAAGTCATCAAAAAAAACTAAGATGAGAGACCAAGACCACCTTGAGTTCTAAAAAACATGCTAGATTATAGAAAAGATCATTCGGCTCCTCAAAAGATATTCAGCAATAATAAAAGAGAGGGTAAAAGGGGATCACCTTGTCTCAAGCCATGCATCAAGGAAAACCAAGGGACTCACCATTCATGATAACGAGAACCAAACATTGGTAATACAATTTTGATGAGGCGATAAAATTATCAAAAACCCAAGCAAATGAAGAATTTGAAAGAGGAAATCCTAAGAGAGGTTGTCAAAAGCTTTAGAGATGTCCATTTGAAAAGGATGTTGCCACCTATAGAACGCCAATGTCATGAATCGCTCTTGGGCTAGAAGTATGTTATCGATATAGCTCTACCTTTAATGAAGCTTTGGTTGGGGAAATAATTTTAGAAAATGGACTAATTTTATTAGCAATTAATTTAGCAATGAGTTTATGAAAGAAGGTGCAAAAGAGATAGGTCTAAATCCCCAAGATTCAAGATTATTAATTTTGGGAATGAGAATAATGGAAGTGCTAGAAAAATATCTAGTGGGGTTGCCATCAAAAAACAACAAGATCAACAAGGTCAAACTTAATAATAGTCCAATAGTGTTGAAAGAATTGAGTCATGTAGCCTTCAAGGCTAGCAACAAAATCAATGTTCATGCTATTGAGAATACTACCAATCTCAATTTCCATAGGATGCAACCGAAAGCAAGTGGTTGTCATCATTAGTAATAGGGAATCGTGTGTGTTGGAGAGGGCTTCTAAGGTTGTTTAATAATTTTAAAATGTTGTATGAAATCTTTAATATCATTATTGTCAAGTGATCGTTATCATTATCATTTTGATTTTTTAATAGAGTTTAAGGCTTTCTTTTTTTGAAAAGAGCATGGAAATACCTTGTATTTCTATCACCATCAAGAATATATTGCTATTTTCGCCAATAAGGTTTCCTCCATGTTCTAATAATTAATCAAGTTATCTTTAGCATTCAACTCCTCAAGCTTAGTAGAATCAATCAAAATATCATCTTCAAGAGAACAAACTAATTGCTCCATATTTTTGAGATTAAAAAAAGATTTTAAAATGATGCTTATTCCACCAATTTAGGTTTTGTTTAAGCCTTTAAGCCAAAGGCAATCATGCCTTTAATAATTATCTGATGAATAGGGGCCATCCAATTAATGGAAACAATATTTATGAAATCACTATGTTGGATCCACATATTTTGGAATCTAAAAAGTAGGGGAGGATAGTCTACTAAGGATTTTTTGACAAGCGAGCATGGTCAAACAGAGTTCTGCTCAAATGTTCAACAAAAGTAAGGAGCCATTGATTGATCCAAAGGGTTTTTAGGATTTAGGGTTTAGGGTTTAGGGATTTTGGTTTAGGGTTTATGATTTAGTGTTTAAGGTTTAGGATTTAGTGTTTATGGTTTAGGGTTCAGTGTTTTTTTTTTTCAAAAGAAGTAAGTAACAGGTAGGTTTAAAGTTTATTTTATATTTTATTTAGGTTTATTTTTTTATTTTTTAATTAGTTTAGTTTCTTTATTTTAGTTTGGCCTTTTTATTTTAACTTATTTGTTAGTTTAGGTTTATGTTTATTTTTAGTTTAGTTTTATTTTTTACTTTATTTTTTAGGTTTATTTTATTTTTTTTAGGTTTAGGTTTTAGTTTTTATTTTATTTTTTTAGGTATAGGTTTTAAGTTTACATTTTAATTTTAGTTTTAGGTTTTATTTTTTAGTTTTGAGTTAGGTTTATTATTAGTTTATTATTATTTTATTTAGTTTGGGCTTTGGTTTAGTTTATTTTAGGTTTAGGTTTAGGTTTTTTGTATTTTAGTTTACTTTTATTTTAGTTTAAAGTTTATTTTATTTTGTTTATTTTTGGTTTAGGTTTTATTTTTATTTATTTTCAGTTTAGGTTTTCATTTAGTTTTATTTTATTTTAATTTAGGTTTATTTTATTTTATTTTATGTTTAGGTTTAAACACTATTGCCTCCCAAGTCTAGATGCAAAAGTGGAGGGTTGCTAGGTAGTCACAACCAGAAAATTTGTCTAAATAATCATGACATGAATCCTTTAAATCATTGTGTTAATGCTAGGCCCCCTGAAGTTCCACAGATGGTTTCTTGAATATAGTGAAAATAGAGTCACGTGATCTGCCCTGCGGTTAAATAAGCAAGGGTTCCCACATTTTGGATGGATGCGGCAAAGAAGTTAGTCCATGAAACTAAAATTAGGTTAGATCTTGGAATATAGGTACTCTGTGGTAAATTAATGGAATTAATAGATATTATGGTTCATAGAAAGATAAATATTTTATGTGTTCAAGAAACTAAATGGGTTGGTGAGAAGGCCAAGGAGATTGATAGTTTAGGTTTTAAACTTTGGTATTCGTAAAAGTCGAACTAGAAATGGTGTAGGTGTGATTATAGATAAAAGTTTGAAGGATAATGTTATAAGTATTAATAGATGTGGAGATAGAATTATAGCTTTAAAGATTATTGTTGATACTAAGATTATCAATGTTATAAGTGTCTATGCTCCTCAAGTAGGTTTGGAGGTAAGAAAAGAAAATTTTGGAATGAATTAGAGGGATTAATACAAGATACCTCTTGAAAAAAGTATTTATTGGAGAGATTTAAATGGACATGTTGGTAGAGTAGTAGAAGATTTTAAAAGTATTCATGGTGGTTATGGATTTGGAGTGACTAATGAAGAAGGTAAGACTATATTAGATTTTTTAGCTTATGATTTTGTAGTTGCTAATACTTTTTTAAGAAAAGAGATGAACATATTATTACTTATAAAAATGGATCTAGTAAAGATTATTTTGATAAGAAAAATAGATCATTTAAAGATTGTAAGGTCATACCAAGTGAAATTTTAAGTACCCAACATTATTAGTTTTAGATTTTAAGATGAAAGATTGTAAGAGAAAAATAAACTAAATTATTGTCCTAGGATTAGATGGGGACACTTAAAGAACACAAATAAAAATATTTTAAGAGCAAGCTACAAGATATTAGAATTTGGGGTGTCATAAAGCTATGTGGGAAAAAATATCAAGTGAAATTAAGCAAGTTGCTAAAGATGTGCTTGGAGAATCAAAAGGAAAAGCTTCTTTTAATAAGAATAGTGTGCAAGAAAAGATAAGAAATAAGAAGCATTAAAACTTAGATGTAAGAAAGATATAAAGGATGCAAAAATTTTAGCTTTTTAGTGATTTATACAATAGATTAGATACCAAAGAAGGTGAAAGATGTACGTATAAGTTAGCCAACCAAAGAGATAGGAGAAGTAAAGACATAGTTCAAGTGAGGTGTATTAAGGATGAAAATAATAAAGTGCTTTTCTTAGAAAAGGATATTGAAAATAGGTGGATGAGATATTTTGATAAACTTTTCAATGAAGGATCTGAAAGTAAGATTGATTTTAGCAACCTTAATACCCTAAACAAAAATAGAGAATTTCATTTCTATCATCAGATTAGTAACAAGTTAGTGAAGCTTTAAAGAAAATGAAATGTGGAAAAGCAAGAGGACCGATAATATTCCAATAGATGTGTGGAAATGTTTAGAGATCAAGGAATTTCTTGGCTTACAAATCTTTTAATGTTATTTTAAAGACTAAAAAGATGCCGATGAGTGGAGAAAGAGTCTATTTATATTTAAGAATAAAGGTGATGCACAAGAGTGTGCAAATTATAGAGGAATTGGAATGTGCCATACATTAAAATTATGGGAGAGTAATTGAGCATAGGTTACGATGTGATATAGAAGTTTCTCACAATCGCTTTAATTTCATGCCGTAGATCTACTATGGATGCTATACATTTGTTAAGAGGTTTAATAGAGAAGCATAGAAAGTAAGAAGGATCTACATATGATATTTATTGATTTAGAGAAAGCTATGATAAAGTCTCAAGAGATGTTCTTTGGAGAGTTCTAGAACGAAGGAGTTAATATTAGTTATATTCAAGTCATTAAGGATATGTATACTAGAGTGTACTTGTGACCAAACACAAGGAGGATTGACAAAATATTTTACTATTTCATGGATTACATCAAGGATCAACATTAAGCCCTTATCTTTTTTTACTTTAGTTATGGATGTTCATTTTAGGAATTTACAAGAAGATGTACCTTGGTGTATGCTTTTAGCATTCTTCTTATTGATAAGACTAGAGAGGAGTCCAACTAAAACTTGAATTATGGAGGTCAACTTTAGAGTCTAAAGGTTTTCATTTAAGTAGATCTAAACCGAATATATGGAGTGTAATTTTAGTTGTAGAAGTTTTAGTGATAGTGTTGTGACTTTAGGTGATCAAGTCATTAATAAGAGTGAGCTTGATATTTAGGCTCTATTGTTCAAAATGATGGTGAAATATATGGAGATGTTATTAGTAGAATTCAAGTTGGATGGTTGAAGGAGGAATGCATCCAGCCTATTATGTGATAGAAAAGTTCCACTTAAACTTAAGGAAAATTTTATAAGATGGTGGTAAGACCCAGTGACTTATGGTGAATGTTGGCCAACAAAAGAGAAGCATAAGACTTTAAGTTACTAGATGAGGATGCTTAGTGGATGAGTGGCTTTACCAGAGATAGAATGCAAAATGAGTATGTTTATTGGAGTCATAGTAGATAAGATTAGGAGAGTCGCCTTGATGGTTTGGTCACAAAGCCTAGTACAGCCATAGAGAGTAGATGCATTAGATTATGTTAAGAAAGAGGTAGACCCTAAAAAAGACTTGGTTAAGATGTATAAAAAAAATGATCTTAGTATACCTGAATTAGATGAGAATTTGACACATAATAGACACAATGGAGATGAAGGATTCATGTTATCACCCAAGGGATTAGGCCTGTGTCAGGTTGTTGTTGTAGTTCATTTTATTTAAGTTTATTATTTTTAGGTTTATTTTATTTTTTAGTTTAGTTTAGTTTTTTATTTATTTTATTTTGATTTAGTTTTTCTTTTTTTGCTTTATTTTTTTGTTTAGATTTTAGGTTTTATTATATTTAATTTTATTTATTTTATTTTATTTTATTTTTTTATTATTTATTTAGAGGTTTAGATAGGTTATTTTTAGTGGCTTTAGTAGGTTTGGAATAAAGTTGGCCCAGTGGCTTAGTTAGAGGGCCTAGGGCTAGAATTGAGGTTTTGGGCTCAGTTTAGAGTTAGGTTTTATTAATGAAATTAAGCAAAGTGTATGTTTATTTATTTTATTTTATTTATTATCTTTTATTTTATTTAGTTTTTTGTTATTTGGTTATTTGTTTAGGCTTATTTTAGTTTATTTTTATAGTTTTAAGCTGAATCTTTAGATATTTTCTTTTAGCCTAGTTTTATTTTTATCTGGGTGGAGGTTTATTATTTTGAGTAGGTTTATCTAGGATCATTTTGTATATTTAGCCTAAGATTTTTTATATTTATTTATTTAGCCTTTAGTAGGCATTTATAGATAGGTTTATATTTTAGCCTAGTTTTGAGGTTTAGGTTTTTTATTTTTTATCTGTAGGTTTTTTAGCTTTATTATACTTAGGTTTTATTTAGGTTTATTTAGGTAGGTTTATTTAGTTTTATTATATTTATTTATTTATTTTTATATTTTAGTTAGTAGTTATTTATTTTAGTTTAGTTTATAATTATTTTATTTTAGGTTAAGCCTAGGGTTTAGATGTTATTTATATATTTTGGTTTATATTTAGTTTACATAAGATTTAAGTTTTAGGTATTTTAGTAGGTGTGGTAGTGGTAGGGTCATTTTTTTATTTAGGGCAGGCCTAGGTCCAGGGTTTAGATTTTGGGGTTAGGGCCTAGGTCATTATGGTAGTTAGGGTTTATTATTTATTTTAAATACAAAGTTTTTTTTATTTCTTTATTATTATTTTTTATTTCAATTTCTTTCATTATTTATTTTATTTATTTTATTTTTATTTATTTTAGTTTATTTATTTTGGTTTATTTATTTTAGTTTAGGTTTTTTATATTATTGTTTTTTACGTTTAGTTTTAGTTTATTTGTTTTAGTTTTTTTATTTATTATATTTTTAGTTTAGGTTTCCTTTTTATTTTAGTTTAGGTTTAGGTTCTTATTTTATATTTTAGGTTTAGGTTTTGGTTTATTTTAGTTTATTTTACTTTTAAGTTTAGTTTTTTTTTTTTAAAGAGAATAAATTTGTATTCAATATTTCTTCGTTTGATTTCATCAACTAACACAAGTTTTCTAACAAGTGATGACATAGATTGAGCACATAGAGCAAATCAAAGCCCTAGATAACTAGAATGGTCCTACTATAAACAGTCCATAAGTGGGCCCATTCTTGAGTTTCTCCAGCCCATTAACATCATCAGTAGGGATCCACCATCATATCCATCTCCCTCCAATATCATCATGTCTATACCTCTCGCTCCTCCCGCCTCCATAACACCAATTGCTCCCACCACTTCCATATCTCAGCACCTCCAGCCCCACCACCATCCCCAGCGCCTTCCTCTCCACCCCCAAATCCAGAGCCTTGTTGTCAGTGATGTTTGCCATCATTTTTTATAGCGTTTAGGTATTAGTAGGTTTAGAGCTAGAGTGAGTGGGGTTTAGGGTTTAGGGTTATGGTCAGAGTAAGGTAGTGGTTTAGCAATACTTTTATTTTTATAGTTTATTTTATGTATTTTAGTTTATGTTTAATTTAGATTATTTATTTTATGATTTTAGTTTTTAAGTTTAGTTTTACTTTTATGAGTTTTATTTTATTTTATTTAAGGTTTTTTATTTTATTTAGGTCCAGTTTAGGTTTTATTTATTTGAGTTTTAGGGGTATTTATTTTTAGGTTTAATTTTTAGCTTTATTTATTTTTATTTTATATGTAGGTTTATTTTATTTTAGTTTAGTTTAGGTATTTATTTTAGTTTAGTTTATTTTATAGGTTTAGTTATTATTTGGGTTTAGTTTTATTTTTTAGGGTTTATGTTTTTTCATTTTAGATTATTTTGTAGATTTTATTTAGTTTTTCTATTTTAGATTTTTATTTAGTTTTTATTTTTTAGTAGTTTAGTTTATTTATTTTATATCTTAGTTTTTATTTATTTTATTTTTTTTGGTAGGTTTATAGGTTTTAGTTTATGTTTTATTTTATCTTAGTTTAGGTTTTTATTTATTTTATTTTTGGGATTTAGTTTAGTTTAGGTTATTCATTTAAAGGTATTTTAGCAGTAGGTAGGGTTAGTTTGAGGGTAGGCTTATATAGATTTAGGGTTTAGTGGTTGGGGTTTTGAAGGTCAGGGATTTGTTTTTGTATTCTATTTTCATTTAAAATCAAACCAAGTTTTTTATTTTATTTTATTTATTTTAGTTTATTTTATTTTAAATGATTTAAGTTTAATTATTTTTACTTATTTCAATATTTATTTAAGATTTATTTATTTTGTTTTTTATTTTTGTATGTTTTGTTTTATTTTATTTATTTTATTTTATTTATTTTATTTTAGGTTTAGGTTTTTATTTAGGTTTATTTTTGTTTATTTTATAGGTTTATTTAATTTTAGTTTATTTTATTTTATTTATCATTTAGTCAGTTTAGGTTTAGGTTTATTTATTTTAGTTTAGTTTATTTAGTTTATTTTAGTTTATATGTTATTTATTTTTTTTTAGGGTTTAGGTATTTTTATTTATTTTAAATTTTTTAGATATTTTTAGGTTTATTTTTTATTTTAGATTAATTTTATTTTATTTTTATTTATTTTTTTTTATTTTAGGTAGTTTATTTAAGTTTATTTTATTTAGTAGGTTTTATTTATATTATTTAGTATTTTTTATTTTATCTTTTAGGATGAGTTTGATTAGTTTAGTTTATGTTATTTAATTTTATTTAGGTTTATATTTATTATTTTTAGTAGGTTTATTTAGTTTTTATCTTAGTTTTATTTATGGTTTAGGGTTATAGTTTATTTTAGGAGTTTTAGTTTATTTAGTGTTTTTATTTAGGTAGAGTTTAGGGTTTGTGGGTTTAGTTTTTATTTGTTTTAGGTTTATTTTTAGGGTTTTAGGATTTTTTTTTATGGTTTAGGTTTAGGGTTTAAGTTTAACTTTAGTTTAGGGTTATTTTAGTTTAGGATTTAGATTTTAGTTTAAGGTTTTTAGTTTTTTTTAACAGAGAGTAAGTTCAAATTCAATGTTTCTCTTTATTTATCAACCAAGTAACACACCAAGTTTTCTAAGATGCCATAGATTGAGCACATATAAATTAAAACCATATAATACTAAAATCATCTTTATAAAGTCCCATAAGTAGAAGATAAGATCAATCATTTATTTATTTTATTTTAGGTTTTTAATCCTTTATTATTTTAGTTTAGATTTTTTTTTTTTATTTTAGTTTTGTTTAGTTTATTTAATTAGTTTAAGTAGTTTATTTATTTTATTTTATCTTATTTAGGTAGATATTTATTATTTTAATCTTTTTAGTAGTAGGATTTAGAGGGTCAAGGTCCCAGGCTCCAGGGATTTTCAGGCCCATTGTAGAGTTTAGGAGGCTCAGCCTGTGGTATTTTGGCCCAGCCCAGGCCCAGGGTCATCTAGGTGCCTGGGCTAGTTAGTGCTAGCCTTTGGGGTAGGAGGTCAGTGCTTGTATATGTTTTATACTTAGGCCCAGGGCCAGTTTATGGTTTAGGGCGTCAGGGTTTTAGTTTATGGCTCAGTTTTTTTAGGTTTAAGAGGGTCAGGTTTAGGGTAAAGTTTAGGTCATTTTTTAAGGTTTATGGATTTATTTATCTTTATTTTATTTAAATCACAAACCCAGTTTAAGTTTATTTTATTTATTTTTAATTTTTATTTTAGGTTTATTTTATTTATTTAGTTTATCTTTAGTTTATGTTTTATTATAGTTTTTAGTTTAGTTTTTTTTATAGTTTAGTATTTTTTTTATTTATAGTTTTATTTTATTTATTTAGGTTTTTTATTTTATTTAGGTTTAGTTTAGGTTTTTATTTTATTTTATTTAGTTTAGTTTATTTTATATTTATTTTTAGTTTTAGGTTTGTTTATTTTAGTTTAGTATTTTTTATTATTTTATTTTATTTTTGGTTTAGTTTAGGTTTATTTTATTTTTTTATTTTATTTTATTTATTTATTTAAGTTTATTTTACATAGTTTGGTTTTTATTATTTTAGTTTATTTATTTTATTTTTTAGGTATTTAGGTTTATGTTATTTATTTATTTTATATTTTATTTTGTATGTTTATATTTAGATATTATTAGAGTTAGCTATTATTTCAGTTAAGGATTTAGGGTATAGCATTTGATAGGTTTGGTAAGTTTATTAAGTTTAGGGTAGGGTATATTTTTATATTTTATTTTATCTTATGTTATATTTATTTAGTTTATTTATTTTTTATTCTTTTTATTTAGCTTGGGTTTTTTATCTCATTTTAAGATTTATTCTAGTTTAGGTAGTTTTTATTTCTGGCTTTTATTAGTCAGTTTAGTTTTTTATGTTTAGTTTAGTTCATAGTATTTATTTTAAGGCCCATGGTCTGGTTTAAGCCCAGTTTTTTAGGGTCTTAGCTCAGGTTATTATTTATATGATCAGTGCAGCCTCAGCCCAGGCCCAGTTTCAGTGGCTGGCCCAGTCAACCCAGGGCTATATTAGGTGGCCTGGGCCTAGGGCTAGTTTTAGCCTCCTAGGCTCAGGGTACTCAGTCTGATCAGTGGCCTAGAGTCCTTGGGCTCAGTAGCCTGGCCCAGGATTAGCTCAGTGGCAGGAGTTTAGTCAGAGCAGGCTCAGCCTCAGTGGTCAAGTAGTCAGTTTCAGTTGGTTATAGGCCCAGATTCAGTGGCCTTAGAGTTTCTAGGGTCCAGTAGGATCTTTTGGCTTTTTTTAAAAAACAAGCAAAACAAAGTAGATATTTACTTATTTAGTTATTGTTATTTATTTTTTTATATTTATTTTTTATTTATTAGATATTCTTTATTTTATTTTATTTAGTTTATCTATTTAGTTTATTTTAGTTTAGGTTTATTTAGAGTATTTTAGTTTATATTTATTTTAGTTTGATTTTTATTTTATTTTAGGTTTATTTTTATTTTTATTTGGTTTAGTTTAGATTTTTTTATTTTATTTTTAAGTTTAGTTTGTTTTATTTTATATTTGCTTTTTTTATTTCATTTTTATTTTATTTATTATTTTATTTTATTTTAGTTTAGGTTTAGTTTATTTTAGGTTTAGCTAGTTTTATTTATTTTAGTTTAGGTTTATGTTTATTTTATTAATTTATATATTTATTTTTATTCTTAGGTTTTATTTTAAGATTTTAGGTTAAAAGTTATTTAGTTTATTTTGGTATTTTATTTTATTTTACATTTAGTTTTATTTATTTAGGTTTATTTATTTATTTTATTTTTTAGCTCATTTTTTATTTATTTATTTTAGTATTTAGTTAAATTTTAAAGTATGATTATATTAGGATGTTAGTAGATTTATTTTATTTATTTATTATTTGATTTAGGTTTAATATTATTTTAGGTTATAGTTATTTTAGTTTATTTTGGGGGAGGTTAGAGTGGTAGTGGTAAGTTTAGGGTTGGTAGGCTAGTGGTAGGTTTATTTAGGAGGGTATATGGTTTAGGGTTTACTTTTGGGTTTATGGTTAATAGGGTGTAGTTTTTGGCCTAGGTTCAAGTTTTATAGTTTAGGGTTTTGGTTTTTCTTTTTTTTTTTTTTTGAGAGAATAAATTCATTCAACATTTCTTCTTTGATTAACTAAGTAACACAGCTTTCTAAGACATTGCATGACATAAATAAAAATGTGCACACAGATCAAATCAAAACCCTAGATAATTAGAACCATCTTTAAGAAGACACGCTCCATAAGTTAGATCGATCAATCGCTCTTCATTTCTCCAATTCCCATAACCTCCCACCTTGGGTAGTGATCCAACATCATATCCCCAATCTCTTACCACCACCATGGTAGAACCTCGCTCCTACCTCCATTACCACATTTGACCACCACCTCCATATCCACCAAGACTCAGATCACCCACCACCATATAATAATGCTCCCGCCTCCACCGCTAGATCTACTGAGCTGTACGGAGATGTTCGCTATCAGTTCACCATTCTTATGGTTTATTTTAGTTTTTAGAGGAGTTTTATGATTTATTTTCTAATTTATTTAGTACTTATTTAGGTTTGGGGTGATTTAGGCTTGTTTATTTGGGTAGGGTTTAGGGTATTTATGGTTTTAATTATGCAAAGTAAGTTTATGTTATTTTTTTTATTTAGTTTATTTTATTATTAATATATTTATTTATTTATTTATTTTATTTTTTTTAATTTTATTTTTTTATTTTAAATTTATTTAGGTTTAGTTTATTTTAGAGTTTATTTTAATATTTTTGGGTTAGGTTTTATTTAATTTTATTTTATCTTTTTTAAGAAGATATTTATTTTATTTTTGTTTATGTTTTATTTATAGTTAGGTTTTATTTTTTTTGTTTTGTCTTTTAGTTTAGAGCTAGTTTATTTTATTTGTTTACTTTATCTTTTTTAGGTTTTATTTTATTTTGTTTATTTTATTTAATAGAAGTATTATTTAGTTTTAAGCAAACATTTATTTAAGTAGGTTTTAATTTTATTTAGTTATTATCTTAGAGAGCTAGGTATTATATTTAGATTTATATTAGTCTTTATTATCATTTTGGAGGTTAATTGCATCAGTGGCCCAGGTGGAGTGGTAGCCAAAGCCCAGGGTCAGCCCACCTTAAATCCCTACTCAAGAGGCCCAGTCTCAAAATTACATCTTGTGAGCCCAGTCTTACTATCATGGCTATAATTAGGGTTCTATATTAATTTATTATGGCCACATGGTGGGTATATAAGCCCATTGGGTATTTATAGCAAGTGGTGGGGATTAGTTTATGGCCTGGTTTGCATTAGGCTCATTTAGCTATATTGGCCCAGGGCTCAGGGAAGTATTCTTTAATCAAAGATTAGCATTTATTTATAGTATTATTTATTTATTTAGTATTATTATTTTTATTAGTGGTATTATCTTTGTAATTTAGTATTTATTTTAGTATCTTTGGTGAGTTTTAGTTTATTTATTTTTGTTTTTTATTTTATTTTATTTTTTAGTTTAGGTTTTATTTTATTTTAGGTTTATTTTATTTCATTTATTTTAAGTAGTTTAGGTTTATTTTAGTTCTTTATTTTAATTTAGTCATTTTAAGTTATTTTATTTTAGTCTTAGTTTAGGTTTTATTTATAGTTTATTCTTTTATTTTGATTCATTTTAGATGTTTTTTTTAGTTTTGATTTTATTTTATTTTTTTTTGTTTATTTTTGTTTTATTTTTATTTTAAGTTATTTTAGTTTTTATTTTATTTTAATTATATTTTATTTTATTTTATTTATTTATTTATTTTTAGTTTAATTTATTTTATTTATTTTATTTATTTAGTTTTATTTTTTATTTTATTTTATTATTGTTTTAGTTTATATGTTTAGCTAGGATTTATTATTAGATATTTTTTATATTTTATTTTAAGTTATATTTAGTAGTTTTGTGTTTTTAGGGTTTATGTAGTTTGTGGGATCAGTGGAGGGTCATGGCCTTAGGTTAGGTTTTGTATTAGTTGTTAGTTTTTGTTTATGTTTAGGTTTAGGTAGTTTGTTTTTTTTATTGTCATTTTTTAAAGAGAATCATTCAACATTTCTTGATATCAACAAAGTAACATACCGGAAGTGAGGTAATCAAATGACCTTTGGGATAGCTAAAGCCTCGTGTTCTGGATGTCGCATATACCCATTATCATTCAATCTTATATAAATCAACACATGAATAGAGGAAAGAGAACTCAACATTCATACCATTAAGTTAAGCACATGCATTTCTTATGTATTTATAACAAAGCATCATAACACATTATTATTCATTTATAAGCTTTTGAAAATACATTTGATTTAATAGTGATAATAACACATATATTAAATTAAATCAACACATGCAAGCTTACATAAAGGAAATCCATTTTATTTTACATTTTGAAAAAGATGGATGCATGAATTGAAATGACATACCAAATTTAACATGATTGGAAAGAGGACAATCAAATATAAGCATGTGATTCATTCAACCAAACTAGTTCTTAAGGACAATCAAATCAAATAAGATTATTTAAAGCAACCAAAGCTTCTTTATTAATTAAGTTTTGGATTTGATTTGATTTAAAGAGGAGAAGAGAGATCATCACTTACTGTTTCAAACCCATTCCCACATTAGTCATTTGATTTAATTTAAGGAAATATAATTAAGTTTTTTTTATGGGTTAATTAAGTTGAACCCTTAATTAGATGAGTTAATTACTCTTACCTATGTCAGCTTAAAGTAATTAACTAAATAATTATGAGCCAACATAATATGCATGGAAAATAAACTTGCAATGATCCTGAAATAAAAGCCCTAATGCAATTGGCACCGACATAATTAATTAGATTAAGGACTTAATTACTCTTATGGTTTTCCCACACATGTGGACTAACCATAATTTCATTAAACTCCTTTAGGTTATTAAACACCCAAAGATCTACCCCATGATTTAATTAATTAAGGTCATGTGATTATGATTTTAATTTGATTAAGTGATTTAATTAATTAGTTAAATCATAATTAATTTCATTTAAAAAGGGTGAAATGAACTTAGGGAAAGGGTCCCAAACCTATTCCTTAGTTCACTTACTATTGAACAATGATTAATAAACTTAATTAACCAATTTATTATGCTAATGGATTAATTAATCATTAACTTAAAAGAGTAATTAAGGTTTAATTAGTCAATTTTCCTAATTAAGTGAGTAATAAATCCCAAAAAAATCATAGGAGGCAGTGGTCATCCCATTAAACTAATCCACAAAATTTAGGAATAATTGCTCAAGTAATTAAGGAGTAATTAAACTAATAAATTTTGTAATTAAACCTTATTTAAACCTTAATTACTATTTAAAATTAGTTAAGATCATTTTTAATTAATTCTCCTTTGAAATACCTTTAAAATGAGTATTTATTTGCATTTTTTATTTCTCAATGATTTTTAGAAGTTTCAGCCATTAAAAATGATTACTTAAGCCAAATAAAGCAAATGTATTAACATGACGCTTTCCATGTGGCAAGATTGGCTACTTAAAACTTATCGACTCACCATGGAGTGATGGATGCGCTTTCTCGTCTACCGTCCGATCTAAGATCAGATGGATACAATTAATCCCATAACTTAATAGGATTAAATTAGATCGATCTAACAGATCTAATCACAACTGTCCATTTTGATCACAATGGATGGTGCGTGATCTAACATCACAAGTGAGGAGAATGGAGTCCTCTTCCATTGCTCACTTGATCCAAGCTTACCCGAAGCTTGATCAACTCCAAAAGGATCCCACACCTTCACACATCGACGAGGGGATCCAACATCAAGATCACATAAGATGCAAGTTTTCTTCAAAAGCCAACCCATTTTACCTAAGGATATTTTGAAGCATACCGCCGGAGCTCAAGACCCTCATGAACAATTGAGGAAGCTTCATCTAGTGGAGATGAAGCCTATTGAAAAGCAATTGTCATTTCGACATTCGCCTAAGGCCATGAACCGATGATTTGAGCTAACTTAATTGAAGTCCCACCTCATGCTCGAGAAGCTTGAGAGATGATTCTTCTTGCTTAATAAGGCCTAGAAGGTGTGCAAAAGTTAATTTGAGTATGATAAAGAAATGGGGAAGTTAGGTCAAAAATGGGAGTGTTCTATTTCAAAATGGATGGGAATAACATTTTTTTGATTTAGGAATGAGCTTGAGAGCTTAAGGAATGGCTCTAGAAGCTCGTCTTGGGTAGCTAGGGCTCTGAGTAATGAATTTTGTGTGTGTTTAAGTGGAAACAAGGGGTATACCCTGATCAAAGATGGGGATCAGTTTGGCTTCTACTATCCACCATCTCGGGAGTCAGGGAAGGAGGTGAGTTGGCTCGACTTGGTTGGTTGAAGGTGTGGAGGTGGTGGCCAAGGAAAAATCATGGGTGTCTTATGGGTTTCAAATGCTCCAATGGGGAGGGTGAGGTGATTTCACCTCCCATGGGTCATGATCGACCCAACCATCCTTGAGGTCAGGTTGAGCAGTGTCCTAAGTGCCTAGGTGGACCATTGGGAGAGTACCAAGTGGCCAAGGAATGGAAATGACCACTTACATGGGTGATTTGTCTCATGTGATGCCCTTGCCCAAGGGTAGAATGATCATTTGGCATTGGATTTGATTTGATTTGAAATGAGCCAAAAGTGGGTTAGCCCAAATTTCAAGTCAATTGGAGTTGATTTGGTTAGTTTGGCTCAATTTGACTCATTTAGGTCAAATTGGGTTAGTTGTCAAGTTGACCAATTCAAATTGGGTCAAACCAAGGGTTGGGTCAAGTTCATATGATCATTTGGGATGTTTTGGTTCAATTGGTTTATTTAGTTTGGCTTAGATTTGATTTGGCTCATTTGAATTCATTTGGGTAAAATGGGTTAAGTTGACCAATTTGACCAAATTGGCCAAATTGATTGGTGTTTTTTGTTTAGTTGACCAATTGAAGATGATTTTGGTTTTGATTTAGTTAACTTGAACCTTAGGTCAATTTGGGCTAATTAGGTCAATTAGGTTCAAATTCAATGTCCAATCATGGCTTTGGTCAAGTTCAACAATCAATTTGGAATGAACTTGAGCCATTGGTTGCAATCAATTTGGTTTATATTTTGATTTGACCCAATTTGGTCTTTTAGGTCAATTTGGGTCAATTTGGGTCAAGAGAGCCAATTGGGTTTGGTTTGACTTAATTGAAGGTCAAGTCATATTCAAATATTGATTTTGATTTGGTATGAATCATTGGTTTCAAGGATTTGCTTAGGTTGCAATTTGGCTTTTGGGTTCATATGGGTTAAGGGTTGACTTGGTCAAATGACCAAGTTGACTTGGTTTGACTAATTTATGATAATTGATCAACCTAGGGTGATCAACAATCATGATGATAGGTTTTGATGGGCATGGTTCAATCTAATTTGGGTAGGATTGGAACTTGGCTCAAATAGGTCAAATTGGCCACTTTTGGGTCAAGTGGACCAATTGGGTTTTGGCTTGATTTTGGGTTGAGTTTGATTTAGTTGAGTTTGGATTTGGGATTGATATATAAATTCAATTGCATTTGGGTGTTCAAATGGGTTTTGGTTCATTTGAACATTTCAAGTCAAAAGGGTTGTTTGACTTGGGTTGATTTTGGTTTGGCTTGATGATTGTAAATTTCATTTGTATTTGTGAATATGATTAAAAGTATGATTGATTCATTAGAAAATCAATTGAATTTGGATTTTATAATGAAAGAATTTGGCTAAGTACATGGAGTTGGGTCATATGGCTTAAATTTTGATTTTGACTTGGTTTGATTTATTTTTAATGATTTAAATGTATATTTCATTTCAATTTGTGAAGATGATTGAAAATATGATTGATTTGTCAGAAAATCAATTGAGTTTGACTTGATTTGGATTAAGATTTGGCTAAGTCCATGTGATAGGTTATATGGCTTAGGAAGGGTTTTGATTTAATTTGATTTAGTTTGATTTAGTTTTGATCATTTGAATGTAATTTGATTTATATTTAGGAAGATGATTGAAGATATAAATTTATTATGAGAAAATCAATTGATTTTGGATTGATTTGGATTAAGATTTGGCTAAAGTCCATGGGATAGTCATATGGCAGAAGGGTTCAAGTTTGGATTTGATCATAAGCTTCAATCATTTGGTTTTGGAATTTGGGTTTGGATTTCGATTTGAATTCGATGTTTGAATTGAACTTGAGGTTTGATTTGAGAAGGTGAACATGGATTGAATTTGGTTTGTAGGGTAGGTGGATTATCCTAATCCCTAAGGCATAACCTAATACTATGGTTAACCCTTCTAAGTCTTTATGCTTAGGTTAAATGTTTACCTAATTATTAGAAGTGTCTTATGACTGGGAAGTCTTAGGTTAAGACTCCTAAGTCTAAGATGGGAAGATTGAATCACTCCAAAAGTGAGGTCAACAGCCTGTGCTCCATAGTGTTGCCCTGGGGAGATAGATGATGGAAGAGCCAAGTTTCACATTATAGACTTGATACATCTTTCAACGCCTTGCTTGGGAGACCATGGATACATGAGAACAACATAGTTCCATCTTCTCTACAATAGTGTATGAGGTTTGTGAGAGGTGGGATCATCTATTGTGTCAAAGGAGATCTCAAGTCATTTACAGTTCACAAGGTCGGCATATATGAGGATGCGGTTTACTACCTCCCTCAAAATCAACAAGAAAGAGAAATTAAAAAAAGAAAAATAAAAAGAAAAGAAATGAAAAAGAAGATAAAAGAGAGCAGAAATTGACTTGGAGGAGGAAGTGGAGCCTTACATTAGATTCCACCACAGTTTGTTACTCCATTCGAACACATGGGTAGGATGATCTGACCTCCACTAGGTAGAGGAAGAGGCCAATTGAGGAGCCCTGTGGGTGGAAAACCTCCTTATTGGCCACCCAATAGAAGATATGTCCCAGCTACATGGGGTACACCTGCTATCCATATAGACTTAAAATCTAGTTTATAGGATGAGTCTTATGTGGTTAGCACACCAAGCAGCACTTCTCAGTAGTAGATTCCCTTGGAGGAGACAATTGAGCCAAATAATGATGAAGACTGGGCTCTAAAGCAAAGCATAAGTGTATCCAAGTATACATGTAAAAATGTTAGGCATCAGTTGGGAACCTTGGCTATAACCCCACTTTCCTCTCAAAAGTCGAAGCGGGTTAAGAAGCCCTTAATTCATCCAGTGTGAAGACTCAGAGGTTCTTTTTGGGAGCATCATCCTTAAGTCAAAATGTTGATGTAGAACTTGAGGATGATTCATATAAAGATTTAATAAAATTACCTTTTGATTAGTACTTGCCTTGTGTTCATAATTTAGCAAAGAAAGGGTTAATCCCAAATACTTGGTAAAGCATAAGTCAGACTACTTCGAAAGAATATAGAAGAACAAATGCAAAAGCTCTCAATCAAGACCACAACTAGGATTTAGTATAATGGGTCTAGTTGATGATGACCCATAAAGCTTAGTCATCACCAATCATTTGGAATCTGATAGGTTCTTTTTAAATCACATTAACACATATGAGGAGCTATGCTTAGAAACTTCAGATGATCCAGATGATTTTGAAGTCAAAGATGCACCACTAGAGTTTGAAGAAGAGATCAAGTCAACAATCAACGACCTCTAGGAAATCAACATAGGAATCGAAGAAGATCCATGCCCGACATACATTAGTCCTTTGTTAAATGAAATTAAAACCAATGACTTAATTAGGCTATTGATCGAGTTTAAGGACTTCTTTGCATGAAGAAATGCCTGGATTGGCTCCTGATGTAATGGTCCATAAACTAGCAATAGTGCCTACTATTAACCCTATCAAGCAATCTCCTAACTCATATGATTAGAAATAGAACAATAGGTCATTTATGAAGTCAAGAAACTGATCGATACTGGCATCATCCCGGAAGAAAAAGAATGTCCAAATTTATATATGCTTCGTTATAATGTTGAAGGGAAAGAAAATGCACTCTACTACCTCAGCTATCGTCTAATCCCTACTGAGGCTAACTATCCATCAATTGAGAAGCATTATCTATCTTTAATCTTTGCATCCCAAAATCTATAACACTATATGCTTCCTTATAATGTGAAGTTAATATCTAGGATCAATCTGTTACAATATCTCATGATAAAGTCAATGTTATCTGGACGGTTGGCTCGATGGTCCATAATCCTCTCATAATTTGACATTACCTTTGTACCCCTCCGTTCAGAAAAATGATACACGCTAGTGGATTTCTTAGACACGACTTACTCTACTCTCTCTTAGTGATGATCTCA
The DNA here is from genome assembly GCA_021442155.1 of Cymbidium sinense. Lineage (NCBI taxonomy): Eukaryota > Viridiplantae > Streptophyta > Magnoliopsida > Asparagales > Orchidaceae > Cymbidium > Cymbidium sinense. The sequence continues at coordinate 160,515,777 of CM038214.1, forward strand.
CGATGAATAAATCATGAACTTGGGGATACTAGCATTCATCAGTGAGAAGTACTTTGATGGTGCGGCTTCCTCTTAAGAGGAGAAGAATCCACTATTCCGAAAGTCGGGGTAGAATAGTTCTCTTAACTCCAGACTGTGATGTGATGAGATTCTTATATCATCTATCCAATTCTTGCACTAATAATGAAGCTGAATATTAGGCTTTGATTGCTAGTCTGGAGTTAGTCATTACTCTAGCCATCTAGAACATCAACATCTTTGAGGATTCTCAACTAGTTATCAACCACCAAATTATTGGGTCCTATAAGATTATAAATCTGAAGCTCCATTACTACCACAAGTACACCATGGAGTTGTTGGTCCAAATCCCAGAGGTTGCCATTTATAAGATTCCTCAAAGAGAGAACACCGTAGTGTATGCTTTAGCCAAGCTTGCCAAGGAGTTACCATATCCAGAGGATGAGTCCATATCAATAAAGGTTTAAAATAGATAAGTCTTATCCCTTATTGATATTGAACTCATCAAAAAGTACTCTCTTGAAGGGGAGGTTGCCATTGCCAAGAAGGATGAGGAGTTAGATTGGAGGCAACCATTCATGGATTACCTAAATAAAGGCAAACTTTTCTACACTCTTGTGGATGGTGTCTTGTACCAGCTATCTTTTTATCATATGTGGTTATGTTGTTTAGACAAGTATGAATCCCATAAGATTGTGATAGAGGGACACTCAGGATTAGGTGGAGCCAACCAATCTAGTCCGAAGATGAAAGCGAAGATCAAGAGACTAGGATAATATTGGTTGTTGATGATCAAAGGTTGCATGGATATGACTAGGCGATGCCACCAATGTCAAATACACAATATGGTCTTACACTAACCACCCAACATTCTACATCCTACATTGGCCTCCATTCAGTTGTTGGGATACCACATAGTCCGATTGATCCACCTTCTTCCAAGGGTCATCGATTCATCTTCTGCTACTAACTAGTTTTCCAAATAGGCAAAGGTGATTCCACTCAGAAAGGTCACAGCTCAGCATGTGCTCTAATTTTTTAGGAACCATATCATATATAGGTTTGGAGTGCCTCGATAAATTATATTTGATAATGGTACTACATTCAAGAGCACCGAGATCAATAATTTTCCCAAAGACATAGCAATAGATTGGAGATATTTTACAATTAACTACTCTAGGGCAAACAGCTTAGCAGAAGCCTTCAATAAAACTCTCATCTAAATACTAAAGAAGACACTCAATAATAATAAGAGATAGTGGCATGATCAGTTAGTTGAAGCCTTGTTGGCCTAGCTGATGTGCTAACCTGCTAGTGTTTCACCCTAGTGGTTTTCTTGCTTTGGAGGATGTAAGTTTGATATGCTTTCCTTCTTTACTTGGCCACTACACACCGACGAGTGCCTTATTAGTTCAGTATGCTTTACTGTGTGGATGGTAAGCTACCTCATGTTGGCTTCGTTTAAGAGGATGTGAGTTTGCTATGCTTTCTTCATGGAATAGACTTCGTGCATTGACTGGGTTGAGTATATTTGAGGTTTCGAATAACTCTTCTATTTGCTCCTTCCCTCCTGACTGCTTCAAGTTTGGGTCTAGTCCTTCCTTGAGGCTCCCTACTTAGTAGTCTCTCTAGGTCAAATAACATCTATCTCACCGATGATAGACTATCTCGATGATCAGTTCTACTTGGAAAGTTGTAAGCCTGCACGCTTTCTTTCTAGGTTGATCATTGCACACCGATGAATACCTTAGGTTCGTTTATTCCCACTATGCTGACAGATACACCACTCATGCTGATGAATACACCATAGGTTGGTTGGTTCTCGCACCTTAGGATACACAACTCATGGCAGATGTAAGTCTACTACAGTTTATTCCTTTAGTTGGCCATCGTACACCTATATGCTTACTTTTCTAAGGCCAGGATAATGCCCTTAGCAGCACCTCCCCTATGGGCACTATATTTGGATCACATCCTTTGCGACCCCATTTAGACATTACCTAGGTTAGTATCAAATTGGACTAGTTCCCCTTACCAAGTAACCACCCCTGTGGTTGGAGAATCCATTATGTGTATGTGCAAATTCTCTCTTGGTCCAGTAAATCTGATATAGGTCAAGGCCGACATAGCCCATTCTCAGTGTGGTCCCTTGCACACCAACAATGTCCACACAAACATATAAACAAATATATATTCACTTGTGGATTAGGAGGACATTTCTAATGGTACCTTTTCCCAAGCAAGTATCCTATCTTTAGGGTAGTGTCAACAAAACACCTTATAGGAATCGCTTGACTACTCTTGAGTTGATATAAGTCCCCAAAGAAATTCGAGTCACCCCTAAGTCGAGTTCAATTTATTGTGCTACCAACAGGTCACCCCAACAGTTATTCCCTACTTTACAAGATGTATGTCTGTTATGCCTTCTTCCTAACATAGCCGTTGCACACCAAAAGGCAACCCTTAGGTTGGCTAGCTCAACCCCACGGCCAGTAGGCTATCCCTTTAGATTTATAAATCTGAGATAGGACAAGTCTAATATATCCCCTTCTTAGTGGGTCCATTATACACCGACATGGTCCATAAATTAAATCTATCAAATTTGACCGAGCTCACATCCCCAGCAGATATGCCATCAATTCAAAATCAAACTAAACCAGACAAACCATATTAAATCATATTAAATTAGATAAAATTAATCCTGACTACTTTTGAGCTGACATAAGTCCCGGTCATTCACCACAATGCCTCTAAGTCAAGTTTGTTGTGCATCCAATGGTCACCCCAACATAATCCCCAGTGATTATTAATTCTTATCCCCAACGGATCGTCTTTCGATAAATCATATAATCAAATCAAATTCAAACCTTATCCCCAATAGATTTTCTTCTACTATTCCTTTAACATAAAGCCCTCATAAGTCATGTCTAATGCATGTGTGATCCCCTAGGGTTTAGGGTTTTGAATTTAAGGTTTAGGGTTTTAGGGTTTATGCTTTATTTTTAGGGTTTTAGGGTTTAGGATTTAGGGTTTAGTTTATGCTTTAGGGTTTAGCTTTGAGGGTTTAGGATTTAAGGTTTAGGGTTTATTGTAAGTTTAGGATTAACTTTAGTTAGTTGGGGTTTAGGGTAGTTTTTTTAAAAAAAAAACCCATAGTTTTAGGTTTATTTAGTTTATTTGGTTTATTTTATTATTCATTTTAGTTTATTTTATTTTTTTATTTTTATTAAGTTTAATTTTTATTTTTGTTTAGTTTAGTATATTTATTTTAGGTTTATTTATTTTAGTTTATTTTTAGGCTTAGGCTTAGGTTTATGCATATCTTTTAGTTTATTTTTATTTTTATTTTATTTTTATGATTTAGGTTTTATTCTTTATTTGTAGGTTTGGGTTTAGGTTTTTATTTTATCTTCTTAGGTTTAGGTTTTAGGTTTTTATTTTAGGTTTATTTTAAGTTTTATTTTTTAGTTTAGGTTTAGGTTTATTTTTAGTTTATTTTATTTTATTTTGTTTAGGGTTTACATTTAGTTAATTTTAGGTTTAGGTTTAGGTTTTATTTATTTTAATTTAGTTTATTTTCGTTTATGTTTAGGTTTATTTTATTTTGTTTATTTCAAGTTTATGTTTTTTTTAGTTTAGGGTTTAGGTTTTATTTTTAGGTTTATTTTTTTGGTTTGGGTTTTTATTTAGTTTTTATTTTTATTTTATTTTAGGTTTATTTAATGTTTGTTTTATATTTAGTTTTTATATTATTTAAGATTTTTATTTTTTTAGGTTTATTATATTTTTTAGTTTAATTTAGGTTTTTATTTATTTTATTAGTGTTTAGTTTATTTTATTTTATTTTTATATTTAGGTTTAGGTTTAGGTTTAGGTTTAGGCTTTAGTTTAGGTTTTTATTTTATTTTTTAAATTATTTTATTTAGGTTTATGTTATTTTATTTATTTTATTTTTAGGTTTTATTAAGTTTAGGTTTAGGATTTTAGGTCTGGTAGTGGTTTAGGGTAGGGTTTAGGGTTTGGGGTGGGTTGGTTGTTTTTGGGTTTAGGGTTTAGGGTTTAGAGTTTAGGGTAGGCATAGGGTTTAGCTTTAAGATTTTGGGTGGGTTTAGGGAGTTTAGGTTAGGGTTGGTAGTGGGAGGATTTAGGTTTTAGGGTTTAGGGTTTTATTTTATTTTATCATATCTTTATTATTTTTTTAAATTATGTATACTCATAGGTTTAGGTTTGCTTTATTTATTTATTTTATTTATTTTATTTTATTTAAGTATATTTATTTTTATTTAGTTTATTTATTTTATGTTTATTTATTTTAATTTAGGTTTTAAATTTTAGTTTATTTTAGGTTTAGGGTTAGGTTTATTTTTAGGTTTTCTAGGTTAGGTTTTATTTTATTTTATGTTTAGGTTTAGGTTTTGTTTATCTTTAGGTTTTATTTTAGTTTTATTTTAGGTTTTATATTTTAGTTTAGTTTAGGTTTACTTTTAGTATATTTTATCTTTATTTAGGTTTAGGTTTAGTTTATCAGGTTTAGATTTTGTTTATTTATTTTGGTTTAGTTTAGTTTTTTATTTTTTTTATTTAGGTTATGGTTTTACTTTAGGTGGAGGTGGGGTTAGGTTAGGGTTATGGTTTAGTAGGTTTAGGGTGGAGGTTTTGTGGTTTAGGAGTTTAGGGTTTAGGGTTGGTAGGGTTTTGTGGTTTAGGTAGGGTTTAGAGGTGTAGAGTTTAGTTGGTATGGTTGAGGGTTTAGTGAGTGTTTAGTTAATATGATTTAGGGAGTTTAGTGTTTAGGTAGGTTTAGGTTTGGGTTTAGATTTACTGTTTAGGTATGTTTAGCATTTAGGGTTTTGGGTTTTAGGGTTTAGGGTTTTGGGTTTTGGGTTTAGCTTTAGGTTAGGGTTAGGGTTTAGGTTTTAGGGTTTAGGGTTTATGTTTAGTTTAGGGTTTATGGTTTAAGATTTTTTAGGGTTTAGGGTTTAGGGTTTATGACATTTTTTAATTAAGTAAATGTGTATGATCCAACATCATCATCATCTCTCTCTTACACCACAACTAGCCTCCTCCGCTTTCTAGCCTCTATAACCACTCATCACCACCACCTCCATATATCCCAAAGACCTCTAGATCCCCACCAGACTGATAATATAGCCGCTTCACCTCCACCATCTACATTGAGCTTGGTTGATGGTGATGTTCGCCATTAAGGTCGCCCATTCTTGGGTTTAGGTTTATTAGGTTTAATGATTTAGGTTTATTTTTAATTTATTTAATTACTCAGTATAGGGTTTGAGTTTAAGATTAGGGGTTTAGGATGTAAGGTTAGGGGTAGTGTTTAGGGTTTAGGGTTTTATAGTTTATGCTTAGGAGGTTGATTAGGGTTTGGGGTTTGGGTTTAGAGTTGAGGTTTAGGTTTAGGGTTTAGGTTTAGGATGGTAGGGGGTTTGTTTTAAAATTAAAAATAGGTTTAGGTTTATTTATTTATTTTTATTTATATTTTATTTTTATTTTATTTTTTTTTTTATGTTTATTTTAGTTATTTATTTATTTTATTTTAGTTTATTTTTGGTTTTGGTTTAGGTTTATGCTTATTTTTTTAGTTTAGTTTTATTTTGATTTAATTTTTTTTAGTTTTAGCTTTTATTTTTTTATTTTAGGTTTAGGTTTATATATTCTACTTATTATTTTGAGGTTTTATTTTTTAGATTTTTATTTTAGGTTTTATTATTTATTTAGGTTTATGTTTATTTTAGTTTATTTATTTTATTTAGGGTTTAGGTTTAGCTTTAGGTATAGTTTATTTTAGGTTTAGGTATAGGTTTTATTTAATTTAGTTTAGTTTATTATAATTTAGGTTTAGATTTATTTTATTTTTATTTAGATTTAGGTTTTTTTTAGTTTATGGTTTATGTTTAATTTTATTTTAAAGTTTTATTTTTAGGTTTATTTTTTAGGTTTATTTCTAAGGTTTAGGTTTTTATTTAGTTTTTATTTTATTTTATTTGTATTTTAGGTTTAGTTTTTATTTTATTTAAGTTTTTTATTTTTATTTTAGTTTAGGTTTTTATTTATTTTATTTTAGTTTATTTTTTATTTTTTATTTTATTTTCTTGTCTTTTTTAGGTTTTAGGTTTAGGTTTTGATTTTATTTTGATTTTGGTTTTTTTATTTATTATTTTAGGTTTTATTTAGTTTAGGTTTAAGTTTATTTTCTTTAGGGTTTAGGGTTTAAGGGAGGGTTTAGGAGGTTGGGTGGTTTAGGGAGGTGAGTTTAAGTTTTAAGTAGGGTTCAAGTTTTAGTTTATGGTTTAGGATTTTGGTTTTATTTGATAACCATGCCTCCCCTCCACCGATCTAGAGCCTGATTTATGTTCCCACCAGTTACCCATTCTGAGATTAGGTTTATTTTTTTTTATTACTTTAGGTTTAGGTTTGGGGTTTAGTTTTAGGGTTTAGTTTAGGTGGGTTTAGGGTTTAATGTTTAGGAGTTTTGGTTTTTGGGTTTAGGGTTTAGGGTTTAGGGGAGGAGGGTTTGTGTGGGGAGGATTTAGGGTTTAGATTTTGGTTTAGTTTAGTTAAAGTTTTTTAAATTAAGTAAACCAATAGGTTTAGGTTTATTTAGTTAATTTTTTAATTTTCATTTATTTTATTTATTATTTATTATTTATGTTTATTTTTAATTTTTAATTAGTTTTCTTTATTTAATTATTTTTTGGTTTTACATTTTAGTTTATTTTTTAGGTTTATGGTTATTTTTTTTAGTTTAGTTTTATTTTTATTTCTTTTTTAGGTTTAGGTTTTATTTATTATTTTTAGGTTTAAGTTTAGGTTTTTATTTTATTCTTTTAGGTTTGGGTTTTAGGTTTTTATTTTATGTTTATTTTTAGGTTTTATTGTTTAGTTTAGGTTTAGTTTATTTTAGGTTTAGGTTTAGGTTTTATTTATTTTAGTTTAGTTTACTTTAGTCTAGGTTAAAGTTTATTTTATTTTGTTTATTCTAGGTAGGTTTTTTTAGTTTATGGTTTAGTTTTATTTATTTTATTTTTTTATTTTGGTTTATTTTACTTTATAAGTTTTTATTTTATTTGTAGGTTTTATTTTATTTTTTATTATATTATATTATTGATTTTTATTTTTATGTTTATTTTATTTTTTTAGTTTAGTTTTAATTATTTTAGCTTAGTTTAGTTTTATTTTATATTATATTTTATTATTAGGTAGTTAGTAGTGGGTTTTATTTTATTTATTTTATTTTATTTTGTTTTAGGTTTTATTTATTTTATTTTTACATTTTATTTAGTTCAAGTTTATGTTTTTAGGAGTTTAGGGTTTAGGGAGTGGGGGTTTAATGTTAGGGTTTATGAGGATTTAGGGTAGCTTAGTATAGTGTATAGATTTTTAGTGTTTATTTTTTTAGGGTTTAGGGTTTAAGATTTTTTTTTTCAAAAAAAAACATTAAGTTTAGGGTTTAGGGTTTTTTATCAAAAAAAAAACATTAAGTAAACTTTTAGGTTTAGTTTATTTAGTTTATTTTTATTTACTTTAGTTTATTTTTTTATTTAGAATTATTCTTTATTTTAATTTGGGTTTAGTTTATTTATTCTAGGTTTATTTATTTTAGTTTAGGTTTTTTTTATTTTAATTTATTTTTTTAAGTTAAGGTTTATATTTATTTTTGTATTTAGTTTTATTTTTATTTTATTCTTTAGGCTTAGGTTTAATTTTTTATATGTTTAGGTTTAGGTTTAGAGTTTTATTTTATTTTTTTAGGTTTAGGTTTTAGGTTTTTATTTTAGGTTTACTTTTAGGGTTTAATTTTTTAGTTTAGGTTTAGGTTTATTTTTAGTTTATTTTATTTTATTTAGTTTAAGGTTTAGGCTTAGTTTATTTTAGTTATAGGTTTAGGTTTTATTTATTTTAGTATAGTTTATTTTGTTTAGGTTTAGGTTTATTTTATTTTGTTTATTTTTTTAGCTTTTTTTTTTAGTTTTATTTTAGGTTTTTTTTTATTTTAGGTTTATTTTATAAGTTTAAGTTTTATTTAGTTTTATTTTATTTTATTTTAGGTTTATTTTAATTTTTCTTGCTTAGTTTTTATTTTATTTAGGGTTTTTATTTTTAAGTTCATTTTATTTTTTTTAGTTTAGTTTAGGTTTTAATTATTTTATTTTAATTTTATTTTTATTTTATTTTATCATTTATTTTTAGGTTTAGGTTTTAGGTATAGGTTTGGTTTAAGTTTTATTTTATTTCTCTTTCTAATTTAATTTAGGTTTAGATTATATTTATTTATTTATTTTTTTAGGTTTATTTAGTTTAGGTTTAGGTTTTAGGTTTTAAGGTTTAGGAATTTTAGGGTTTAGGAGTTAGTAAGTTTTAGAGTTTAGGGTTTAGTGGTTTTAGGTTTAAGGTTTAGGTTTTAGGGTGTAGGGTTTAGGGTTTAGGGTTTTAGGGTTTAGAGTTTAGGGTTTAGAGTTGGATTAGGGTTTTTAGGTTTAGGTAGTTTATAGTTTAGTTAGGTTTTTATTTATTATTTATTTTATTTGGGTTTAGGGTTTAGGGTTAGAGTTTTTTTATTTATTTTATTTCAGTTTAGGGTTTAAGGTTTAGAGTTTAGGTTTTAATTTTTTATGTTTTTTTTAAAATTAAGAAAACTGGTATGTTTATTTTATTTATTTAATTTATTTTTTTATATTTATTAATTTAATTAATTTGTGATTTTATTTGGGTCTATTTTTTATTTTATTTAGTTTAGTTCATTTATTTTAGGTTTATTTATTTTTGTTTAGGTTTTTTATTTTAGTTTATTTCTTTTGTATAGGTTTAGGTTTATGTTTTGTGGGTTTAGGTTTTTGTTTAGGGTTTTATGGTTTACAGTTTTAAGGTTTAGGGTTTAGGGTTAGTTTTAGGGTTTGGTGTTTAGAGGTTAGGGTTTAGGATTTAGGGTTTAGGGTTTAAGGGTTTAGGTTTTGTTTTTTTTTTTAAATTAAGAAAACCACTAGGTTTAGGTTTATTTAGTTTATTTTTTATTTATTTTTATTTATTTTATTTAGGTTTATTTTTTTATTTTTAATTAGTTTAGTTTATTTATTTTAGGTTTATTTAATTTAGTTTAGAACTTTTATTTTAGTTTATTTTTTAGGTTTAGGTTTAAATTTATGTTTATTTATTAGTTTCATTTTATTTTTATTTTATTTTTTAGGTTTAGGTTTTATTTTTTATTTATACCTTGAGGTTTATATTTTTTATTTTTATTTTTTAGCTTTAGGTTATAAGTTTTTATTTTAGGTTTTATTTTTTAGTTTAGGTATAGGTTTATTTTTTATTTACTTTATTTTATTTAGCTTAGGGTTTAGGTTTAGTTTATTTTAGCTTTATTTATAGGTTTATTTAGTTTAGTTTAGTTTATTTCAATTTAGGTTTGGTTTATTATATTTTATTTATTTTGGTTTATTTAGTTTAGGTTTTATTTAGTTTTATTTTAATTTATTATTGTTTATGTTTTGGTTTATTTTATTTAGGTTTTAATATTTAGGATATTATTTTTATTTAGTTTAGGTTTTATTTATTTTATTTTATTTTAGTTTTATTTTATTTTATTTTATTTTAGGTTTAAGTTTAGATTTTAGTTTAGGTTTTTATTTTATTTTATTTTATTTAGGTTTAGGTTATTTATATATTTAGTTTTATTTAGTTTAGGTTTAAGTTTTGGGTTTTAGGGTATAGGGTTTTGAGTTTATGGAGTTTAGGGTTTGGGGTTTAGGGTTTAGGTTTAGGGTTTTAGGGTTTAGGTTTAGGGTTTAAGGTTTAGGTTTTAGGTTTAGGGGGTTTTAGTTTAGGGTTTTATAGTTTATGGTTTTCTTAAGAAAGAATAAATTTAGATTCATCATTCTTCTTTTCAATTTCATGACCAAGTAACACACCAAGTTCATTAAGATATAAGTGATGACATAGATAAAAAGCATACATAGTGGAAATCAAAACCCATTCTTAGGGTTTAGGTTTATTAGGTTCTGAATTTAGGTTTATTTTAATTTATTTAGTTACTTTAGGTTTAGGATTAGGGTTAGGGTTAGGGTTTAGGTTTATTTGAGTAGGGTTTAAGTTTTGGGGTTTAAGGTTTAGGGTTTTAGGGTTTATTCTTTTAGGGTTTAGGGTTTAGGGTTTACAATTTAGGGTTTTTATGGTTTAGGATTTAGTGCTAAAGGTTTAGGGTTGTAGGTTTAGTGTTTATGGTTTAGGGTATAGGGTACTTTTTTAATTTTTTTAATTAAGTAAACTAGTAGGTTTAGGTTTACTTACTTTATTTAGTTTATTTTTTATTTTATTTTGGTTTATTTCTTTTTTATATTTAGTTTTGTTTATTTATTTTAGGTTTAATTATTTTAGTTTAGGTTTTTTTATTATAGTTTATATTGTAGTTTTCGATTTAGGTTCATTTTTTAGTTGAGTTTTATTTTTATTTTTATTTTTTGGTTTAAGTTTTATTTTTTATTTTTATGTTTAGGTTTAAGCTTTTATTTTATTTTCTTAGGTTTAGGTTATAGGTTTTTACTTTAGGTTTATTTTTAGTTTTTTAGTTTAGGGTTAGGTTTATTTTTAGTTTTATTTATTTTATTTAGTTTAGGTTTAGGTTTTGGTTTAGTTTATTTGAGGTTTAGGTTTAGGTTTATTTTATTTAGTTTACTTTAAATTTTTTTTAGGTTTAGGTTATTTTAAGTTTAGTGTTTAGGTTTTATTTTTTATTTATTTTGAGGTTTTATTTTTAGGTTTATTTTTTAGGTTAAGGTTTTTGTTTTATTTTATTTTAGGTTTATTTTATTTAGATTTTTAGAGGTATTTTTTTAGTTTAGTTTATATTTATTTATTTTTAGTTTTTTTATTTTTATTTAGGTCAGATTTATTTTATTATATTTCATCTATTTAGGATCATTTTATTTATCTATTTATGTTTATTTAGTTTAGGTTTAGGTTTTACATTTTAGGCTCAGTGGTTTTGTGGCTCAGGGTCTTAAGTTAGGGAAGTGGTTAGGTTTATCTTAGTGGGCTGGTTTTAGGCCCAGAGGTCAGCTCAGTAAGGGTAGGTTCAGTAGGGTCAGCTAGGATTTAGGGTCAGTGGATCTTGTCAGGTGGCTCAGTGGCCCAGTGGTTTAGGGTCTGGGGAGCCTAGGGTTTATGATTTTCATGGTTATTTGGGTTGTATTTTACATTTATGATTTTGTAGGGTTTAGTTTAAGGTTTAGGGTTTAGGGTCTCTGTGGGTTTGCTTGGGTTTAGGGTCAGATTTAGTGTTTAGGGTTTATGGGCTTTAGGGTTTAAGGTTTATGGTTTACTTGCCTTTTTAATTTTTTTTAAATTTTTATTTTTTTAAATTAAGTAAACCATAAGGTTTATGTTTTTTAATTTATTTAGTTTATTTTTTATTTATTTTAGTTTATTTTATTTTTTATCTTTATTTAGGTTTATTTACTATTTTTATTTAGTTTAGTTTATTTATTTTAGGGTTATTTATTGTAGTTTAATTTTTTTTATTTCAGATTATTATTTAGGTTTAGGTTTAGGTTTATGTTTATTTTTTAGTTAAGTTTTATTTTTATTTTATTTTTTCTATTTAGGCTTCATTTTTTATTTTTATGTTTAGGTTTAGATTTTTATTTTATTTTTTTAGTTTTAGGTTTTATGTTTTTTTTTTTGGTTTATTTTTAGGTTTTATTTTCATGTTTAGGTTTAGGTTTAGGTTTATTTTTAAGTTATTTTATTTTATTTAGTTTAGGGTTTTAGGTTTAGGTTTTATTTCTCACCATGTAAGTTTATTTTATTTTATTTTGTAGCTTCTTTATTTAGTTTAGGGTTTAGGTTTTATTTTAGGTTTATTTTTAAGTTTAGGTTTTATTTAGTTTTATTTTATTTAATCTGATGTTTATTTTATTTTATTTTAGGTTTAGTTATTATTTTATTTTTATTTATTTTATTAGTTTATTTTATTTTATTTTATTTTTTAGTTTTTATTTTATTTTATTTGTTTTTTAGTTTTTTTAGTTTATTTTATTTTATTTTTTATTTATTTTACTTTTAGGCTTTATTTAGTTCAGGTTTAGGTTTTTATCTTTTTAGGGTTTATAGTTTAAGGTTAGTTTGAGGGTTTAGGGTTTAGGGTTTGGGCTTTAGGTCTTAGGGTTTGGGGTTTAGGGTTTAGGGTTTAGGGTTTAGGATTTAGGGTTTAAGGTTTAGGGTTTTGGGTTTAAGTTTTAGGGTCTAGGGTTTATAGTTTAGGGTTTTAGGGTTTAGGTTTGAGGTTTGAGTTTTGTGGTTTAGGGTTTAGGTTTTGGTCTAGGGTTCATTTTTTAATTTAGTGTTTAGGATTTTTTCTAGAACAAATTCATTCAACATTTCTTCTTTCAATTTCATCAACCAAGTAACACACTAAGTTTTCTAGACATGCGATGACATAGATAAAATGAGCACGATAGACCAAATCAAAACCCTAGATAACTAGAATCGCCTACTATAAAGACTCCCCATAAGCATCGGTTCATTGCTCTTAGCTTCTCCCATCAAAACCACCCCTCTCGAGTAGTGGGATCCACCATCATATCCCTGATCTCTCCCTCCACCACCACCACAATTGTAACCTCTGTCGCTCCTCCCGCCTCCATAACCACCACTACTATGACCGCCACCTCCATATGCACCAGCACCTCCAGATCCCCCACCACCATCATAACACGCCTCCCGCTCTCCACCAGATATAACCGAGCCCGGCCCATGTAGGTTCTGCCCAATTTTAGAGTTTAGGTTTACGTTTAGGTTTATTAGGTTTTAGGTTTTTGCTTTATTTTTTAATTTATTTAGTTACTTTAGGTTTAAGTTTAGGGTTTGGGGTTTAGGGTTAGGGTTTTGGGCTTAGTATTTAGGGTTTAGTGGTGTAGTTTAGGGTTTAGGTTTAGGGTTTAGGTTTTATGGTTTAGGATTAAGGTACTGGTTTAGAGTTTACGGTTTAGGGTTTACTGATTTATAGGCAAGGGTTTGGGAAGTTTAAGAGGTATATTTTGGTGGTTTGGTTTAGGTTTCAGTTTGGATTTAGGGTTTAGTTTCTTTTAAAAAAATTTAAGTAAATTGATATGTTTATGTTTATTTAGTTTATTTAGTTTTATTTATTTTATATTAATTTATTATATTTTATATATTTAGGTTTACTTTTATTTTATTTATTTATTTATTTATTTTAGATTATTTATTTTAGTTTAGATTTTTTATTTTAGTTTATTTTTTAGATTTAGGTTTAGGTTTATGTTTTTTTTAGTTTAGTTTTAATTTTGTTTTATATTTTAGGTTTAGGTTTTATTTTTTATTTTTTTTATTTTGGTTTAGGTTTTTATTTTATTTTTGAAGGTTTAGTTTTAGATTTTTATTTTTCTTGTATTTTTAGGTTTTATTTTTTAGTTTACGTTTAGGTTTATTTGTAGTTTATTTTATTTTAATTACTTTGGGGTTTAGGTTTAGGGTTTAGGTTTTAGGGTTTAGAGTTTAGGGTTTAAGGTTTAGGTTTTAGGTTTAAGGTTTAGGTTTTAGTTGGGTTTATGGTTTATGGTTTTTTAAGAAAGAATAAATTTAGATTCATCAATTCTTCTTTCAATTTCATCAATCAAGTAACACACCAAGTTCATTAAGATATAAGTGATGACATAGATAAAAAAATGAGCATGCATGGAAATCAAAACCCATTCTTTTAGTTTTAGGTTCTACAATTTAGGTTTATTTTAATTTATTTAGTTACTTTAGGTTTAGGATTAGTTGGGGTTTAGGGTCAGTGGCTCAGTGCTTAACATCCGTGCAGTTTTTAAGTTTTTTAAGGTTTAGGGTTTTGTTTATCTTTATTTAGTTTAGGGTACATGTGTATTTTTATGGTTTAGGATAGTGCCAAAAGGTTTAGGGTCAGGTCAGTGTTTATGGTTTAGTATGGCACTTTTAATTTTTTAATTAAACCAAGAGGTAGGTTACTTACTATTTTTTATTTCTTTTATTTTATTTGGCTCATTTCTTTATATTTAGTTTGTTTATTTATTTTAGGTTTAATTATCTTTAGTTTAGGTTTTATTATAGTTTATATTGTAGTTTCGATTTAGGTTCATTTTTATTTTGAGTTTTATTTTATTTTATTTTTAAGTTTTATTTTATTTTATGTAGTTTGCTTTATTTTATCTTAGGTTTAGGTTATGTTTTACCTTTAGGTTTATTTTAGTTTTTTAGTCAGGGTTATTTTAGTTTTATTTATTTTATTTAGTTTAGGTTTAGGTTTTGGTTTAGTTTATTTGAGGTTTAGGGTTTAGGTTTTATTTTATTTAGTTTACTTTAAATCTTTTAGGTTTAGTTATTTTAAGTTTAGGTTTTTTATTTTATTTATTGAGGTTTTATTTTTTTAGGTTTATTTTTAGTTAAGGTTTTGTCTATTTTATTTTAGGTTTATTTTATTTAGATTTTATCCGAGGTTTATTTTCTTTTTAGTTTAGTTTATATTTTATTTATTTTATTTTAGTTTTTTTATTTTTATTTTAGGTTTAAGTCCAGCTTTAGTTTAGGATCATTATTATATTTTATCTTATTTTAGGATCATGTTTTTTTTTATTTTATTTCTTTATGTTTTATTTTAGTTTAGCTCAGGCCTACATTTCAGTTTGTATTTGGGGCCTTTGGCTCTTGTCAGTTTAAGATCTCCAGTGCCTGTGGGTCAGGGGTGGCACCAGGGCTCAGGCCCAGGGCCTAGCAGGGCTAGGTCTGGTGGCTCAGAGTGGGGGCTCACTGCTGGCCTCAGTGGCTCACTGGGCTCAGGCCCAGCCTCAGGATCAGGGCTCAGTGATCTTGTGGGGCGTGGCCCAGTGGCCTGTGGTAGGGCTCAGGTCACCAGAGCCTGTCCATGATCTCAAAAGGCTCACCTGGTCAGCTCACAATGGTGATCAGTATAGTGGCCCAGGTGGTGCTCAGGGTCCTTGGGTTTAGTGGTCAGATAGTAGGATTTACCCACTTAGGTTTAATATGGTCACTCTTTTTAATTTAAATTTTTATTTTTAAATTCAAGTAACTATAAGGTTTATGTTTTTTAATTTATTTAGTTTATTTTATTTATTTTAGTTTATTTTATTTTTATCTTTATTTAGGTTTATTTATATTTTTTTATTTAGTTTAGTTTATTTATTTTTTATTTATCAGTTTAATTTTTTTTATTTCGATTATTTGGTTTTAGGTTTAGTTTATGTTTATTTTTAGTTAAGTTTTATTTTTTTTTATTTTTCATTTTATTTCATTTTTATTTTATGTTTCAGTTTAGATTTTTATTTTATTTTTTTAGTTTTAGGTTTTATGTTTTTTTTTGGTTTATTTTTAGGTTTTATTTTCATGTTTAGGTTTAGGTTTAGGTTTATTTTTAAGTTATTTTATTTTATTTAGTTTAGGGTTTAGGTTTAGGTTTAGGTTTTATTTCTTTCACTATAGGTATAGGTTTATTTTATTTTTATTTTCTGGTTAGGCTTCTTTATTTAGTTTAGGGTTTAGGTTTTATTTTTAGGTTTATTTTTTAAGTTTAGGTTTTTATTTAGTTTTTATTTTATTTAATTTGATGTTTATTTTATTTTAGGTTTAGTTATTTTTCTTTGGTTTATTTATTTTATTAGTTTACATTTTATTTATTTATTTATTTTTTATTTTATTTTATTTTATTTTGTTTTAGTTTGTTTAGGTTTTATTTTATTTTATTTTTATTTATTTTACTTAGGCTTTATTTAGTCTCAGTTTAGGTTTTATCTTTTTGTTTATAGTGCTTTGAGGGTTTAGTTTGGGCCCAGGTCTGGTGTCTGGGGTTTAGTGGCCTGTGGTTAGGCCTGTGGATTTAGGGCTTTCAGGTTTGGCCTGGGTTTAAGTGTCCAGGGTAGTTTTAGGGTTTGTGGTTTAGGGTTTGAGGTTTTGAGTTTTGTGGTTGTGGTTGTGGTTTAGGGTTTGGTGGTTTAGGTTTTCTAGGGTTCATTTTTAATTTAGGTTTGTGGGATTTTTTTCAACAGAGAACAAATTCATTCAACATTTCTTCTTTCAATTTCATCAACCAAGTAACACACTAAGTTTTCTAGACATGTTTATGACATAGATAAAAAATGAGCACGCATAGACCAAATCAAAAACCCTAGATAACTAGAATCGTCTCTACTATAAAGACTCAGTTCCATAAGCAGTGGATCGGTTCAGCTGTTCTTTAGTTTCTCTAGTTCCCATCAAAACCACCCTAGCCTCTCGAGTAGTGGGATCCACCATCATATCCCTGATCTCTCCCTCCACCACCACCACAATTGTAACCTCTGTCGCTCCTCCCGCCTCCATAACCACCACTACTATGACCGCCACCTCCATATGCACCAAGACTCCATCCCCACCACCATCATGATAATAACCGCCTCCCGCCTCCTCCACCGCCGATATAAACCGAGCCCGACAGCAGGTTCTCCCCAATTAGAGTTTAGGTTTACGCCAGTTTATTAGGTTTTAGGTTTTGCTTTATTTTTAATTTATTTAGTTACTTTAGTTTAGTTAGGGTTTAGGGGTTTGGGTTAGGGTTTTGGGCTTAGTATTTAGGGTTTAGGGTGTGGTTTAGGGTTTAGGGTTTAGGGTTTAGGGTTTTGTGGTTTATGGTTTGTGGATTAAGTTTACCAGCTTAGAGTTTAGGGTTTACCATTTATAGTT
Source organism: Cymbidium sinense (assembly GCA_021442155.1). NCBI lineage: Eukaryota > Viridiplantae > Streptophyta > Magnoliopsida > Asparagales > Orchidaceae > Cymbidium > Cymbidium sinense. Next base: position 160,532,520 of record CM038214.1, read on the forward strand.
TAGGGTGTCAGGGTTGTAGGTTTAAGGCTAAGTTTAGGTATATTTTGGCCTGGGGTTTGGGGGGCTTTAGTGGTTTAGGTCTGATTGTGGTTTCTTTTAAAAAAAATTTAAGCAACTGACATGTTTATGTTTATTTAGTTTTAGTTTATTTATTTATTTATATTATATTTTTTATACATATTAGGTTTACTTTATTTTTTATTTATTTTTTATTTATTAGGATCATTTATCTTAGTTTAGATTTTATTTTAGTTTATTTTTAGATTTAGGTTTAGTTTATGTTTTAGTTTAATTTTTATATTTTAGGTTTAGGTTTTATTTTTTATTTTTTTATTGGTTTAGGTTTTATTTTATTTTGAAGGTTTAGTTTTAGATTTTATTTTCTATTTTAGGTTTTATTTTTAGTTTAGGTTTATTTGTAGTTTATTTTATTTTAATTACTTTAGTGGTTTAGGTTTAGTTAGTCAGTATGGGTGCAGTTTAAGGTGGGTTGGTCAGGGTTAGTTTTAGTGGTTTAGTGTTTAGTGTTTTGGGTTTAGTGCTTAGGTTTTTTTTAGAAAAAATTAGGTAAACTAGTTGGTTTAGGTCATTTTAGTTAATTTAGTTTATTTTTTAATTAATTTATTTTATTTTATTTTTTATTTTTATTTAGGTTTATATTTTATTTAATTATTTAGTTTATTTAATTTAGGTTTATTTATTTTAGTTTAGGTTTTCTCTTTTATTTTAATTTTTTTGGTTTAGGTTTAGGTTTATGTTTATTTCTAGTTTATTATTATTATTTTTAGATTTAGGTTTTATTTTTATTTTTAGGTTTAGGTTTAAGTTTTATTTTAGGTTTATTCCAGGTTTTATTTTCTAGTTTAGGTTTAGGTTTATTTTAGTTCTTTTATTTTATTTAGTTTAGGTTTTGTTTATTTTTGGTTAAGGTTTAGGTTTTATTTATTTTAGTTTATGTTTAGATTTATTTTATTTTGTTTATTTTAGGCTTAGGTTTTTTTTAGCTTATGGTTTACGTTTTATTTTTTATTTATTTGGTTTATTTTGTTTGTTTTTTTATTTATTTTAGTTTATCTTATTTAGGTTTATTTTAATTTTATTTAGTTTAATTTATTTTATTTTGTTTATTTTAGTTTAGGTTTTTATTTCTTATTTTAGTTTAGTTTATGTTAACTTTTTAGTTTAGTTTTTTTTTTTATTTAATATTTTAGGTTTAAATTTTAGTTTTTATTTTTAGGTTTACATTTAGGTTTTAATTTTAATTTTAGGTTTAAGTTTAGGTTTTTATTTTTTAGGTTTATTTTGTTTATTTGTTACTAGTTTAGTTTATTTTTTAGTTTATTTTATTTTATTTTAGTTTAGGATTTTAGTGGTTTAAGTTTATTTTTTTATTTATTTATTTTGGTTTTATTTTTTATTTAGCTTCTTAGTTTTATTTTGTTTTATTTTAGGTTTTATTTTTATTTTATTTAGGTTTCTTAATTTTAATTTTTATTTATGTTTTTATTTATTTTATTTTAGTTTAGATTTAATTTTTTATTTTACTTTCTTTTTAGGTTTAGGTTTAGTTTAGTTTTAGGTTTTAGTTTATGTTTTATTTTATTTTTTGTTTAGTTTATTTTTAGGGTTTAGGGAGGGTTTTTAGGGTTTTAGTTTAGGTTTTTTTTTGGTTTACGTTTAGGTATATGGTGGGTTTAGGGTTTTAGGGTTTAGGGTTTATGGTTTAGGGTTTAGGGTTTATAGTGTTTAGAGTTTAAGGTTTAGGGTTTAGGATTTAGGTTTTAGGTTTAGGATTCAGGTTTTAGTTTAGGGTTTAGGGTTTTTGGGTTTTATTTTTATTTTTTTAAAAGGAGAACAAATTCATATTCAACAATTCTTCTTTTTGATTTCACCAACCGAGTAACACGCCAAGTTTTCTAAGACATTAGTGATGACATAGATAAAAAATGAGCACACATAAAGCAAATAAAAAACCCATAAGCATATTGGATCCACCATTCTTCAGTTTCTCTAGTTCCTATCAGAACTACCCCGACCTCTCAAGTAGCGGGATCCACCATCATATCCCCGATCTCTCCCTCCGCCACCACCATGGCTATAACCTCCATCGCTCTTCCAGCCTCCATAATAACCACTGCTCCAACCACCTCCTCCATATCCACCAACACCTCTAGATCCCCCACCACCACTATGAACCGCCACCTCGCTTCCCACCGCCATATCTGACTAAGCCTGGTGACATGATGTTCTGCCATCAAGGTTTTTCCCATTCTTAGGGATTTAGTAGTTTAGGTTTATTATGTTTTAGGGTGATTTATTTTAATTTAATTTAGTTACCCCAGTTTAGGTTTAGGTTTGGGGTTTAAGATTTGGGGTTTAGGGTTGGGTTTAGGGTTTAAAATGGTTTTGGGTTAGTGGGGTTTAGGGTTTAGGGTTTTAGGGTTTATGATTTTAGGGTTTAACATTAGGGTTTAGGGTTTAGGGTTATTTAAAGTGTAGGGTTTAAGGTTTAGGGTTTAGGGTTATAGGTTTTGGGTTGTAGGTTTAGTGTTTAGAGTTTAGTGGTGTGTGTGGGGTGGTTTAGGGTTAGGGTTTAGGGGTTTAGGGGGTTTTGGGGGTTGTGGTTTAGGGTTTAGGGTTTTGGGTTTAGGGTTTAGGGTTTTTTAGGATTCACGTTTTAGTTTAGGGTTTAAGGTTTTTGGGTTTTATTATAATTATTTTTTTAAAGGAGAACAAATTCATATTCAACAACTCTTATTTTGGATTTCATCAACCGAGTAACACACCAAGTTTTCTAATACATTAGTGATGAAATAGATAAAATATGAGCACACATAGAGAAAATAAAATACTCATAAGCATATTGGATCTGCCATTCTTAGTTTTCTAGTCAAATGTAACTACCCCTACTCAAGTAGCTGGATCCACCATCATATCCCAGATCTCTCCCTCCGCCACCACCATGGCTATAACCTCCGTCTCTCCTACTGCCTCAATAACAACCACCGCTCCGACCATCTCCTCCATATCCACCAACACCTCTAGATCCCCGACCACCATTATGATAACCGCCACCCCCACCTCTACCACCCCAGATCGACGACGCTTGATGGTGATGTTCACATCAAGGTTCCCACCCATTCTTAGGATTTAGTTGTAGGTTTAGTTTATTATTTTGGGTTTAGGTTTATTTTTTAATTTATTTAGTTACCCCAGTTTAGTGGTTTGGAGGGATTTGGGAGTTTAGGTTAGGGTTTAGTGTTTAGAGTTTAGTGGTTTAGGGTTGTGGTGTGGTTTATGCTTTAGGGTTTAGGCTAGGGTTTAGGGTTTGTGGTTTTAGGGTAGGTTTAGGTTTGGGTAGTTATCAATGGAGCAGGTTTAGGTTTAGAGTTTGTGTGGTGTAGGGTTTAGGGTTTGGGTTTAGGGTTTAGAGTTGTGGTAGTTTAGGTTTGTAGGGTTTAGGTTTTTTAGGGTTTAGGATTTAGGATTCAAGTTTTAGGTTTAAGGTTCAGGTTTTAGTTTAGGGTTTAGGGTTTTTGGTTTATTTTTTCTAATAGAGAATAAATTCAGATTCAACATTTCTTCTTTTCTATTTCATCAACTAAGTAACACGCCAAATTTTCTAAGACACAAGCGACAACATAGATAAGAAATGAGCACGCATAGAACAAATCAAAAATCCTAGATAACTAGAACCATCTCTACTGTAAAGAGAGAGTTCCATAAGCGCAGATCGGATCGACTGCTCTTCTTCGCTTATTCCCACCGTAATCACCTCACCTCTCTTGTACCGAATCTACAATCATATCGATCTCTCCTCCGCCACCATGTAACCTCCATCGCCTCCTCCCGCCCCATAACCACCACATCTAACTACCACCTCCATATCCATCAAGACCTCCGATCCCCACCACCTCGCTTCTTCACCTCTACTAGATCTGAGTTTTGACGGTGATGTTTCTGCCATCAAGGTTTTGCCCATTCTTAGGGTTTAGGTCTTTTTTAGGGAAAGTTAGAATTTTATTACCTCAAAGGATACAATGTCTTTAAAAGGAGCAAAGCTCAAATTTCTACTGCTCACAGAGCTACAAGAAACCTAAAGAGTTAAATCCCCATCTAAGTACAATGGAAAAAATAAAATAAAAGAACAAAAGTAATAGCATAAAAGAAAATGAGAAAAGACACAAAAAGGATAAATAAAACTTAAGAAAATAGTAAATGGACTAGAAGATCTTGATCCCTTTGAGAAGGCATGATATGCAAGATCCACATCACTGAGTTGGTTGAGTAAAGATCATTCCATCTGTGAAGTTCCAACCTACAAAAGAAATCTAGAAAACACTACAAAGGCAATGGCTATTATGCAAAGAAAAAAGATTTAGTAAACAATTTAGAAAGAGCTAAGAAAGGGAAGGCTCGGGCTCAGTTAAGATCATCTCAAGGGGCAACAATACATATGAGCATCCAATGTTAATGAGAAGGGTTACAATCATATGCATGCTACCAACCAGAGAGAAGATATGGGGAAATATCATGGCCATCATAGCCAGCATACCAGATATAAGCAATCATCCAACGCAAAATAGTCCATAGTGAACCATTTCATGCACCAAAAAATAGAGAAAATATAGCTAAATAGCCAATAATAACCCGCCAACCAAAATCACAATAGACCAAACACATAAAGCCGCATCCAAGTTATAAAGAGGTCAAAAGAGAACAACCCACAATAACTAGCAATCCAAATCTAAGGGAAAACCTCCACCTAAACAAAGAAAATAGTAGAAGATAAGCAACACTAGAGAGAGGAAAGATAGCATAGAGAGACCAAGAGGGAATCCAAAATTACCATCAAAACCACCACCAAGGAAGCCAAAAAGAAAGGTAATCCACCATCACAAACCAAGAGGCAAATATCAAGAAACAATGAGAGCTAACTAAACCAAAGGTAGTCAATACGAACAACCAACATAAAGCCCAAAACACTAAGCCATGGCACAAGCATCCAAGGCAAGACAACATCCACAAAAAACCCCTCAAGCAGCCAACTCCCAACAACAAGTCTTAAAATAAGGCCTAAGAAACCACAAGAGCTCATATCCTCCACCAAAAAAATAGCCAATAAAACCACAGGCTAGCAACCAACTGGATGAGTAGCAGGAGAAGTCAGAGTAGTAGGAAAATTGACTCCCAAAGTGGGAAGAAAAAATAGTTGCACCCAAGAGAGGAGAACCAACTAGGTAGACAGAAACCCAACTAAAAAGAACCTAAACCAACCATCAAACCAACCAACACATCCACCATGCCAACCAACCCAAATACCCAACATCAGCCAAATAAACCAACCAACAGAAGAGCCAATAGAGCCCAAAAAAGAGGGAAAAGAACAACAGACAAAGCATAAACCCACCGAGATCTCCAAAATAACTAAGAAACAAAATGGTAGTCACCTACGCAAACTAAAAAGGCCAAAGAGGACCACTCAATCACAAGCAGCAAAACTATATGGAAAAGAACAAGGCCCGAGGAAAACAAAACCCCTTTCAAATCCCAAAGGGCAGACAATCACTACAAAAGAGAAAAATGGAGAGAAAAACCACATAACAACTAACTCCAAATCATAAGGCAGATGGAACCAACCAGTAGAAACCTCCAAGCTAAACTAGGAAAAGAGAATAGGAACCACCAAATAATCCAAAACTAAGCCAAGCTAGAAGAGGCCAACAACAGCCATGAAAAAATAACCGCCCAAAATAGCCGTGCAGATAAAAGAAACAAATAGCAGACAGTAGAACCATAGCATCAAATCCAATTCAAAAGGCCACAAATAAAATTAGAGGCAAACCCAACATTCATTGGTAAAAGGGGTAGGCTAAATCACAACCACAACCCAATAGGAGACACAAAGCATGAGCCAGAAAGAAACCACCAACCTCAGAGATAGGGAAACCAATTAAAAACAACACCACTAAGACCCAAAAAAAAGGTCAGGTAAGTATAGAATGGGATAAAGAGGAAGGGGGTTTAAGTATAGAAATAAACTCAAAAAAAACCACTTCCAAGTGAGGGGAGCATAAAAAAACAATAAAAAATAAACTAAATAAAACCACCATAAAAAGATTAACAAAAGAGCGTAAGGTTAAAATGAGGTAAGGCGTGTTATCCAGACACAATCGTAGATTCTTAGGTAAGTTATTAAAAATAAAGTAAGCTCATTTAATTCCCTCTCAAATTAGCTGAAATCACAAGCATTACCTTCATGAAGAATGTGACAAATTTTGTAGCAAACTTGAGAAATAAGCCTTTTAGTGTGATTAAGAAGATAAAGTTAGTCAACATTTCCCTTTTATTATTATTGAGCATATCAAGTAAAAGAAGAACATCAACTTCAATCCAAATATTAAAAGAGCCTTTGCTTAAACAAATATCAATAGCTTTGTTAATAGCCCTGAGTTGAGCATAAATTACAAAACAAGCTTTGATGGGGTAGGTAAAAGCACAAATGATAGTGCATTTATAATCTCTAAGAATTCCACCACAACCTTATTTGTTTGGGGAAATAGAACCATCGATTAATCTTAATAGAATTTTTATAAGTTTAATCCAATGTATAATGCTAATACTCTTGTAGGAAGGACCATCATGCAAAGTGATACCCAATTTTTAGCCACAAATTTATAACCTCTAAAGTGAAAATTGCTAATTAAATTTGCATCAAACAAAGCATGAATTTTTTCTTAAGTTCTAGTAAGGATCCTTTATGGTTCATAGGGATGATGATATTTAGCATCATTTCTATTCATCCAAATGAACTAATTTAGGGTAATAGCAATTAAAACTTTGATATGACCTTTCACAATTTTATGGAAACAAACTTCAAGAAGTTGATATAATGAAAGAGAGTCATGAAAATAGTTACTGTTAATTCAATCATCATACTATATCCAAAGTTTGGAAGCAGCACCATTGACAAAAAACATGATTAACATTTTCAATATGAAAGCAACAATAACACTTAGGTGTAAGTAAAACCCTTTAAGCCGAGCAAGGAATCAACCGGGATGAAGTTATTCAAAATCCTCAAGCTAAAACTAAATAAAAATGGAATGATATTGTTCCAAAGTTTAATTAAAACATTAGAGGTGTTCTGTTTATTTCTAATAAAATTCCAAACCTCTTTAAGAATGAAATCACTATTGGAAGAGAGCTTAAAAAGGACTTGACCTAGTTTATTAGAAAAGATAGCGATGTTGCAAAACTTATCAAAAATAGAAATAGGAATGTAGTTCACAAGTTTGATTTCATTCCAATTATTATTAACCTAGGTTGTAGGTTTAGTGTTGTAGATTTAGGGTTTAGGGTTTAGGATTTATTGTTTAGAATTTAGTGTTTAAGGTTTTTTTTTAAATTAAGTAAACCAAAGGTTCAGTTTATTTAGTATATTTAGTTTATTTTTATTTATTTTATTTATATTTTAGGTTTAGGGTTTAGATTTTAGGGTTTAGGGTTTAGGATTTTAAAATTTAGGGTTTAGGGTTTAGGGTTTTATGGTTTAGGGTTTGGTGTTTAGGTTTAGGTTTAAAGTTTTAGGGTTTTGGTTTAGGTTTAGGTTTTTTGGTTTTAACAGAGAACAAATTCATATTCAACATTTCTTCTTTTGATTTCATCAACCAAGTAACACACCAAGTTTTCTAATTAGAGACAACATAGATAAAAATGAGCACCCATCGAGCAAATGAAAACCCTAGATAACTAGAATGGTCTAAAGAGATAGTTCCATAAGCGAGATCGACCATTTTTAGTTTCTCCAGTTCCCATCAAAAGCACCCTGGCCTCTCGAGTAGCGGGAACCACCATCATATCCCTTATCTCTCCCTCCACCACCACCACGACTGTAACCTTCATTGCTCCCCCCGCCTCCATAACCACCATTGCTCAACCACCACCATATCCACCAACACTCCAAATCCCCACCACCACTATGATAATTGCTTTCCTTCACCTCCAATGCGATCTGAAGCCTGATGAGTGATGTTCCTAATGTCAAGGTTCTACCCATTCTTTGGGTTTAGGTTTAGGTTTATGTATATTAGGTTTGTTTTTTAATTTATTTAGTTACTTTAGGTTTTTTAGGTTTTGTGGTTTAGGGTTTAGGGTTTAGGGTTTATGCTTTTAGCATTTAAGGTAGGGTTTAGGTTTTTTTTTAGGGTCAAGGGTTGTGTGTAGGTTTAGGGTTAGGTTTGGGTTTAGAGATTTGGTTTAAGATTTTCTTTCTTAAAAAAAATAAGAAAATCGATAGGTTTAGGTTTTAAGATCATTTAGTTTATTTTATTATTTATTATAGTTAATTTTATTTTTTATTTTAGTTTATTTTTTATTTTTTATTTGTTATTATTTTTTGGGTTTATTTATTTTAGTTTAGGTTTCTATTTTAGTTTATTTTAGGTGGTTTATTTTTTAGTTGAGTTTTATTTTATTTTATTAGGTTTATTTTATTTTTATTTTGGGTTTAGGTTTAGGTTTTATTTTAAGTTTATTTTAGGTTTGTTTTTAGTTTAGGTTTAGGTTTATTTTAGTTTATTTTATTTAATTTAGTTTAGGTTTAGGTTTAGGTTTTTATTTTAGTTCGTGTTTATTTATTTTAGTTTAGGTTTAGGTTTATTTTATTTTTTTATTTTATTTTATTTTTTAGTTTTTTATTATTTAGGGTTTTATTTTATTTTATTTATTTTAGGTATTTTTTAGGTTTATGTTTTATTTAATTTTATTTTAATTTTTTATTTTATGTTTTGTTTTTATTTTATTTAGGTTTATTCAGGTTTATTTTATTTTAGTTTAGTTAGTTTTATTTATCTTATTGTAGTTTAATTTTTTTTTTATATATTTTATTTTTAGTTTAGGTTTTTAGTTTAGTAGGTTATTTAATTTAATTTAATATTTATTTTTTAGGTTTATATTTATTATTTTTTATGTTTATTTAGTTTAGTTTAGTTTAGGTTTTAGGTTTAATTAGTTTAGGGTTTAGGATTGTTAGGTTTTAATGTTTGGTTTTAGGGCTCAGGGTTTTAGGGTTTGATTTAGGTTAGCTTAGTAGTTTGGGCCTGTATTCCCTTTACTTCAGGGTGTTTTAAATGGTCAGGGTGGGTCACCAGAGCAGTTTAGGTCCCAGGGCCTAGGGCCCAGTGGGCCCAGGGCCTGTAGGGGCCAGGGCCCAGGGTCAGAGCCCATTTGTGGTGATTTTTTGAGCTCAGTTTGGCCCACAGGCCCAGGGTAGGCCCAGAGCCTGGATCTGATCTGTGGCTATCTTTAGCCTGATCAGTGGCCCAGGCCTGAGCCCAGTGTGGCCCAGTGGCCTAGGTTCATAGGCCTAGGCCCAGTACAGTTTAGGAGGGCCTATTTAGTGTGAGCCCAGTCAGACCCATTAGGTCAAAGATTCAGGATAAGATCCAGTGTCAGCCTTAGCCCAGAGCCTGGGCTTTAGGTAGTCAGGGGCCTGGGTTAAGGCCCAGCCCAGTTCAAGGTGGTTTAGCCTAGTGCCTAGCCCAGGCTCAGTGTTTAGCAGGGTAGGATTAGGTTAATTTTAGGGTTTGTGGTTAGTTTTTTAAAAAAAACAAGCAAACCGATATCCATTTTATTTTAGTTTATTTAGTATAATTTTATTTACTTTAGTTTATTATTCTTTTGTTTATTTAGTTTATTTATGTATTTTTATTTATTTTAGGTTTTAGTTTAGGTTTAGGTTTATGTTTATATTTGTTTAGTTTTATTATAATTTTATTTAGGTTTTATTTTATTTTATGTTTAGGTTTCATTTTATTTTTTTTTAGGTTTAGGTTTAGGTTTTTAAGGTTTATTTTATGTTTTATTTTAGTTTAGCTATTTATTTTTATTTATTTTTTTAGTTTTATAGTTTATTTTAGGTTTATATTTATTTTAGTTTAGTTTAGGTTTATTTATTTTATTTTATTTTAGATTAAGGTTTTAGTTTAGGGTTAAGTTTCTTTTTTATTTATTTTAGGTTTATTTTTTTGGTTTAGGTTTCTTTAGTTTTATTTTATTTTTATTTTAAGTTAATTTTATTTTATTTTACATTTATTTTTATTTTATTTAGGTATTTTATCTTAGGTTTATTTTTTTTTAGTTTAGTTTGATTTTATTTATTTTATTAGTATTTTATTTTATTTAATTTAAGTTTAGTTTAGGTTTTTAGTTTTATTTTATTTTATTTTATTTAGGTTTATTTATTTTATTTTTTTATTTAGGTTTAGTGGTTAGGGTTGTGGGTTTGGTTTAGGGTTTAGGTCAGGTAGGGTGGGGTTTAGGATGGGTTTAGGGTTGTTTAGGGTTTAGGGCCTGTGGCTCAGTGGTTGGTTGGGGTTTTAGTTTAGGTTTAGGTTAGTTCAGGTTGTTTTAGGGCCTAGGGTTTAGGGTTGGTTTAGATCTTTAAATTTTATTGTGGTAGTTTAGATAGTGTTTGGTTTTGTATAGCAGTGGTAGGGTTAGGGTTTAGGGTAGTTAGTATTTATTTTTTTTAAATAAAGTAAATAGGTATGTTTAGGTTTATTTAGTATAATTATTTTTTTTATTTTAGTTTCTTTTATTTTTTATTTAGTTTAGTTTATTTATTTTACATTTATTTATTTTAGTTTAGTTTTTATTTTAGTTTATTTTAGTTTAGGTTTATGTTTAAGTTTATTTTTAGTTGAGTTTTATTTTATTTTATTTTTAGCATTAAGTTTTTTTATCTTTTTAGGTTTAGGTTTTATTTTTATTTTATGTTTAGATTTTAGGTTTTCCTTTTAGGTTATTTTAGGTTTTATTTTTTTATTATAGTTTAGTTTATTTTAGTTTATTTTTAGGTTTATTTTATGGTTTTAGGTTTAGGGTTTGGGTTTAGGTTTAGGTTTACTTTGTTTATTTTAGGTTTAGGTTTGGTTTTATTTATTTTAGTTTTAGTTTATTTTAGAGGTTTATTTATTTTATTTTATTTTGTTTGTTTAGGTTTTTTTTTATTTGATTTTATTTTCTATTTATTTCTAGGTTTTATTTTAGGTTAACTATTTATTTAGGTTTTACTTAGTTTTATTTTATTTTATTTTTATTTTATTTTAGCTCAATTTATATTTAGGTTTTATTCTTAGGTTTATTTTATTTTTACTTTAGGTTTTATTTAATTTATTTTATTATTTTATATTTAATTTTTTTAGTTATAGGTAAGTTTAATTTTCATTTATTTTATTTTATTTAGGTTTAGGTTTCTACATTTTGTTTTAGGTTTTATTTTATTTAGTTAGTTTAGTTTAGCATCAGGTTTAGGGTCAGGTCAGTTTGTGGAGGGTTTTAGGGTTTAGGGTTTAGGGTTTATCAGAGTTTGTCAGTGGCCCAGTGGCCTGGGCCAGTGGCTCAGTTTAGTGGCCTGGGGGTCAGTGGAGGTTTAGGGTTTAGTGTAGAGTTTAGAGGTTTAGGGTTTTAGGGTTTTAGAGGGTTTAGGGTCAGGGTTTAGGGTTTAGGTTTAGGCTCAGGGAAGCTTCAAGGTCCGCCTAGGTTTCAGCCAGTTTAGCTCACTTCAGGTTTTTATTTTATTTATTTATTATCCAGGTTTATTTTAGGATCATTTTGTTAGGTTTTACTTAGTTTTAATTTTATTTATTTAGGTTTATTTATTTTATTTAGCTATTTATTTTCTATTCTTAGGTTTATTTTATTTTACATACTTTAGTTTAATTTAATTTATTTTATTATCATATTTTATTAATATTTAGCTATAGTTTCATTTATTTCATATGGTTTAGGTATATTTTATTTAGGTATTTATTTAGTTTTAGGTTAAGGGAGTGGAGGTTTAGTGAGGGTTTAGGGAGGATAGTGGGAGTTTAGGGTCAGGGCTCTAGGTTTAGGTGTGGTGGTAGTCAGGGGAGTGTTTGGTTTAGTATTGTGGGTTTAGGGTGTGGTAGTTTTAGTGGTTTAGAGTTTAGGGTTTAGGGTTTAGGTTTTAGGGTTTAGGTTTAGTTTTGTTTGGGGTTTTGTGTTAGTTTAGGGTTGGGTTTGTTAGTTTATTTTATTTATTTTTTTATTAGTGTTTAGGGTTTAGGGTTTAGGTTTTAAGTTTAGGGTTTAAGTTTTAGTTTAGGGTTTTAAGTTTTTTTAACAGAGAACAAATTTAGATTCAACATTTCTTCTTTTCGATTTCATCAACCAAGTAACACACCAAGTTCTCTAAGACACAAGTGACGACATATATCTAAAATGAGCATGCATAAAGTAAATCAAAAACCTTATATAACCAGAACAGTCTACTGTCAAGACATGGTTCCATAATCAACATATAGGATCGCATTCATTTCTTCAGCCCATGTAACCATCAGTAATCTGAGTGGCATCCACCATCATATCCTTGATCTCTCCCTCCACCACCACCATGGTTGTAACCTTTGTCGCTCCTCCTGCCTCCATTACCACCACTGCTCTGACCACCACATCTATATCCATCAGCACCTCCACTGCAACCACTACAATAACCACCACCACTGCCAGATATAGGCTGAGCCTAGTTGATGGTGATGTTCTTGTCATCAAGGTTTTGCCCATTCTTAAGGTTTAGGTTTAGGTTTAAGTTTATTAGGTTCAAGTTTATTTTTTTAATTATATTATTTATGGTTAGGGTTTAGGGTTTAGGGTTTATGGTTTTATGGTTTATGCTTTTAGGGCTTAGGGTTTTGGGGTTTTAGTTTTAGGTTTTATGGTTTAGGTAGGTTTAGGTTTAGGGTTTAAGTTTTAGGGTTTAGGGTTTATGGTTAGGGTTTAGGGTTTAGGGTTTAGGTTTAGGGTTTGGTTTAGTAGTTTAGTTTGTATAGTTTAGGGTTTAGGGTTGTGGTTTAGTTTTAGGATTTGGGTTTAATTTTTTTTAAAAAAAAACCAAGTAATTAGTTTTAGGTTTATTTACATATTTTATTTATTTTAATTTATTTTAGTTTAGTTTATTTTTATTTTATTTAGGTTTATTTTTTTATTTTATTTATTAGTCATTTTATTAGGTTATTTTAGTTTATGTTTTTATTTATTTTAGGTTTGGTTTAGGTTTAGGTTTATGTTTATTTTTAGTTTATTTTATTTAGTTTAGTTTAGGTTTATTTTAATATTTAGGTTTAGGTTTATTTTATTTTAGAATCTATTTTTAGTTTAGGTTTATTTAGGTTTATATTTTAGGTTTAGTTTATTATTGTATTTATTTTATTTTTGAGGTTTATTTATTTTAGTTTGGTTTTTTTAGTTGGGGTTTAGTTTATTTATTTTGTTTATTTTATTTCTATTTTAGGAAGTTTAGTTTATATGTTTTTATTTCTTTATTAAGTTTAGGTTTAGGTGGTTTTAGGTTGGTAGGGAAGTTTAGGTTTAGGGTTTAGGGTTTAGGTTTGGGTGGGTAGTGGTTTAGTTGTTTATGGTTTATGGTTTTTAGGGTTCAGGTTTAGCTTAGGGTTTAGGGTTAGATTAGGGTTTAGGGTTTAGAGTTGTAGGTTTAGGGTATAGGGTTTAGGGTTTAGGTTTTAGGATTTAAGCTTTAAGGTTTTTTTTTTAAATTAAGTAAATTGGTTTAGGTTTATTTAGTATATTTAGTTTATTTTTTATTTATTTTAGTTAACTTTATTTTTTTTCTTTTTTTTGTTTTTTTTAGTTTTATTTAGTTTAATAGATTTATTTTAAGATTATTTATTTTAGTTTAGGGTTTTTATTTTAGTTTATTTTTTAGGTTTAGGTTTATTTTTTAGTTGAGTTTTATTTTAGATTTAAGTTTTATTTTTTATTTTTAGGTTTAGTTTAGGTTTTTATTTTATATTTAAAATTTTAAGTTTTAGGTTTTTATTTAAGGTTTATTTTTAGGTTTAATTTTTTATTTTAAGTTTAGGTTTATTTTTAGTTTATTTTATTTGATTTAGTCTAGGTTTTGGTTTTGGTTTAGTTTAATTTAGGTTTTATTTAATTTAGCTTAGTTTATTTTACATTAGTTTAGGTTTATTTTATTTTATTTATTTTATTTTATTTTAGGTTTATGCTTTTTTTCTTTTATTTTTATTTTTTATTTTTTAAATTATTTAGGTTAAGGTTTTATTTTATTTAGGTTTATTTTTATTTTATTTTTATTTTTATTTTATTTTATGTTTAGTTTTATTTTATTTTATTTTATAGTTTTTATTTTATTTTAGTTTATTTATTTATTTATTTTATGATTTTATTTTTATTTTATTTTTTGTTTTTTTTGTTTTTTATTTTATTAGTTTAGGTTTAGGTTTAGTTTAGTTTTTTATCTTTATTTTATTTTATTTAGGAAGTTTTATTTTACTAGGTCTTAAAGTTTTTTAGGTTTAGGTAGTTTGGGGTTAGGGTCAGGGGAGGTGTAGGGTTTAGTGGTGGTTGTGGTTTAGAGTTTAGGGTTTAGGGTAGGTTTAGTGGTTGACAGGGTAGGGTTTAGTGGTTGAAGGTTGGGTATGCTTTAGGGTTTAGATTTAGGGTGTGGTTTAGGGTTTAGGGTTTTTAGGGTTTAAGGTAGGGTTTAGGATGGGTTTAGGGTTGTAGGTTTAGGATTGATTTGAGTAGATTGGGTTTGGATTTTTTAATTTTAAGCAAAACGATTAGTTTAGGTCTATTTATTATATTTAGTTTATTTTTTATTTATTTTAATTTACTTTATTTTGTAATTATATTTATGTATATTTTCAATTTTTATTTAGTTTAGCTTATTTATTTTAGGTTTATTTATTTTAGTTTATGTTTTTTATTTTAGTTTATTTTTTAGATTTAAGTTTAGGTATAAGTTTATTTTTCAATTGAGTTTTATTTTTATTTTATTTTTAAGGTTTAGATTTTATGTTTTTATTTTAAGTTTATTTTTAGGTTTTATTTTTTAGTTTAGGTTTAGGTTTATTTTTTGTTTATTTTATTTAGTTTATTTAGGTTTTTTATTTATTTTTTTTGAGTTTATTTTATTTATTTAGTTTAGTTTATTTAGTTTATGTTTTATTTTATTTATTTATTTTATTTTCATTTTTAGGTTTTTTTATTATTTTATATTTTTATTTATTTTTAGGTTTATATTTATTTATTATTTTTTATTTATTTATTTACATTTAGTTTTATTATTAGGTTTTATATTTATTTTATTTTAGTTTATTATTATTTATTTATTTTTATTTATTTAGTATTTTTAGGTTTTATTATTATTTTATTTATATTTTTTATTTTATTTTATTTTAATATATTGGTTTTAGGTCTTGTTTAGGTTTATTTTATTTATTTTAGGAGTTTTATATTTTATTTAGAGGTTTAGTTTAGGTTTAGGTTTAGGGGCCTGGGTAGTTAGTGTGAGCTCAGTTTGTAGGGTTTAGGTTTAGGGAGGGGTCAGGGTGGTTTGAGAGGTTGGTCAGGGTTAGGGTTTAGAGGCTCAGGGTTTAGGGTAGGTTTAGGTGTGATAGGGTTAGTTTAGGATTTAGGATTAAAGAAATTCAGAAAAGCAAAGGTTTAGGATTAAGTTCATTTTAGTTTATTTTATTTTATTTAGTAGGTTTAGGTTTAGTTTATTTAGTGTTAAGGTTTTATTTATTTTAGTTTAGTTTATTTAGTTTAGATTTAGGTTTATTTTATTTTATTTCTTTAGGTTTAGGTTTTTAGTTTAGGATTTAGGTTTATTTATGTAGTTTAGGTTTTATCTTTTTATTTTAGATCTTTGTTTTACGTTTAGGTTTTATTTTATTTAGGTTTTATATTTTAGGTTTATTTTATTTTAGTTTAGTTAGGATCTTTTATTTATTTTAGTTTAGTTTTATTTTTATGTTATTTTTAGGTTTTATTTAGTTTAGGTTTTAGTTTTAGGATTAGGGTTAAGGTTTTAAGGTTTAGGGTTTAGGGTTTGGGGTTTGGGGTTTAGGTTTATGGTCAGGTGTTTAGGTTTAGGTGGGTCCAGGTTTAAGGTGGGGTTTAGGGTTTGGGTTTAGGGTTTATGGTTTAGGGTTTAGGGTTTAGGGTTTTAGGGTTTTTTTAGTGTTTAGGTTTTATTTTATTTTAGTTTAAGTTTTTTATTTTATTTTATTTTTAGGTTTTATTTAGTTTAGTTGGTTTAGGTTTTAGCTTTTAGGGTTTAGGTGAAGGTTTTTTTGGGTTTAGCAGTTAAGGTTTAGGGTTTAGGGTTTAGGTTTTAGGGTTTAACATTTAAAGTTTAGAGTTTTAGGGTTTAGGGTTTAGAGTTTAGGGTTTAGGGTTTAGTTTTAGGATTAGGGTTCAAGTTTAAGCTTAGAGTTTAGGGTTTTGGTTTTTTTTTAAAACTGTGAACAAATTCAGACTCAACATTTCTTCTTTTTGATTTCATCAACCAAGTAACACACCAAGTTTTCTAAGACACAAGCGATGAGGTAGATCAAAATTACACATGAGCTAATCAAAACCCTATATAACTAGAACCGCTTGTGTAAAGACATAGTCCATAAGCAGATCGGTTTGGCTTCACTCTCAAGTTCCCATCGAAACCACCCCGCCTCGTAGCGGATCCTCCATCATATCATTGATCTCTCCATCCACCACCATTACGGGTGTAACCGCCGACACTCCTCCCCCTCCATATCCATCAGACCCCGTGACGCCCACCACTATTCTTATAACCGCCACTCGCCACCTCCTCCACTGATCTTGACAGGTTGACGATGATGTTCCTGTCATTAAGGTTCTGCCCATTATTAAAGTTTAGATTTTGGTTTTGCTTTATTAGGTTTTATGGTTTATGTTTATTTTTTAATTTATTTATTTACTTTAGGTTTATGATTAGGGTTTAAGGTTTAGGGTTTAGGGTTTAGGGTTTAGGGTTTTTGGGTTTATGATTTTAGGGTTTAGTTTTTGGGGTCAGTGGTTTGTGGTTTAGGGTTTAGGTTTAGGTTTAAAGTTAGGATTTATGGTCATGGTTTTTTTAAAATTTAGTAAACCCGGTAGTTTTAGGTTTATTTAGTTTATTTATTATTTATTTTAGCTTATTTTATTTTATTTTATTTAGTTCAATTTATTTATTTTATTTTTTGGTTTTAGTTTAGTTTATTTTTAGGTTTAGGTTTAAATTTAGTTTATTTTAGTTCAATTATTTTAATTTTATTTTTTAGGTTCTATTTTTAATTTTAGGTTTAGGTTTAGGTTTTTTATTTTATTTTAGGTTTAGGTTTTTATTATTTTAGGTTTATTTTAGGTTTTTTTTTAATTTAGGATTAGTTTAGTTTATTTTAGTTTTATTTTGGTTTTAATTATTTTAGTTTATGTTTAGGTTTATTTTATTTTTATTTTAAGTTTAGGCTTTTTTTTTTTTAGGGTTCAAGTTTTATTTCTTTAGTTTTATTTTAGGTTTATTTTAGTTTGTTTAATTTAGTTTTATTTATTTTTTTATTTTACATATTTTATTTTATTTAGGTTTTTATTCTTAGGTTTATTTATTTTTTTAGTTTAGTTTAGGTTTTATTTAATTTATTTTAGTTTATTTTTGTTATTTATTTATATTATTTAGGTTTAGGTTTAGGATTTAATTTAGGTTTTAATTTTATTTAGTTTAGTTTTATATATTTTATTTTTAGGTTTTATTTAATTTAGATTTAAGTTTTAGGTCATGGTTTTTAGGGTTTGGGTGTTTTTAGGATAGGTTTTATAGGTTTAGGGTTAAGGTTTAGGGTATAGGGTTTAGGGTTTAGTGTTTAGGCTTTAGAATTTAGGATTTAGGGTTTAGGGTTTTTGGTTTTTAAAGTTTAGGGTTTAGGGTTTTTAAGGTTTATGGATTAGTGTTTAGGGTTAATGATTTAGGGTTAGCATAGGATTTTTTTTTAAAAAAAAATAGGTAGTTTAGGTTTATTTATTTTATTTTATATTTATTTTTTTTTTTACTTTGGTTTCTTTGTTATGGTTATTTATTTAGTTTAGGTTTTTATTTGAGTTTATTTTTTTAGTAGTTTATTTTATTTTTTTTTAGTTTATTATTATTTTATTTTTTTAGGATTAAGTTATATTTTAATTTAGGTTTACATTTTTTTATTTTATTTAGGTTTTAAGTTTTATTTTAGGTTTTATTTTAGTTGAGGTTTAGGTTTATTTTAGTTTATTTTATTTTATTTAGTTAGGTTTATTTAGGTTTAGTTTATTTTAGGATTAGTTTAGGTTTTATTTATTTTAGTTTACGTTTAAGTTTATTTTATTTTATTTGAGGTTCAAGTTTTTTTTTTTAGTTTTGGCTTTTTTTATTTTAGGGTTTGTTTTTTAGGTTTAGATTTTTATTCAGTTTTTATTTTATTTTATTTATTTTAGGTTTATTTTATTTTTATTTTACATTTAGTTTTATTTTAGTTTATTTTATTTTTAGTTTATTTTTATTTATTTTATTTAGTTTAATTTTATTAATTTATTTTGTTTTATTTTAGGTTTAGGTTTAAGTTTTTGGTTAGGATTTTATTTTATTTTATTATTTTATTATATTTAGGTTTAGGTTTTTTATTTATTTTACTTTAAGTTAAGTTTAGGGTGGTATAGATTAGGTTTTTTTTTATGGTTTAGGGTCAGGTCAGTATTGTGGCCTAGGGTTTGGATTTAGTTTGGTTGGCCTGGTAGCCCACAGGGGTCAGTTTAGTGGCCCAGTCAGTTAGACAGTGGCCCAGTGATCAGGTTTGGGCCAGTGGCCCAGGGCCCAGGTCAAACTGGCACAGAGAGGGGTGGTCAGGTGGTCAGGCTCAGTTTAGGTGGTCATGGCCGGGGGGTCATCAGTCAAGTACCAGTTAAGGTACCCAGTGTGTGTTTAGGCCTAGCCCAGGTTAGTATTTAGCTCAGTATTTGTTGGCCTAAGTCATGTGGGTCAGGTTTAGGTTTAGGTGTCAGTGGAGTCTCAGGCCTGCCTGATTTCAGGGTCAGTTTGGCCTAGGGCCTTTATCTTTAGGGCTCAGGGTTAGAGTCACCTGAGTGTGGTTTAGAGTGTTGTGGCCTGGGCCTGGGTTAGGGCCAGCAGCTCCAGGTCATTGGCCCAGGTTTAGGCCCATGATAGGTCAGTGCTGGCCCAGGTTTAGGCCTCAGGCCCAGAGGTTTAGGGAGTGGGCCCATGAATTAGGTTAGGGTGGTAGTAGGTCCAGGCCTGTGGTAACCTAGTGGTAGGGATTTAGCCCAGTTTAGTCAGGGGTAGCAAGGTTTAGGTTATGAGGGCCTAGATTGGGGCCTAAAGTAGGGGCCTAGGTTGTGGCTCAGGGTTTAGGTTAGTTAGTTTGAGGTTTAGGGTTTAGGGTTTAGGATCAGGTTTATGGTTTAGGGTTTAGGGTTTAGGATTTAGGATTCTTTTTTTTAGTTAAGCAAACAGGTTATGTTTATTTAGTTTATTTTATTTATTTTAGTTTATTTTTTATTTATTTTATTTTTTTTTTTAGTTTAGTTTATTTATTTTAGTTTAAGTTTTATTTTAGTTTATGTTTTGGTTTAGGTTTTAGGTTAAGGTTTATGTTTACTATTTAGTTTTATTTTATTTTTTTTATTTTATTTTAGTTGGTTTATTATTTGTTTTATTTATTTATTTTAATTTTTATTTTTTATTTTTTATTTTAGGTTTAGGTTTTTTTAGTTTAGAATTTTATTTTATTGTTTACTTTTAGGTCGTTTTTTATTTTATTTTATTTTATTTCGGTTTATTTCATTTTTATTTTATGTTTGGTTTTGTTTTATTTAGGTTTTATTCTTAGGTTTATTTTATTTTTTTAGTTTAGTTTAGGTTTTATTTATTTTTTTTTGTTTCTATTAGTTTTATTTTATTTTTGGTTTATGTTTACATTTTAGTTTAGGTTTTTATTTTATTTTATTATTTTATTTTATCTAGATTTAAGTTTTTTAATTTATTTTATTTTTAACTTTTATTTAGTTTAGGTTTAGGTTTTTATGTTTTTAGGGTTTAGGGTTAGGGTTGTTAGTGATTTATGGTTTTTAGGGTTTAGGTCAGGGTTTAGGGTTTAGGTTTGGTTTAGGATTTAGTGTTTAGATTGTGGATTTAAGGCTGGTTTAAGGTTTGAACAGAGGTCAGGTTAAGGAGGAGGCTTGTGGGTTTAGGTTTAGAGTTAGTTTAGGTTTAGTTTAGGGTTTTAGGATTTATGGTTTAGGAGTTTAGGGCAGTTTAGGTTAATTTAAATTTTAGGGTTTTGGGTTAGTTTTAGGTTTAGTTTTGTTTTTAGGGTTTTGGGTTGTGGTTTTTTTAGGGTTAGTTTAGGGTTTGTAGTGGGTTTTTTGGTTAGGGGTTGGGGTTTTTTTTTTTAGGAAACTTAGGGAGGGGAATTTTACCATGAAGAAAGGATTACAAGGTCCCTAAGAGGGATAATTATCTTAACTATTGCTCAAAGAGCTACATTCAACCTAGAGAGAAAAATCCCATATCTAATATAACAAAAGCAAGGAAATAAAACCTAAGAAAAATAAATAAAAGACCAAAAAACAACTAAGCAACAGCATAGGAAACAAGAAGAGCAATAGAAGCCCACTACTAGAATCTGAAGTCCTTGGAGAGTTGCACAATCCACATCCAAGATCCAAAACCTGCAAATAACCTAAAAGAAATCCTGCAAGCAACTAGAAGATGTAATTAGTATAGCTAGAGAAAATCAAGATTAATCACATAATAAATATCATTATAAGAGAAAAATTTAATTTAGCCTCAGGCTCAGTCCTCATCATCTAAAAGAGCAACCACAAATGTGAGCATCCAGACTTCAAAGAAGGGTTACAATCACAAATGCTGCTACCAGCTAGAAGATAATAGGGAAATCATCCCAGCCATCATAGCCCACTTACCTCGATGAAGGCAATCCGCCAGAGAGTGAAAGTCAATAATTCTCTAGTACCTGCAACACAAATAACAGAAATAGCTGGCCACAAATCACCCAGTCGGCTAAAGACCAGCAAGCCCAAAAGGAAATAACATTAATAGAACCACCATAGCCCAAATGAGAGGGCAGCGGCCAAAAATTCACCCAGAAAGAAAAGCCACCATGGATAAGAGCCATACCCACAAGTGTTACCAGACAACCACAAGCAACAGCCCAAAACCAAAACAATAACCTACAACTGGCACCAAAACTAGCAATTCCAAACCAGATCAATAAACAAGGCAAACACTAACAGAGCCACCCAACCCAAGAGGCAAGAAATAAGAAGGTTGCAATGACTCCATCAAATAGAAAACAACCACAAGAAAATAGCAGCGAGAGGAAAAAACCCCTTAGAGACTAAATGGGCATCTAGAAAATACCAGAGAATCACCACCAAGAGCAATTGGGAGAAAAACCAAAACCATCCAACCAATCAAGAGGTAAGACACAGAAAACAAAGGGAGCCAGAGAAACCAAAAGCAATTTAAATCCCCAGCCAAAATAACAGACAAAGCCAATAGTACTGAAGGCAAAATAGCAACCATCCAACTGAGCAAACAGCCAAAATCCATAACCAACAAAAAACCACTAGAAGGTCAAGACCAATAAAAAAAAAAATAGCCAAAGGGCAATTCAACTAGCTAACAACAGATTAGAAAGAAAACCAAAAAGAAAGCCAACCAAACCAACCATCATAACCAACCAAACCAACCAGCCCACAAGACCACCCAGCCAAATAACAAAGCAGCAGATGAGCCAACTCTGATAAGGAAGCAGGCAGTCCAAAGGGGAGGGCAAAGAGACAAACCAATAGGAGGTCCAATAGGAAACCACCATAAACAACCTAGAAACCAAGGGTAAACACCCCACCATAAAAAGCTATAGCCCGAGGTCCACCCCACCACCAATAGCCAACCAGTGAAGAGGAAAACCCCTTCCGCACTCAGGATCAAAAATCCAATACTATAGGGAAAAGAGATTAATAATGACCACAAATCAGCACCCTTCCAGCCACAAGGTAAAGGGTGAAAACAACAAATAAAAGCTACCAAGCTTAAAAGGGATGAGGATACCAAAACCACCAAAAAGCTCAACACAAAATCAAAAGTGAAGGATCAACAACAATCAAACAAAGACCCCAAGATAGCTAGGTGGAGAATAGTAGCAAATAGCAACACCCACCATGCCCAAAAATAGTAGGAAAAAGACCTTCTAATGTAAGGAAATAGCTTGCCACAACCAGAGGAAAAACCAGTACCAATTAAGAGAAGGGAAAATCCAAAAGTAGTTCCAGGAATAATCTGAAAGGAGGCCACCACAAGACTAAGGCAGCACTTGAAGAGATTAACATCCCTAAATAAACTAGTCACCCAATGAGAACACCTCTCCAACAATAGAGGCTGAATAGCCAGCCACCACCTCAAAGAGATCTCCCAAGTAATACATCACAAACTAGACAAGAGAGTGAAACAGCCAGAAGAATGCAGCAAAATGAAAAAGCACACAGAGAAAAACATAGAAAACCTAAAAAACACATCAAAATTAATTTTTGAGATAAGGTAATTTGGTGTTATCCAAATTAACCAAGCCTCTCAATTATCTAGGTAAATTAAGATAATAAAAAAGAGTGAGATCATTTAATTTATCACTTAGATTAGCCAGGAAATCTGCACAGGTATTTCCTTCATGCCAAATATGAGAAATTTTTAAGCATGTTTGAGAGAGGAGTCTTCTAGTGTGATTAAGAAGATAGAATAAATTTGCATTTCCCATCTTAGTTGAAGTCAATGTCAATGAGTAAAGAGAATCAACTTCAATCCAAATATTGAAGAAACCTTTTGCAAATAAATGTCAATAGCTTTGTTTAAACCATTAATTCAACATAGATAATAATAAGCTTTGTTAGATAAGCAAAAGCACAAATGTCATTGCCTTTAAAATTCCAAAAATACCTCCACAACCAAATGTATTAGAGAGAGAGCCATCAATATTAATTTTAATGATATTATTATGAGGTTTTATCCAATATATAATTCCTTCTTTAGAGTGATCTCAAAGTGATAAAGACCCAATTTTTGGCCACAAATTTGCATCCTCTAAATGGGGTGTTACTAATTAAATTAGCATTAAATAGAGCATGAATTTTTTTCTTTAGTTCTAGCAATAATCCTTTTATGATTCATAGAAATACCACGATATTTAGCATCATTTCTATATGAACCAAATAAGGTTAAGAGCAATTACAACTTTGATATGACCTTTCACAATTTTTTTGAAACAGGCTTCAAGAAGTTGATATAAAGAAAATAAACCATGGAAATGATTTGTAATAAAAAGATCATCATACCAAAGCCATAATTTGGAGGGAATAACACCATTAAAAAAACATGATTAACATCTTCGATATGAAAACAATAGTAACATTTAGAAGGCAAATGAAAACCTTTATCTCAGAGTAAGGAATCACAACAGAATGAGGTTTTCAAAATTCTCCAAGTAAGAACATAATAAGAGATAGGGATAGAATTATTCCAAAGTTTAATAAATACATTAGAAGAATTTTGAGCGTCTCTAATATAGTTC
Organism: Cymbidium sinense; assembly: GCA_021442155.1. NCBI lineage: Eukaryota > Viridiplantae > Streptophyta > Magnoliopsida > Asparagales > Orchidaceae > Cymbidium > Cymbidium sinense. The sequence continues at coordinate 160,556,003 of CM038214.1, forward strand.
CAAGTCTCTTTAAAAATAAAATCACCATTATAGGACAGCTTAAAATGAATTTGATCAAGCTTGTTAGAAAGGATAGGAATATAACTAAATTTATCCAAAAGAGAGATAGGAATAACTTCACTAAGTTTACTATCATTCCACTTGCTATTAAGCCAAAAGGATTTAACTTTAGTAGCAGCAATAGAGTGGGTAGATATAAAAGAATCAATAGAACCACCACCAATCTAGATGCCTTGCCAAAAGAGAGTAGAGCCTGAATTTAAACCACAAGATATCAAGGATTCAACCTCCCATTTAATGGAGCAAAGCCTTTTCCAAACTGAAGAGTCACCAACTTTATAAGTATAGATTAGAGGGTGGTTATCCTTGCTATGTTTAGCTATCATAAACTTAGCCCATAGGCTATCTTTTTTCTAAAATTCCAGAGTTTATGGGAGAAGGTAGTAATAGCTTAATGAATAGAGCCAAGCCCACCTTCACCCAGAGGACCACAACATTTATGCCAAGAAGTCCAATGCATCCTTTTAACCAAATTATTAGAGCCCCAGAAAAATTTATTAAGAAGCCGATCAATTCTATTTAAGATAGAATTAGTAGGGATAATGGTTTGAATAAGGTATAAACGCATCAAATTAAGAGTACTCTTAAGCAAAGTAAGCCTACCACAAAAAGAAAGTGAAATTCCCACACCAAACTTTTATTAGAAATTTTTTGTATGAGCTCATTGAAACGATGGGATCTTTTTTGACCTTTGTAAAGAAGAGCACCCAGATATTTAATAGGGAGTTCTTGGTGTTTGAAGTTAGTGATTCTTAAGATATGATAGATTTTGTTATTAAAAAATTTTAGAGGAGGTAATAAGCTTGCTTTCATTAATAGAAAGACCACTTTCTCTACCAAAATTATTTAAAAATTTCTTAAGTCTTTTGATATGATGAAAGGAAGCATTACAAAAGATAATGAAGTCATTAGCGAAGCTAAAATGATAAACAAGGATACAAGCTAGAGTTCTAAAGTACATGCTAGGATTATTATTGAAAAGTTCATTTAAACTCCTAGATAGGTTTTCCAATACAATAAACAAAGAAGGGGACAAAGGATCTCCTTGTCTCAAACCATGAGAAGAAGGAAAATCCTAAAGCTTCACCATTTAGAAGAATAGAAAACTAGACATTATTAATACAATTTTTAATAAGATTAATAAAATTTTCAGAGAAACAAATAAATCCAGGATACTAAAAAGGAAATCCCAAGAGATGTTATCAAAGCCTTTAGAAATATCTAATTTAAAAAGGATGTTACCACCTCTAGTAGAAACATCCAAATCATGAATAAGTTCTTGAGCAAGAAGAATGTTATCAACTATAGATCTCCCTCTAACAAATCTAGTTTGGTTGAAAGAGATAATTTTTTGGAGTAAAGGATTAAGTCTATTAGTAAGAATTTTAAATATTAATTTATTAAAGAAGGTGCAAAGACTAATAGGCCTGATATCACTCCAAGAATCTAGATTATTATTTTTAGGTATCAGAACAATGGAAGTGCTAGAAAACTATTTAGGGAGAGGATTACCACTAAAAATATCAACAATAGCATCGATTAAGTCATGCTTAGAAATAGACCATGAATTTTGAAAAAAATAAGTGGTATAGCCCTTTGGGCAAACAATGGAATCAATGTTCATGCTATTGAGAACTTTACCAATCTCATCGTAACCTAATAAGCCAATGATTTTCATCATTGGTAATAATAAGGGGATTAAATGTGAATTAGAATTAGCTTCATAAGAGTGGCTTTTATTAAGCATATTTCTAAAGTGATTAATAACAGAATCTTTAATAAAATTAATATCAGTGATCCAATCTCTATTATCACTTTTAAATTTTTAGATAGAATTTAAAGCTCTCTTTTTATTAAATAAAGCAAGAAAATACCTAGTATTTCTGTCCCCATCAGCAAGATGTTTACTAGCAGCTTTTTGCAGCCAATAGGTTTTTTCCATATTCTGATATTTAACAAGATTATCTTTTGCTTCATTCAAATCCTTAAGCTTAGAAGAATCAAACAAAATAACATTTTCATGATCATAAACCAAAAGTTCCATGTTTTTTATATTAGCAAAAAGATTTTTAAAATAATGTTTGTTCCACCAAACTAGATTTTATTTGAGCCTTTTAAGCTTAAACCATAATCTAAGCATACCCCTAATCGAATTATCAGGGTGAAGAGGAGCAATCCAATTATTGGCCATGACTTTAAGGAAATCCAGATGCTGAATCCACATATTTTGAAATCTAAAAGAAGGCAAGGTGTTTAATCTTTTAGAGTTATCTTTAAAAGAAACCCAAAGAGGGGCATGATCAGATAAAGTTTTACTCAAATGTTCAATAGAGGGAAGAGGCCATTGATTAATCCAATGAGAGTTTAAAAGAATTCTAACAGGACATTGCTAGAGCTTAGAGTTTTTCTAACTATAATTAGAGCCTTTAAAACCAATGTCAATAAGATTGCAATCAAGAATAATATATGAAAATTCTTCCATATAATGAATATTAGGAGAACAACCACCCAATTCTTTCAGATGAATTCAGAATAGTGTTGAAGTCACCCACAAAAGGTTTGTTAATAGAAAGAGCAAAACTTCTCAAATTCTCCCAAAGAACATTTCAATTATTCTAAGAAGCATAAACAAAAGAGCCAAGCACACAAGAATCACCAAAAGAAATTTGGGCATTGACAACTTGTTGAAGATCATCTAAAATTAAAACCTTTAAGAAGCTATTCCAAAAGCACCTAATTTTATTACGATGTTAGAAAAATTATTGAAAACCAAGCATTCTAGCAACATGATTGATTTTATCGATGTATAAGTGGTTCAATAACAATAAGTATAAAGATATTGTTGATTCTACAGATTTCTAATACAATTATGAACAGTGAGGGTGCAATCCTCTAACATTCCAAATAATAGAATTAAACATATAGAAAATTATAAAAGAAGATTAAATGATAATAATAAAGAGAGAGGGAAAGAATAATAAATCCTCTCTTAAGCCAAAAATTGAAAAACACATTATTTATGGGAAGAGGATCTAGATCTAGTAGATCTGGCAAGATTAGGAGGTTGCATCTTAGAGTTCTTAGTTTACTTTTAAAAATAGTTTGGAATTTTTTATTTTTATCCAAAATGTCACCATCAAAAAGAGATTGATTAGGAATTGATAAAGACAAGAACATCTCTTTCCCTCTTCCAAATCAGTATTTTCTTGAAAGGTTGTATTAGAATGAAGGTCAATCTTGGAATTAGGGGAAGGAGAAGAAATTATACCATTCAACACACAATTACTAATATCAAAATAAGTGTTTTCCTCAAGGATTTTAGCCACATTCAAGTTAACATTCAAATCATCATTTAAAACCTCATTCTCATCAATTAATGCTAGCAAAGAAGTAGGAATAAACTCATTAGAGAATGAATCATCATTTTTTTAGCCTCTTTGAATTTAGAGTTAGCCATAATAAGCATATTCTCATGTAAAGAAAGGTTGTTGGACAAATCATCTTTTTCAACATTATTAGTACCTTTATCATGGTCAAAATGAGAAGCATAAACAACAATTTTGGAACATAAGATTCCAAAGAATCTAACCTAACATCAACATTTATGATATTTTAGGCAAAAAATAGCTTTATTAACTTTATCATGGCTAATTTAGAGTTAGGTTCATTTAAAATTTTCTTTTTAAGATGCAGGTGAAGAACAAAACACTCTGAATTATCATGACCATGTATCTTGCAATGGGAACAAAAAACCAAAAAAATTTCAAATTTGACCTTTTGTAAATAACTAAACTTTTCAGATCCGATCCATACATCCTTAGGATGATTTTTAGATATGTCAAGTTCAACCAATATATGAACAACAGAGGGACGGGATCTCACATGCTATCGATTTGGAATGGACCAAAAGAGCCCGACAACAAATAAAACCTGGTGGGTAACATAATGGATTCTCATATTTGGAAGAGCTAACAACACAGAACAATAGGTGATTCCTCCTTTATATCAAAAAGGAGAGACCACTTAAGTAAATGTATTTGTTAATTAAATAAAAAATAAGATCGACGTGAGAAAACCCTTGAATAATCCAAATCATTCATAAGTTGAATCAAAATATGTCTTCGATCAATCAAGCCAATAGTGAAAACACCTGAAAGTTTAAGGTTATGAAAAAAAGATTGAATCTTATCCAAATTTAGCAAGCCCAAAGAAAATTTTCCAATCAAAGTAAATTCGAATGGTTTTGCAAGCTTTTTGACATCAAGATCTGAACACATGATTGCAGGCATGCCTCAAAGTAAAGTTGAAATCAGATTCACCAAGTCAGAAGAGGTAGAGATCTTACCAGAAAGTGCATCCTTAAAGGATTTAAAAGCAGGAATGTCATTAGGTTCAAGAATCCCCATAAAATCAGGGTGCCCTAGCTAGATCATCCAAAATGGGAGAAATAAACTGCCGATTCGATGTCACCACAGCCATAATTAGAAGAGACAGCAAAAATGTATAAGGAAGTAGTCTTTCTTCATTCCCTAACTAATTATAGAGTCCATGATCCTAATAAGGATTTAGATTACCTTACTTTGATGGATGTGTTTTTGATTGATATCGATGGAAGAATGTTAGAAAACATATTTCTCAAAATAAAATTTGTAGAACATGCTAAGTCTATTGGAACAACATTTTGCTAAAGAAAGAAAGAATTGGTAGAAACATCAACACATGGAAAGAGATAAAGAAAATGCTTATGGACAAATACTATCTAAGAAATCATGTAAATAAATTACATGAGCAGTTGATGACTCATTAAGCAAGGCAACATGTAATAGAATACATTAACACATTTGATGACCTTGTGGCTAGTACCAATTGTACTAATCAAGATTGGCAATTCACAAAAAAAATTTGTCATTGGTCTTAGTGACACTAAGAATGAGGTGGAGTTAATGGACCACCCTCATAATCTTCAGAATTCTTTCATTATGCTATGCTAAAAGTATAAGGAAGTAGTTTCTTCATCTAAATCCAAGGGTCCAAATTCCTTCTATCAATCATTCTCTTATTATACCAAAGGTCAACTACTAGACCTAGGGTTTCATCCTATAATACTTAACCAAATACAGTGTGTCATTGACTATTCTTAAGATAATAAGAGCTTAATATACTTTAAGTTCCATAATAAAGGGCATATGCAAAATTACTGTAAGGTCAAAATTATTTTTCTATATAAGACTTAAAAAGTAGAGGAAGTGGGAGTAGATGATGAAGTTGAAGAGTTCCATAATGATAGAAATTTTTTTAAATGAACACATAGAGCATTTGGGGACCAAGTGTGTGGTATGAGTTGCATGATAATTGCTTTGGGTGAAGTCATGTTGGTAATAAATGGGGTAGTCACCCAAATGTCATATCTACCCATGCCCTTTCTAAAGTAAACCTTAAGCCTAAAACCTATCAAAATCATTTCATGTAATTTAGGTGAATCACACTCCATTACCTATCACATCTAAGTGTCTTTTCCTATAATGACAAGTATTTATGGTGGGGTAGTTGGGTATTAGGAGTAACCCAATTGCTAGATGGAGGCTCTCCTAAGATACTTAGAAGAGTAGGAAAAATCCTATTTGTAAAAAATAAAGATGTTAACTATACTTTTCAAGATTTTCACTAGGTTTCATTAGATTTAAGTACACAAAATAAGCAAGCAACCAGAGATTGAGAAAACTCTAGAAAATGGACGAGAATGAAGAAAGATCCACCAAAAATGCAAGACAGAGATGCACCGATGAAGGGGAAAATGAAATTGTCAGAGCACTGCAAGAGAGGAGAGGAACCTTTTTCTTGGTTAGTTAGTTGGTTAGTGGTTATGGTTAGTTAGTTATGGTTAATTATTCAGTTAGTAGTTAGTGATTATGGTTAATTAGTTAGTTGGTTAGTTGGTTAGTGGTTATGGTTGGTTAGTTAGTTGGTTATGGTTAAGTTATGGTTATGGTTTATGGTTAGATTATGGTTATGATGGTCATGATAGTGGTCATGGTTGGTTGGTGGTCAGCTGGTTAGTGGTTTATGGTCATGGTTAGTTAGCGGTTAGTCATTTAGGTTAGTTAGTGGTCAGTTAGTGGTCAGGTTTAGGTCAGTTGGTCATGGCTGGTTAGTCATTTATTAGTGGTCATATTATAGTCGGTCATGGAAAGTCATTATGAGGGGTTAGAGGGCCTATGGTCATAGGGCTCAGTGGCCCAGTGGCCTGCTGATCAGGCTTTGTGATCTGGTGGCAGAGAGCCAGGGCCCAGGTCATAGGTTTCAGGGCCTGGCCCAGGGGTCAGTAGTGGCCCAAGATCTGGGCCTGGCTGGCCTAGCCCAGAGAGTTTAAGGGCCTGGGTTTCAGAGCCCATTTCAGTTTTGTGGCCTCAGGGCCCAGGGCCCAGGGCCCAGGGCCAGTCAGGCCTTAGGGCCGAGGATAATTAGGCCCAGACTGGGCCTGGGCCTGGATCAGGGCCTGTGGCCCAGGCCTGTGGCCAGGGCCCAGCCTTTATTAGCCCAGCCCAGGCCCAGGGTTTAGGGCCTAGGGCCCAGGGCCCACAGGGCCTAGGCCTGCTTTGGCCCAGATTCTGATTCAGTTTAGCCCAGCCCAGGCCAGTCAGTCAGTGGTCCTCACCCAGTGGCCTGGGCCCAGGGCCTCTGGGTCTGGGTGGTTGTGATAGGGCCCAGGGTCAGTTTAGGGTCAGCCCAGGGCCTGTAGTCATGGTGGAGGGCTCAGTCAGTGGCTCAAGATTGCCTGTACTCATCCTGTTTTATAGTATTTAGGGCTCAGGTAGTCAGAGCCAGCTCAGTTTAGGTAGGGCCTAGGGCTCAGGTTTACAGGCCTTTAGGGTAGGGCAAAGTTTATGATAGGGTTTATGGAGTTTAGGGTTTAGTGGCCAGGGCCTGGTGGCTCAGCTCAGGTCAGGGTCAGTTTAGGTTTAGGGCAGTTAGGGTTTAGGGTTTAGCTTAATTTTAGGGTTTAGGGTTTAGTTTAGGGTTTAGGATTTAGGGTTTAGGTGCCTTATTTTGGTCCAGGTCAGTTTATGATTTAGGAGGATGATGGTGTGGTAGTTTAGGGTTTAGGATATTTTAAAGCAAACCACAGTTTAGGTTTATTTAGTTTATTTTATTTATTTTAATTTAATTTATTTTATTTTATTTTATTTTATTTTATTTAGTTTTATTTATTTTAGTTTAGGTTTATTTTATGTTTTATAGTTTATTAGGTTTATGTTTATTTTAGTTTAGTTTTATTTTTATTTTTTTATGTCTTTTATTTTTATTTTATTTTAGGTTTAGATTTTATTTTATTTTTAGGTTTTAAGTTTTCATTTTAGGTTTATTTTATTTTTTTTTTATAGTTTTAGGTTTATTTTCAATTTATTTTATTTTATTTAGTTTAGGTTTAGCTTTAGTTTATTTTTGGTTTAGGTTTAGGTTTGATTTATTTTAGTTTAGTTTAGGTTTAGGTTTATTTTATTTTGTTTATTTTGTTGGTTTTTTTTTTTTGTGAGATATTTTATTTATTTTATTTTTTTTATTTTTAGGTTTTATTATTAGGTTTATTTTTTTTAGGTTTAGTTTTATTTAGTTTTATTTTATTTTATTTTATGTCTATTTTATTTTTTATTTTAATGTTTAGTTTTATTTTATTTTATTTATATTTTAAGTTTTTTTAGTTTAGTTTAGGTTTTATTTATTTTATTTTAGCTTAGTTTTTATTTTTTATTTTATTTAATTTTTTGGTTTAGGTTTAGGTTTTAGTTTAGGTTTTTATGTTATTTTATTTTATTTATTTTATCCATGTTTAGGTTTTATTTATCTTTTATATATCTTTAATTTAGATTTTAGGAGGGTTGGTGGTTGGGTTTAGGTAAGTTTTAGGTTTAAGTTTAGGGCCAGAGCCCAGGGCCCAGGGTTTAAGGTTATGGGTGGGGTTAGGGTTTGGGGCCCAGGATTTAGCTCAGGTGTCATAAGCCTGCTGGGAGGGTAAGATGAGGGCCCAGGGTTTAGGTTTAATGTATTTTGGGGTTTAAGGCCTGGGACCAGGACTGTTAGGGCCTGGGTTTAGTTTATGGTTTAGGGAGGTTTAGGGTGGTAGGGTTAGTAGGGTTTAGGATCAGTTTTTTAGGGTGGATTGGTTTATGGATTTGGTGGTAGGATTTATGGTTTAGGGTTTAGGGAAGGTTTAGGGTTTAGGTTTAGGTTAGTGTTAGGGTTTAAGGTTTTGGATTTTGGGGTTTTTTTTAGGGAATTTAAGGAAATTTTGTTGCCACAACAAAAAGGTACAAAGTCCTTAGAAGGGGAAAATCTCTAAGCTAATGCTCAAAGAGCTACAAAAAGTCCTAAGGAGATAAGCCCCTAGCTACAATAGTTAAAGAAAATAAGCAAATAAAAGAAACATAGATCCACCAAACAATTCCATGAAATCAAGAACTTCCTCTCCTTATAACCTAATCCAAAAGTAAAAGTTTCCCAACTTGTACTAGATCGTAAGAAGCTTGTAAAGGGATCAATAAGATAATGAAATACTTAATTAAGTAGAAGAAATAAAAAGATAGAAATAAAAGGATAAAAGGAAGGCTCATCAAGCTTTATTTCAAGGAGCAGCACCATATGTAAGCATCCAGACTTCAAGAGAAGGGTTACAATTACATATGGCACTACCACCCAAAAGAAAGAGTGGGGAACATCATAGCCATCATTGCCAACATACCTCTTATAGCACCTTCTTCAATGACTTTCCTCACACAAACCTGCATAAAACTTGAAACAACAAATATAAGCTCCAAACACCCAACCGTCAGATAAATAAAACTCAGTAAAGCTGATAGGGAGGTAACCCATCATGATAACATTAAGCCAAAAGGAGCACCACCAAAGCCATCACCAAGAATTGTTAACACAATTACTAGAAAAACACCTCAAAATAAGGAAAAAAAAAGTACCAAATAGAGAGACCAAACATAAGAGAGGAAGCACATAGTTGATAAGGTCATCCAATAAAGAACATGCAAAGAACTAAAATAAATACCAGATAAAGAAGACTAAGTCAAGAATGGGAACAAGGTAACCATCAAAATAGGAAAGGGGAGAGGTTTAACCATAGTCCATAAACGAAAATCCCAGCATGTAGAAACTAGAAGAGAGGAATGGGAAGGTAAGCAGCCAGTTCCATACATAGACTCAAAAATATCAAGAAAAACAAAGTAAATACTCTTTTACCCAAACAAGCCATCTAGAGAACCCAAATAGCCAACAAGGAAGCCACGATCCACCAAGGCAACCAAGGATTCAATTCATTAACGTTAGAACCATCATAAAAACATAGAAAGGGTCATCCAATTACAAACATCAAAATTATCCCAAAGGAAATCCATGATAGTAGACCAATCAATCCAAGGATAGAGAAACTAACTCATAGAAATAAGATACAAAGACAAAGAGTAAAAAAAGCCTTTAGGATCAAAAAAATAGTCCAATAACCACACAAAGAAACAAGAACTCCAATAGATCATCATCAAGTCCAAAAACATTCAACCAATAGTTAGAGCCTTCCATAGCATACTAATAAAAGATAACCTCAAAGCTTAGAGGAGGTACCCAATATGGAAGAAATATAATAAATTAGAAGACAACCTTACTCATCGAATGTAGAGAAAGAATGATAGAAGCCTAAATAGACTCACAACCAAACACAAAGATCCCTCAAGCACACAACTCTTAACAACAGAACAAAAAACAACAAAACATAATGAGCCAACATCAAAGAGCCATCCTAAGCCAAGACCCACAAATAAATAAAATCAAAAGGATAAAAGCAAATAATGAGAGCCAAGAAAGAATACAACCAAACTATTGGGAAAACCATCCAAAAGAAACAACAAGAAGATAAAACATCTCATAAAGGTCACAAAAAATAGAGGAACACTCAAAAAGGGAAAAAAAAAAGAAGAAAGAATAACCAACCATAAAATCCAAAATAAACAAAACAAACAGTAAAGATAACCAAAAAAGAAAACAACACCAAATAAAAGATATAAAAAATACCACCTATTGTAAACATATTTACAAAAGAGGAAAACACAAAAATAAAAAAATATAAAGCAAAACTAGTAAAAGAAGAACCAACCCATCCAAAGAATAAAGAAATCAAACAGAATATAAAATTTTTGAGAAAAGATTACAAGACCAACCTAGAAAAGGAAATAAGAAATAATAAAAAACAACAAATAAGAAAGCCAAAGCCTAAAGAGAAAACAAAAAACCTAAACATTCTAATAGCAAGGCAAGCTTTTATCAAGATTCACAAGACCCCTTAAGAAAAATGTCATCATTAGAGAACATTAGAAGAAGACTAGAAATTGGCAAAGAAGTCTAAAAAGTTTTTCCCCATAGAGAGAATGAAAATTATTAAGAATTCCTAGTATAAGTAAATAATAATTTTAACATTTCCATCATTAGAATGATAAATCTAAAGAATAGTAACTTCAAACCAATCTTAAAACCTTAGAAACAAATAGAAATGCCATAGAAGTTGCTAAAAATAAAATAGAACATTTAAAAATATTACAAATAATCCATTGCTATTATGATCTCATAAAATCCCACCACATAGAGTAATTATTAGAAAAAATCCCACAACCTTAATGTAATGATAAATTTAATCCAATATTTTTTAGAGAGATCGTGAGAATGTTAATCCCAAAATCAAGGAATGGACTAAAACCTTTAAAACTAGAAAGAGATTTTTTGAAAAGACAAAATTTTATATTTGGTAAAGAATAATACTAAGATAATTCATTGGGAATATCAATTTTTAAGATTTTTTATCCATCAAATGTACCAAAGAATAGTAATATTAACACATTTAATATGCTTAAAATATGAGAGAAACATCAAGAAGTTAATAGAAAGAGAACCATTGAAATGGAAACTATTAAAAAAATATTATCATACCAATTATTTTCCATTTGATATACAAAAAGATCCATTTCTATGTGATAACCCATATTTGAGGGGAGATAGAAGCCTTATTTTAAAATAAAGCATAAGATATATGCATGTTAAAATCAAGAAAATAGAAGATACTAATATTCCAAATGTAAAAACTAAGGACTTTGATATATTTAAATATAATACCAAACATCCTTCAAAACAAAAGTCTGTTAGAAGAATTTTTTAAGAGAATTTGGTCTCATTTATGGATATTTAAGGATTTTATCAAATCACAATAGAACAAGATTCAATTGTGACATATTATAATAAATATAATCAAGATCATGGTGGAGTGAGTAGAGAATGAAATCAGATTCTCTAAGATTGTCTTACAAAAGAAAGAACAATTGACAAAGATTAAGTTTATTCCATTGATATTGAAAAGTTCTCCACATAGAATAACATTGAAATACAAATGAATGTTTTCAATAATACTTAGCATGCATAAACTTTTACCAAAAAAGAACTATTTTATTTCTAAAATACATTTTATAGAAAAGTAGTTAATAGAATCTAAGAAAAATAAACCACCTTCATTAAAAAAGATCATAATATTTTAAACCAGCAATTAATCATGAAGAGAGAACCAAAAAAATTTAAAATCTATTTATCCTTTAATAATAAACAAGAGAATAAGTAGAGATATAAATAAAGCAGCAAAGAGTACATTTAATTAAAAACCAAAGGAAAGTAAATGAAATTCTTAAGAGAAGTTTTATTTATTTTCTAAATAACTTATAAATAAAGAAGATCTTTTCATTCCTTAAAAAGTATTCAAGGAGATTTTGATGCAAAAACCCATAATATTTTGATAACATATCCATAAGGACATTTTAATAAAAAAAATATGGATTGATATATAACCACTCTAAAAAAAGAGTTAAGAACTTACACAATTTTAAAAAAGTATAACATTGCAAAATAGTAAATCATCAAAGAAATGAGATGTGAATAATACAAAGCCACCAATGGTTCTATAATTAATGAACATATTCATTCAAACATCTTTAAAAAAGAATTCAAAATAAAAAGAAAGAAAGTTCCTTTTATCCGAACACCAAACTCTATCATTAATTTTCATTTTATGAATGTGATTTATAGCCTTTTCTTTTAAACCATGGCATGGAAATATTTAGTATTGTGATCACCATCAGAGATCTATTTCATAGAAGCTTTTTGCCGCCAATAGGTCTCCTCCATGTCTTGATAACATGTTAACCTATCTTTAGCTTGAGCCAACAAGTGAATTTTAGAAGGATCATTAACAACAGTCTTGCAAAATTATAACTTCATTCTCCATTTTATTAATATTGATAAAAAAGGTTCTTGAAATAATGTTTATTCCACCAAGTAAGGCATTATTTAAGTATTTTTAATTTGAACTACAATCTCCTCATCTCAATAATTGAATCATCAGGATGCAGAAGTTCACTCCAGTTACTAGCAATAACCACCAAAAATCTATCATCCATAAGCCACATATTTTGGAAGTGAAAAGGAATAAGAGAGGAGGGTTTATTAGCATTAAAGTTCACATTGATAAGCAAGGGAGAATGGTCCGAAAGGGTTCTAGTTAGGTGTCCACAGAAGTACTAGGGAGAAGATTAATCCACAGATGATTAAAAAGAACCCGGTCGAGCCTTTGCCAGAGTCTGTAATTATTCCAAGTAAATTGAGACACACTAAAGCCAATGTCAGTAAGATGACAATCAAGAATCATTTTATTAAAATCTTCCATAGGAAATAAGTTTGGAGCATTACCACCAACCCATTTTGAGGAAGAAGAGATAGTATTAAATTCCCCACCCACAAACCAAGGAGCATCAAGAGAAGAAGAAAAACTAATAAGATCCTCCTAAAGAAACCATCTACCATTCCTATTACAAGAAGCATAAACAAATGAACTGAAATAACACCAATTATCATAAGTAATCTTAACATTCACAACTTGGGATAGATCATCCAAAACCTACGTAAGGACTATTCTAAAAAATCCAAAGTTTATTGCTCGAGTTAGCAAAAAAATTATCAAAGCCAATCATTCTAGCAACAAAAGAGATGTTAGAAGAAAGAATAAAAGGTTCTAAAATAGCCAGGAATGAAATGTTATGGGTACGAACTAAGTTTCTAAGATTATTTCTAATAGAGAGGGTACCAATCCCTCTCACATTCCAAATTAAAAAAGAAACCATTTATTTTTGGGTAGAGGAGTCAGATCTACAACAACAACAACAACAAGCCTTCATCCTACTAAGTGGGGTCGACTACATGAATCCTTCATCTCCATTGTGTCCTATTATTTGACAAATTCTCATTTAATTCAAGTATACTAAGGTCATTTTTATACATCTTAACCAAGTCTTTTTAGGTCTACCTCTACCTTTCTTAACATAAGGAAAATCTAATGCATCTAATCTCCTAACCAGGTCATCGGATGATCGATGTTTTATGTGGCCAAACCATCTAAGGTGACTCCCTAATTTGATCTGCAACCAGAGTTACTCCAACTTTTTCCGAACATCATTTTGCATTTTATCTCTAAGAGTAAAGCCACTCATCCACCTAAGCATCCTCATCTCAAGAATACTTAACTTAGTCTTATGCTTCTTTTATTGGCCAACATTCTCGCACCATAAGTCATTGGTCTCACCACCATCTTATAAAATTTTCTTTTAAGTTTAAGTGGAACTTTTCTATCACACAATAGGCCTGATGCATTCCTCCACTTCAACCATCCAACTTGAATTCTACTAATAACATCTCCATCTATTTCACCATCATTTTGAACAATAGAGCCTAAATATCTAAATCACTCACTCTTATTAATGACTTGTTCACCTAATGTTACAACACTACCATTAGAACTTCTACAACTAAAATTACACTCCATATACTTAGTTTTAGATCTACTTAAATGAAAACCTTAAGACTCTAATGTTGACCTCCATAATTCAAGTTCTCTTGGACTCCCTCTCTAGTCTTATCAACAAGAAGAATGTCATCAAGAAAAAAGCATACACCAAGGTACATCTTCATAAATGCCTAGTAAGAACATCCATAACTAAAGCAAAGAGATAAGGGCTTAAAGTTGATCCTTGATGTAATCCAACTGAAATAGGAAAATATTTTGTCCTCCTTGTGTTTGGACACAAGTGATAGCTCTAGTATACATATCCTTAATTACTTGAATATAACCAATATTAACTCCTTTCTATTCTAGAACTCTCCAAAGAACATCTCTTGAAACTTTATCATAAGCTTTCTCTAAATCAATAAATATCATATGTAGATCCTCCTTACTTTCTTTATACTTCTCCATCAAACCTCTTAACAAATGTATAGCATCCATAGTAGATCTACCTGACATGAAACCAAACTGATTGTGAGAAACTTTTGTATCACATCGTAACCTATGCTCAATTACTCTCTCCCATAATTTTAATGTATGACACATTAACTTAATTCCTCTATAATTTGTACACTCTTGTGCATCACCTTTATTCTTAAATATAGAACCAACAAACTCTTTCTCCACTCATCTTTTAGTCTTTAAAATAACATTAAAAGATTTGTAAGCCAAGAAATTCCTTGATCTCCTAAACATTTCCACACTTCAATTGGAATATCATCGTCCTACTATTTTTCCACATTTCATTTTCTTTAAAGCTTCTAACTTCAGATTTACTAATAATGATGATAAAAATAACATTCTCTATTTATGTGTATTAAGGTTGCTAAAATCAATTATACTTTCATATCCTTCATTGAAAAGTTTATCAAAATACTTCATCCACCTATTTTCAATATCATTTTCTAAGAAAAGCATTTTATTATTTTCATCCTTAATACATATCACTTGAACTAGGTCTTTACTTCTCCTATCTCTTTGGTTGGCTAACTTATACATACATCTTTCACCTTCTTTGGTATCTAATCTATTGTATAAATCACTAAAAGCTAAATTTTTTGCATTATATATTGTTTTCTTAGAATCTTTGTAGGCCATTTTATAACTCTCCCAATTCTATGAGTTTTTACATCTAAACCAAGTTTTATAACAATCCTTCTTATTTCTTATCTTTTCTTGCACACTATGACTCCACCACCAACTATTATTATAAAAAGAAGTTTTTTTTTTGATTCTCCAAGCACATTTTTAGCAACTTGCTTAATTTCACTTGCTACCTTTTCCCACATAACATTAGCTTCCTTATAAACATCCCAAATTCTAAGCTCTTGTAGTTTGCTCTTAAAAATATTTTTATTTGTGTTTTTTAAGTGTGTCCATCTAATCCTAGGACAATAATTTGATTTATTTTTTCTCTTACAATCTTTTATCTTAAAATCTAAAACTAACAATCGATGTTGGTACTTAAACTTTCACTTGGAATGACCTTGCAATCTTTACAATCTAAAGATCTATTTTTCTTATCAAAAAAATAATCAATCTGTTTTACTAAATCCATTTTTTATAAGTAATAATATGTTCATCTTTTCTTAAATAAAGTATTAGCAACTACAAAATCATAAGCTAAGGCAAAAATCTATAGTCCTACCTTCTTCATTAGTCACCCAAATCCATAACCACCATGAATACTTTTAAAATCTTCTACCACTCTACCAACATGTCATTTAAATCTCCTCCAATAAATATTTTCTTCAAGAGGTATCTTTTGTATTAATCCTTCTAAATCATTACAAAATTTTTCTTTGAGCTTACATCCAAACCTACTTGAGAGCATAAACACTTATAACATTGATAATCTTAGTATCAACAATAATCTTTAAAGCTATAATTCTATCTCCACATCTATTAATATTTATAACATTATCCTTCAAACTTTTATCTATAATTACACCTACACCATTTTTAGTTTGACTTCTACCAATAAAAATTTAAAACCTAAACTATCAATCTCCTTGGCCTTCTCCCAACCCATTTAGTTTCTTGAACACATAAAATATTTATCTTTCTATGAACCATAATATCTACTAACCCATTAATTTACATGTAAGAGTACCTATATTCCAAGATCCTAACCTAATTCTAGTTTCATGGACTAACTTCTTTACCCGCATCCATCGATAATGTTGGAACCTTTGCTTATTTAACCGCAAAATGCGTACACATTTTTTATTGTATTGCCATACAGTAATCACTTCGGGGATGCCTAGCATTAACACAATGATTTAAAGGATTCATGTCATGGTTATTTGACAAGTTTTATGTCGACTACCTAATGCAACCCTCCGCTTTTTACATCCGAACTTGGGACCGATAATGGTAGTGTTAAGAGATTGATCAAGGGATTGATCAAGGGTATGTTTGGAATAAGGTTGCACATTTAAAACATCATTGTAGGCCACTTCACCTTCTTCGAAGTCATTATTATGGTGAGGCATTGGATTAGGAATCAGTTCAACATTAGATGAAGAAGCAGGGGAAGGATTTGTGTTATTTAAAGGACAAGTGCCCTAAATAGTATTAAGATTTATATCATTAGTATGCTCACAATTGAAGCCCTCATCAGGAATGACATTTTCTATAATTAAAGGTGGCAAGGAAGTAGGGATGGAATCATTTGAAATAGAATCATCATCCATAAGTTTCAAAAACCTATTATTTTACATATTATTAACATTATCAAAGGAATTCAAATGTATAGGCCCATTAAAAGGTAATGAATCCTTATTAACATGATTGACATCCAAAGGCTAAGCTTAAGAACCGCAAAGAATATCCAAAGGAGTAGTGGGAGGATCTAGACAATGACCCTCGGCATCAGGTAAGGAGTTATACATAAGAATAGCTTTTTGTGGTTTAACTGAGGGCACCTTAAGAATGGGAATCAAGTTATTTTGAATGATTTTGGGTTTCTTAAGGTGAGGATGAACTATAAAGCAATTGAATATTCCATGACCATGAATTTTGCAATGGGAACAAAAAATAGAAAATTCTCAAAATCCACCTTTTGCAAATAGCCATATTTTTTTGATCCTAGCCAAAATTCCTTTGGAAATTTTTAGTTATATCCAACTCAACTAGAATCCGAGCAAAAGATGGTCAGGTATTAGACACGCCTCGATCAACTTGAAGAGGAAACCAAACAAGGCACCCACAAAAAAAGAAACTCATGATTGATGAAATGGATGCATAAATTAGAAAGAGAGATCCAAATCGCCACAATAGGAGATTCCTCCTTAATATCAAAGAGTGGTGTCAATTTCAATAATCCCATCTAACAATTGAAAACAAAATATGACTGACGAGAAAAAACCTGAGAATAATCTAAGTCGTTTGAAAGCTGAATCAATACATGATGGGAATCGATCAATCCAATAGAAAATATTCTAGAGAATTTCAAGCTGTGGAGAAATGATCGAATATTCTCTGAAGTAGGATGATGCAAAGAAAATTTACCCACCAGCATGAATTCAAAGGGTTTTGCAAGCCTTTCCATGATGGAACCAGAATACATTATGCAGGCACACCCCGGAAAGAGATGGAGATAAGCTCGATAGACTCACCAGTGTAATTGGCCTTACCAATAAGAACTTCCTTGAATGATTTCAAGCCATCGATGGATTAGATCCAGAGACTCCCAAGGAGTCAGCGACCTTGATGGGAGCACCCGTAATCTCTAGATTTCCCCACGAGGAAGCAGAAAAAGCCACCATGATCAACAATGACCCATGATAGGAGAATCCAAGAGCCAAGTAAAGCCGTCAAAAAGGGAACAACGACCAAAATGACAATAGGAAAAGTAATAAAAGAGACTCGCCTCCATAGGGGAAATGAAATTTGCCAAAGCACTAAGGAAACAAAGGAGAGAGAAAATGCTCAAACAAATGGGGTTTGGGTTTAGGGTTTAGTGTTAAGGGTTAGGGTTTTTAGGGTTTTGTAGTGTGGTAGGTTTTAGGGTTTAGGTTTAGGGTTTAGGGTTTAGGATTTAGGGTTTAGGTTTAGGGTTTAAGGATTTTTCAAAAGTAAACCATAGGATTAGGTTTATTTAGTTTATTTTTATTTATTTTAGTTTATTTTATATTTTATTTTATATATTTTATTTAGGTTTATTTTTTTATTTATTTATTTTAGTTTATTTATTTTAGTTTAAGTTTTGGTAGTTTAGATTTATGTTTATTTTCTTAGTTTAGTTTTATTTTTATTTTTTTTAGGTTTAGGTTTTAATTTATTTTTAGGTTTATGTTTTAAGTATATTTTAGGTTTTATTTTTAGTTTAGTTTAGGTTTATTTTAGTTTATTTTATTTTATTTAGTTTAGGGTTTAGGTTTAGATTTTTTTAGGTTTAAGTTTAGATTTTCTTTATTTTATTTTAGTTTATTTTAGTTTAGGTTTAGGTTTATTTTATTTTGTTTATTTTATTTTTATTTTAAGTTTAGGTTTTTTTTTTGTTTAGGGTTTTTCTATTTTAAGGTTTATTTTTTAGGTTTAGGTTTTTATTTAGTTCTTATTTTTTTTAGGTTTATTTTATTTTTATTTTACATTTAGTTTTTATTTTATTTAAGTTTTTTATTCTTAGGCATATTTTATTTTTTAGTTTAGTTTAGGTTTTTATTTATTTTATTTTATTTTTTGGTTTAGGTTTAAGTTTTAGTTTAGGTTTTTATTTTATTTTAGTATTTTATTTTATCTAGGTTTATGTTTTTTAATTTATTTTATTTTAAGGTTTTATTTTGTTTAGAACACTACCTTTGTCGTTCCGAAGTACGGATGAGAAAAGTGGAGGGTTGTGGTAGGTAGTCGACAGCTAGCGTAAAACTTGTCAAAATAATCATGACATGAATCCTTTAAATCATTGTGTTAATGCTAGGGCATCCCAGGTGAAGTATGTATTTTGAATACAATGAAAAATGTGCAAGGGCCGCTGCATCGACCCCGGTGCAGTGTTAAATAAGCAAGGGTTCCCACATTATGGAAGGATGCGGGCAAAGAAGTTAGTCCATGAAACTAGAATTAGGTTAGGATCTTGGAATATAGGTACTCTTATAGGTAAATTAATGGAATTAATAGATATTATGGTTCATAGAAAAATAAATATTTTATGTTTTCAAGAAACTAAATGGGTTGGAGAAAAGGCCAAGCAGATTGATAGTTTATGTTTTAAACTTTGGTATTTAGGTAGAAGTCGAATGTAGGTGTGATTATAGATAAAAGTTTGAAGGATAATATTATAAATATTAATAGATGTGGAGATAGAATTATAGCTTCAAATATTATTATTGATACTAAGATTATCAATGTTATAAGTGTGTATGCTCTTCAAGTAGGTTTGGATGTAAGCTCAAAAGAAAAATTTTGGAAGGAATTAGAGGGATTAATATAAAAGATACCTCTTGAAGAAAAAGTATTTATTAAATGGACATGTTGGTAGAGTGGTAGAAGATTTTAAAAGTGTTCATGGTGGTTATGTATTTGGAGTGACTAATGAAGAAGGTAAGACTATATTAGATTTTGCCTTAGCTTATGATTTTGTAGTTGCTAATACTTTATTTAAGAAAAGAGATGAACATATTATTACTTATAAAAATGGGTCTAGTAAAACATAAATTGATTAATTTCTGATAAGAAAAATAGATCATTTAGATTGTAAAGATTGTAAGGTCATTCCAAGTGAAAGTTTAAGTACCCAACATCGATTGTTAGTTTTAGATTTTAAGATGAAAGATTGTAAGAGGAAAAATAAATCAAATTATTGTCCTAAGATTAGATGGGGACACTTAAAGAACACAAATAAAAATATTTTAAGAGCAAGCTTACAAGAGCTTAGAATC
>CM038214.1:160575974-160678093 GCA_021442155.1 Cymbidium sinense
ACAACCTCCATATCCATTAGCACCTCCAAATCCCCCACCACCACAAACATAATCCGCTACCTTTGCCTTCTCGCCCACCACTGCATCTGGGATCGAAGCTTAGCTTGATCTGTGATGTTCCCCGCCATCAACGCTCACCCCATTCTTAGTTTAGTTTATTTGGTTTGTGGTTTAGGTTTATTTTTAAATTTATTTAGTTACTTTAGGATTAGTGTTATGGGTTTAGGTTTAGGTTTTTTAAAGCATTTAGTGGTTGTGGCTTGAGTATGTGGTTAGTTTAAGGGTTTAGGGTTTAGGGTATGGGAGATTTATTTTTTTTAACTAAGTAAACCAGTAGGTTTATGTTAATTTAGTTTATTTTTTTATTTATTTATCTTATTTTATTTTTTAATTTTATTTAGGTTTATTTTAAATTTTTATTTTGTTTAGTTTATTTATTTTAGTTTATTTTATTTTAGTTTTGGTTTTATTTAGTTTTTTTGTAGGTTTTTTAGGTCAGTTTATTTTAGTCGAGTTTTATTTTAAATATTTTTAGTTTTGTGTTTATTTTATTCTCAGGTTTAGTTTAGGTTTTATATTAATAGTTTAGCTTTATTTTATTTTAGGTTTATTTTTAGAGTTTATTTTTTTTATTTTATCTATTAAGATTTTTAGTTTAGTTTATCCAGTTTAGTTTAAGTTTATTTTAGTTTTTTTAGTTTAGTTTATTTTATTTTATTTTAGTTTACATTTTTTTAGTATCCTAGTTTAATCTTTAGTATTTTTAGGATTAGTTTTATTTAATTTTATTTTAGGTTTTTTTTTTTTATTTTAAGTTTGGTTTAATTTTATCTGGTTTTTTTATCCATATGTTTATTTTATTTTTTATTTTAGTTTTCTTGGTTTTTCTTTATTTTATTTTAGTTTATTTTATTTTTATTTTAATTTAATTTTAGAACGCATACATTTTAGTTTAAGTTTTATTTATTTAGGTTTGTTTTTTTATTTATTTTTTTTTTTTTTATTTTAGCTTTAGTTTTTTAATCATGGCCTGAGCTCAGTTAGGTTAAGATGTTAGGCCCAGTGGTTCTTAGGGTTTTAACATTTAGGCCTCATTTTGAGCTCAGTGTCAACCCAGATCCAGTGTCAGCTCAGTAGGTTTGATCAGGGCCTGGGCCTTTCAGATCCCAGCCAGTTTAGTTTTTAGGCCTAACCCAGTGTGTCATGGCTTAGGTGGCCAGGCCTGTAGATCAGTTTGGCCTAGGATCTGGTCAGTAGTGGCCCAGGCTCAGTGCCCAGTTTAGGATTTAAAAAAAAAAAATTAAGCAAACTAGTAGGTTAAGGATTATTTAGTTTATTTTTTTATTTATTTTAGTTTTTCTTTCTATGTAGGTTTAATTTTTTTTATTTAGTTTGGTTTATTTATTTTAGGTTTATTTATTTTAGATTAGGTTTTTATTTTTATTTTATTTTTTAGGTTTTGGTTTAGGTTTATGTTTATTTTTTAGGTTTAGGTTTTTTTTTTTCATATTTTTAGGTTAATGCTTAGGTTTTTATTTTATTGTTTTAAGATTAGGTTTTAGGTTTTTATTTTAGGTTTATTTTTAGGTTTTATTTTTTAGTTTAGGTTTAGGTTTATTTTTTGTTTAATGTATTTTATTAAGTTTAGGGTTTAGGTTTAGTTTATTTTAGGCTTAGGTTTAGGTTTAGGTTATATTTATTTTAGTTTAGTTTATTTTAGTTTAGGTTTAAGTTTATTCTATTTTTCTTTTATGTTTAGGTTTTTTTTTAGGATTTAGGTTTTATTTTTTATATATTTTGAGGTTTATTTTTTAGGTCAAGGTTTTTATTTAGTTGTTTATTTTATTTTATTTTAGATTTAGTTTTAATTTTATTAAGGTTGTTTATTCTTAGGTTTATTTTAATTTTTAGTTTAGTTTAGGTTTTTCTTTATTTTATTTTAATTTATTTTTTTCATGATATTTTTTAGTTTAGTTTAGGTTATATTTATTTTAGTTTAGTTTATTTTAGTTTAGGTTTAAGTTTATTCTATTTTTTCATCTTATTTTAATTAGGTAAACTAGTAAGTTTAGGTTTGTTTATTTTTTTATTTAGGTTTTTTTATTTTTATTTAGTTTGGTTTGTTTATTTTAGGTTTATTTATTTTTGTTTAGGTTTTTTATTTTAGTTTATTTTTTAGGTTTAGGTTTATGTTTATGTTTATTTTTTAGTATAGTTTTATTTTTGTTTTATTTTTAAGGTTTAGGTATTTTTTTTAGGTTTATGTTTAGGTTTTTATTTTATTATTTTAGGTTTAGGGTGTAAGTTCTTATTTTAGGTTTTTTTTTTAGGTTTTATTTTTTAGTTTATATTTAGGTTTATTTTTAGTTTATTTTATTTTATTTTATTTAGGCTTTAGGTTTAGGTTTAGGTTTAGTTTATTTTAGGTTTAGGTTTAAGTTTTATTTATTTTAGTTTAGGTTTAGGTTTATTTTATTTTTATTTTAGGTTTTGATTTTTCTTTAGTTTAGGATTTAGGTTCTATTATTTATTGATTTTTATGTTTTATTTCTAGGTTTATTTATTAGGTTTAGGATTTTATTTAGTTTTTTTTTTATTTTAAGTTTATTTTATTTTATTTTATGTTTAGTTTTAATTTTATTATTATTGTTTTTATTCTTAGGTTTATTTTATTTTTTTTTAGTTTGGTTTAGGTTTTCTTTATTTTATTTTATTTTATTTTTATTTTAGATTTACATTTAGGTTTTAATTTTTTAAATTTTTTATTTTATATAGGTTTTAATTTATTTTATTTCTTGGTTTAATTTAGTTTCTGGTTAGGTTATTAGGTCTTTAGGGTTTAGGGTTTAGGGTTTAGGGTTTATAGTTTAGGGTTTGGGGTTTAGGGTTTAGGGTTTAGGGCTTAGGGTTTAGGATTTATGGTTTTAGGGTTTAGAGTTGTTTGTTTAGGGTTTAGGGTTTTTTTTATTTCGTTGAAATTAATTAAAGTGGCAGGTTTAGGTTTATTTAATTTTTTTAGTTTATTTTTTGTTTATTTTAGTTTATTTTATTATTTACTTTTATTTATGTTTATTTTTCTTTATATTTTGTTTAGTTTATTTATTTTAGGTTTTTTATTTCAGTTTATTTTTTAGGTTTAGGTTTAGGTTTAAGTTTATTTTTTAGTTCAGTTTTATTTTTATTTTATATTTTAGGTTTAGGTCTTATTTTTTTATTTTTAGGTTTAGGTTGAAGTTATTCTTATATTTCTTTAAGGCTTAGGTTTTAGGTTTTTATTTTAGGTTTATTTTTAGGTATCATTTTTTAGTTTAGGTTTAAGTTTATTTTTAGTTTATCATATTTTATTTAGAGTTTAGCTTTAGGTTTAGGTTTAGCTTATTTTAGGTTTAGGTTTAGGTTTTATTTATTTTTGTTTAGATTATTTTAGTTTAGGTTTAGATTTATTTTATTTTTATTTTAGGTTTAGGGTTTTTTAGTTCAGGGTTTAGGTTTTATTTTTTATTTTTTATTTATTTTTAGGTTTATTTTTTGGGTTCAAGTTTATATTTAGTTGTGATTTTTTTAGGTTAATTATATTTTTATTTTAGGTTATGTTTTTTTATTTATGTTTTTTATTTTTTTTAGTTTAGTTTAGGTTTTTATTGATTTTATTTTAGTTTAGTTTTTATTTTTTACTTTATTTTCTTTTTAGGTTTAGGTTTAGGTTTTAGTTTAGGTTTTGTATTTTATTTTTATTTTTTTATTTTATTTTAGTTTAGGTATTTTTATTTATTTTATTTTTAAGTTTTATTTAGTTTAAGTTTAGGTTTTTAGCTTTTTAGGGTTTAAGGTTTAAGGTTAGTTGAGGGTTTAGGGTTTAAGGTTTATGGTTTAAGCTTTAGGGTTTAAGGTTTAGGGTTTAAGCTTTAGGGTTTAAGGTTTAGGGTTTAGGATTTAGGGTTTATGGTTTTAAAGTTTAGAGTTTTGGGTTTTAGTAGGGTTTTGGGTTTTGAGCTTTAGGTTTTAGGTTTAGGTTTAATTTGGTGTTTATTTTTAGGTTTAGTTTTTTAGGTTTAGGTTTAGATTTAGGGTTTAGGGTTTAAGGTTTGTTTAGGGTTTAGGGATTAGGGATTAGACTTTAAGGTTTATAGTTTAGGGTTTTTAGTGATTAGGATTTAGGGTTTAGGATTAGTTTAGGGTTTAGGGATTTAGGGTTTAGAGTTTAGGGTTTATTGTTTAGGGTTTGGGTTAGGGTTAGGGTTTAGGGTTTAGGGTTAAGGTTTATGGTTTTTTAGGGTTTAAGGTTAAGTGTTTTGGGTTGTACATTTAGGGTTTAGGGTTTAGGGTTAGTTTTAGGGTTTAGGGTTTAGGGATTAGGTTTTATAGTTTAGTGTTTAGCGTTTAGGGTTTAGGGTTTAGGGTTGAGAGTTTTTTTTTTTAAAAAAATTAGGTAAACGAGTAGTTTTAGGTTTATTTAGTTTATTTTATTTGTTATTTTTATGTAGGTTTATTTTTTATTTTTATTTAGATTAGTTTATTTCATTTAAGTTTATTTTTTTTAGTTTAGGTTTTTTATCTCAGTTTATTTTTTAGGATTAGGTTTTTGTTAATGTTTATTTTTTAGTTTAGTTTTATTTTTATTTTATTTTTTAGGTTCAAGATTTTTTTTAGGTTTATGTTTAGATTTTATTATTTAGTTTAGGCTTAGGTTTATTTTTAGGTTATTTTATTTTATTTATGGTTTAGGTTTAGGTTTTGGTTTAGTTTATTTTAGGTTTAGGTTTAGGTTTCATTTATTTTAGTTTAGATTTAGGCTTATTTTATTTTTATTTTAGGTTTCTATTTTTTTTTTAGTTTAGGACTTAGGTTTTATTTTTATTTATTTTTAAGTTTTTTTTAGGTTTTAGTTTTTATTTTATTTTAGGTTTATTTTATTTTTATTTTAAGTTTAGTTTTAATTTTATTATTATTTTTTATTCTTAGATTTTTCTTTATTTTATTTTAGTATATTTTATTTTTTATTTTATTTTCTTTTTAGATTTAGGTTTAAGTTTTAGTTTAGGTTTTAATTTAATTTAATTTTTTTATTTAGGTTTAAATTTTTTATTTATTATATTTTTAGGTTTTCTTTAGTTTAGGGTTAGGTTTTAGGTTTTAGGGTTTAGGGTTCAGGGTTTAGGGTTTAAAGTTTAGGGTTTATGGTTTAGGGTTTAGGGTTTAGGGTTTAGGGTTTAAGGTTTAGGATTTATGATTTTAGGGTTTAAGGTTTAGGGTTTAGGGTTTAGGGTTGTAGGTTCACGATTTAGGGTTTAGGATTTAGGGTTTAGGGTTGTAGTTCAGGTTTTACAGTTTAGGGTTTAGGATTTTTTTATTTATTTTATTTTTTATTTTTTAAATTAATTAAAGTGGTAGGTTTAGGTTTATATAGTTTATTCAGTTTATTTTTTTATTTATTTTAGTTTATTTTATTTTTTATTTTTATTTCAGTTTATTTTTATTTTATTTTTTAGTTTATTTATTTAGGTTTATTTATTTTAGTTTATTTTTTATGTTTAGGTTTAGGTTTAAGTTTATTTTTTTTGTTCAATTTTATTTATATTTTATATTTTGGGTTTAGGTTTTATTTTTTTCTTTTTAGGTTTAGGTTTAGGTTTTAGGTTTATATTTTAGGTTTTTTTTTAGGTATTATTTTTTAGTTTATGTTTAAGTTTATTTTTAGTTTATTTTCTTTATTGAGGGTTTAGGTTTAGGTTTAGGTTTTATTTATTTTAGTTTAGTTTATTTTAGTTTAAGTTTTGGTTTAGGTTTATTTTTATTTTAGGTTTAGGTTTTTATTTGAGTTTAGGGTTTAAATTTTATTTTTTATTTATTTTTAGCTTTGTTTTTTTAGGTTTAGGTTTTTATTTAGTTTTTATTTTATTTAATTTAGGTTTATCTTATTTTATTAGGTTTAGTTTTTTAATTTTTTATTTTTAGTTTAGTTTAGGTTTTTTATTTATTTTCTTTTAGTTTAGTTTTATTTTTTTATTTTATTTTCTTTTTGGTTTAGGTTTAGGTTTTAGTTTAGGTTTATATTTTATTTTGGTTTAGGTTTTGATTATTTTATTTTAGGTTTTATTTAGTTTAGGTTTAGGTTTTAGCTTTTTTATTAGTGTTTAGGGTTTAATGTTTAGGGTTAGTTGAGGGTTTAAGGTTTAGGGTTTATGGTTTATGGTTTAGGGTTTATGGTTTAGGGTTTTGGGTTTTAGGGTTTAGGTTTAAGGATTTTGGGTTTTTGAGGTTTAGGGTTTAGGGTTTAGGGTTTTTAGGGTATACGGTTTGGGGTAACGGGTTTAGTTTTAGGTCTAGGGTTCAAGTTTTAGTTTAGGGTTTAGGGTTTATGGTTTTCTTTTTACAAAGAACAAACTTAGATTCAACATATCTTCTTTTCGATTTCATCAAGCAAGTAACACACCAAGTTTTCTAAGACATAAGCGATGATATAGATAAAAAGTGAGCAAGCATAGAGCAAATCAAAAATCATAAATAACTTGAATCCCTTACCACTATGGCCACCTTCATCTCCTCACCTCCATAACCTGCTCCAACCACCACCTCCATATCCACCAGCACCTCTAGATCCCCCACCATAATTGTGATAGCATGTCTTCTCCTTGCCTCCTTGTTGATCTAGGTGAGCTTGGTTGACGGTGATGTTCTTGCCATCAAGGTTCTGCAAATTTTTAAGGTTTAGGTTTAGGTTTAAGTTTATTTTTTAATTAATTTTGTTACTTTAGGTTTAGGTTTAGGGTTTGGGGTTTAGGGTTTAGGGTTTATGGTTAGGGTTTAGGGTTTAGGGTTTAGGGTTTAGGGAGTAGGGCTTATGGATTAGGGTTTAGAGTTTTAAGGTTTATACTTTTACAATTTAAGGTTAAAGATTTGGGTTTAGGGTTTGTTAAGGTGTAGGGTGTACGGTTGTAGGTTTAGGGTTGTAAGTTTAGGGTTATAGGTTTAGGGTTTAAGGTTAGTTTTAGGGTTTTGGGTTTTGGGTTTAGGATTTAGGGTTGAGTTTTAAAATTAAGTTTAGGTTTATTTAGTTTATTTTTATTTATTTTAGTTTACTTTATTTTTTATTTTTATTTAGTTTAGTTTATTTATTTTAGTTTAGGTTTTTTATTTTAGTTTATTTTTTAGGTTTAGGATTAGATTTATATTTATTTTTTAGTTGAGTTTTATTTTTATTTTATTTCTTAGGTCTACATTTTATTTATTATTTTTAGATTTAGGTTTAGGTTTTTATTTTATTTTTTTAGGTTTAAGTTTTAGGTTTTTATTTTAGGTTTATTTTTAGGTTTTATTTTTAAGTTTAGGCTTAAGTTTATTTTTAGTTTATTTTATATTATTTAGTTTAGGTTTAGGTTTAGGTTTTATTTATTTTAGTTTAGTTTATTTTAGTTTAGGTTTAGATTTATGTTATTTTGTTTATTTTATTTTTATTTTAGGTTTAGGTTTTTTTAGTTTAGGGTTTTGGTTTTATTTTTTAATTATTTTAAGGTTTATTTTTTAGGTTTAGGTTTTATTTAGTTTTTATTTTATTTTATTTTAGGTTTTTTTATTTTTATTTTATGTTTAGTTTTTATTTTATTTAGGTTTTTCATTCATAGGTTTATTATATTTTTCAGTTTAGTTTAGGTTTTCATTTATTTTATTTTTATTAGTTTATTTTATTTTATTTTAGGTTTAGGTTTATGTTTTAGTTTAGGTTTTTATTTTATTTTAAACTCGACCTCTTTGATAAAGTCATTCATTATCAAGTCTAGTGCTATATCGATGATCTTGTTGTCAAAAGTGGAGAAAAGGAAGACCATCTCTTTGACTTGAGAGTAGTTTTCGAACAGTTAAGACAATTTAACCTCAAAATGAACCCCCTGAAGTGTTCATTCAGAGTAGCTTCAGGGAAATTCCTTGGGTTTGTTGTCCAACACCAGGGAATTAAAATCGATTAGGAGAAGATCAATGCGATATTAGAAATGCCACCCCCTAAAAGTTTAACTCAACTTAGATCATTCTAAGGGCGATTGACATATTTAAGATGCTTTATATCCAACCTATCTGGAAGATATCAACCATTCTCATGTCAAAAGTTCAAGTGGGATGACAAGTGTGAGCATGCCTTGAAGACATCAAGCATTACGATGACAGTCTTCTACCCCAATCGGGCAAGCCACTCATACTTTACGCATTAGACGACTCCTTTGGTGCTTTGTTGGCCCAAACCAATGATGAAGGGAAGGAAAATGCACTCTAGTACGTCAGCTGTCGTCTAATCCCTGCTGAGGCTAATTATCCACCCATTGAGAAGCATTGCAGAGCTTTAATCTTTGCATCCCAAAAGCTACAACTCTACATACTTTTGATAAGGTGAACTTAAGTCTTTAGGATCAATCTATTATAATATCTCATGACATGACCAATTCCATTTAGACGATTGGAATGACGATCCAAGATCATCTCACATAGAGTGTTGGGGTATCAACATAGTGGGTCTGATTGATCCTCCTTCTTCTAAGGTCATCGGTTCATCTTACTACGACTTTTCCAAATGGATGAAGAAGATTCCCGAGATAGGTCATAGCTTCAAGATGTGCTTGAGTTTTTTAGAAACTATATTGTATATAGGTTTAGAGTTGCCTTAATGAATTATATCACATAATGGTATTGCATTCAAGAGCACTGAGATCAACATCTTTACTCGGATACATGGCATAGATTGGAGATATTCTACCATCAACTACCCGAGGGAAAATGGCTTAGCAAAAGCCTTCAATAAAATTCTCATCCAAATACTAAAGAAGATACTTGACAACAATAAGCAATTTTGGCATGAGCAGTTAGCTGAAGCCTTGTGGGCCTACATCACCACATATAGAACTCCAACTCAATCTACTTCTATATCCTTAATGTATGTGTCCGAAGCTATTCTACCATTAGAAGTCCAACTCCCATCACTAAGGATAGTGGGTACGCCAGTTATGGTTAGAAAAGCTCAAAGGTTTGGAGGAGAGAGCTGGGCTACTCTAAGTTGAGATAATGCCCCGGTGGTCACTCATGTTGCTCTAGGTGGTGACATCCCTGCTAGTGTGTCATCCTGTGGTCTTCTTACTTTGAAGATGTAAGTTGCTACCCTTTCCTTCTTTACCTAGCCTGAGAGCGCCTTATTAGTTTGGTGCCTTCTTGTGGCCGGTAACCTACCTCTTATTGGCTTCATTTAAAAGGATGTGAGTCTGTACACTTTTTTCTTGGATTAGCCTTAGCACTAATTGGGTCGTATATTTGAGGTTTAGGATAAGTCCTCTAGTGGCTCCTTCCCTTAACTTGCTTCAAGTGGGGTCTAGTCCTTCCTCGGGGGTTCCCCAGTAGTTCATCTAGGTCGATAGAATTTGTCCCCATGATAGACTATCCCGATGATCAGTCCTGCTTGGAAAGTTGTAATCCTACACACTTTATTTCTATGTTGATCGTTGCACACTGATAGGCACCTTAGGTTGGTTGGTTCTCACTATGCTGACGGATACACCACTCGTGCTGATGGATACACCTTAGGTTGGTTGGTCTTGCACCTTAGGATACACCACTTATGACAAAAATATATATTCACTTGTGGATTAGGAGGACACCCCTAGTGGTACCTTTTCCCAAGGTATCCTATCTTTAGGCGGTTTCGACAAAACTCCCTGTAGGAATCACCTGACTACTCTTGAGTTGATATAAGCTGACATTCACTCATAGTCTCCCTAAGTCGGGTTGATTTATTTTGCTACCAATAGGTCACCCTAGCAACTGTTCCTCTAGAAGATGTATGTCGCTGCCTTCTTTCTAGCAGTGCATAGCGAAGACAACCCCTTAGCACTACCCACAGTAGACTATCCCTTTGGATTTGTAAATTTGAGATAGGACAAATTCGATATAGGCCCTTCTTAGTGGGGCCATCACATAGCGACATAGTCCATCAATTAAATCTATCAAATTTGACCGAGCTCATACCCCTAGTGGATATTCCCTCAATTCAAAATCAAACTAAACCAAATAAACCATATCAAATCACATGAAATTAAAATAAAATTAATCTCGACTACTTTTGACTTGACATAAGCTCGCATTCACTCGGTGTCCCTAGGTCGGGTTTGATTTGTTTGCATCCAACGGGACACCCGTGGATGTTCCTTGCTTTGGAAGATGTAAGTATGCTATGCCTTCTTCTTAGCACGGTATTTTGCACAAAGGCAACCCCTTAGGTTTGCTATACCACAGTGGTAGACTATCCCTTTGGATTTTTACTTGGGTAGGTTAAGGCGATATGGCCCTTCTCGTGGCTCCATCACACATTGATAGGGTCCATACATTAACCATTAAATTAAACCTAATTTGATTTTCCTCGGTGGAGTTAAATCACCTTCACCCTAGTGGAGCCCAAATTATATACAAATCAAGTAAAATATCAAATTCAAAACTAACCATCCAAATTAAAACAACTCTAGTAGAGTCTAAATCAAAGAAATCCAACCAAACACTTATTAGTACATCCCCAAAAAAATCTATGAAATCAAACTCAAATTCCAATCCCCAGTGGATAGCCCGAACTTGCTTCCCTAGTGGAAGGTTCATATACCCAATCCCCAGTGTACTCAAGCCCATATCACTAGCATATATGCCTCCACATCAATTAAAACAAAACAAATTAAAGTCGATTTGATCTTAATCCCTGCTAGATTATAGATATTATCCCTAGTGGATCTTCTTTCCACAAATCATATAATCAAATCAAATTCAAACCTTATCCCCAATAGATTTTCTTCTTTGCCCTTGACAGACCCCTCACATGTCATGTCAATGCATGTGATCCCCTAGCGGATCTCCCTCCATGTCCTTGACATGGAATTCTCACCAAATCTTATTTCTTCTCTTATGCACACCTTTAATACTTCAACCAAAATCTTGACAATGTATTCATACAAATTACAACATCTTAACATTGTAATCAATATTTTATGATTTGTGACGGTGCAAGCTCAAACTAACTATACAATATCATGCTAAACATATTATAGTGTGAATTAACATAATATATTATATTATAATATATGATGTTATATTATAATTTGCTATAATATAATATATTATTTAACATTACACCTCATCAGAATCACTTTAAAGGAACAAATAATAAAATTTTCTCAAAATATGAATAATGTTCATTTTGAATGTAAAATTGTTATTTCTCTATTAGAAATGGTACAAAATAGCATAATTTTAGTGTTGCTTCTTGGTGTGTGCCACGAATTTGGCCAAATTCTTCCATCTCAACCTTCAAATTAACATTTCTGTGAGTTTTGACCCAATGCATTATAAGAAAAGTAAAACATACTAAAATGTATAATAACATTTAGTAATACACCACCACATTCATATATATGTGAAGTTATATTGTTATGTACATTATAATTTAATATGCTTTCATATATATTATCTTACATTACACCTTAAAATGAATCACTTTAAGAAAAAATTTATAAAATTTGGTTGAAAAATGAACATTTATTTTGATGCAAAATTCCTTTCTTTTAATTAAATGACACACCATAGCACACCCCCATTGATGTTCCCTAAAGCTTACCTTAAATTTGGCCAAATCCCATCATCTCAACCTATAAATTACTATTTTTATGAGTTATACCAATACAAACACTACTACATCATACTATAAAAAAAACTAAAATGCTAAACAACATAGTAATACACAATAGTATGTTATAATCCATGATGCTACACTATGTTATGGCATCCTATATTATAATACACTATAACATTTTATATTATATTATATTACATATCACTTCCAAGGGATTTCTTAAGATTAAAAATCATAAAATTAGTCTAAATAATAAAAACCTATATATTTTAGTCGTATCCCTTACATATTTTAAATTGAAATAATATATTATAATGCCATGCTCTACCTACTATGCATTTGGCCAAATTCCACCATTTTAAAGTCTAAATCAACATTTTTATAAATAATGCTAGTGTAGGCTCAAATGCATGATTGTAAAATACTAAAAAAAATTAGAATGCATATATATTGTGATATATGATGATATACTATCTTACAACATATAACATTTTTTAACATAAAATCTTACTTTTAGACTACAAGTGGCATACCCTTTGGTACTACAACCTAATTCCCACATCAAATTGTACAAATTTCATCTTCTAATTTATTAAATCAATATTTTTATGATTTATATTAATATGGACTATAGGGCATAATACCATAATATACTAAAATATTTTAAAACATCTTATAACATCCAAAAACACATCACTATATGCTCAAATATATGATGCTACATTATACTATAATATATGGTATTATAATATGATTTAAAGTTAAGGTTTATGGTATCCAAATCTCTAATTGTCAAGGGAAAGTCTCTTGATGACATTTTCTTCAACTACCGTAACTATGTTAGGATTAGGTCATTCTTTTGATGTACTTCTAATGACATCTCTATTCAAGGTTTATGATTTAGGGTTTTAGGTTTTAGGGTTAGGTTTTAGGTTAGCTTAAGGTTTAGGGTTTATAGTTTGTTTAGGGTTTAGGGCTAGTTTAGGGTTTAGGTTTTAAGGTTTAGGGTTTGGGGTTTAGGGTTATAGGTTTTGCGATCTCGATTTTAGGGTTTTAGGGTTTATTTAGGGTTTAGGGTTTAGGGTTTAGAGTTTAGGGTTTATGGTATATGGTGTAGGGTTTAGGGTTTAGGGTTTATGGTTTACTGTTTAGGGTTTAATGGTTTAGGGTTTTTAGGCTTTATGGATTAGGGTTTAGGTTTTGGTTTACGGTTTAAGTTTTAGTGTAGGGATTATGGTTTAGAATTTAAGATTTTTTTTTAATAAAGAACAAATTCAGATTCAACATTTCTTCCTTGCGATTTCATCAACCAAGTAGCCCAAGTTTTCTAAGACATAAGCTACGACATTGATAAAAAATAGGCACCCATAGAGCAAATCAAAAACCCTTGATATGTAGAACTGTCTCCACTATAAAGACACAGTTCCATAAGTAGTAGATCTGATCCTCCATTCTTCAGTTTCTCCAGTTCCCATCAGAGCCACCCTCGCCTCCCGGCAGTGGGATCTACCATTATATCCCCAATCTCTCCCTCGCCACCACCATGGTCTTCCCTCCATAACCACCTACTCGACCACCACTTCCACATCCACCACCTCTAGATCCCCACACCTTGTGATGATACCTTGCCTTCACCTCCAGCGATCTAGGCCTAGTTGATGGTGATGTTCCGTGGTTACGCCCATTCTTAGGGTTTATGGTTAGTTTAGGGTTTAGGTTAGGTTTAGGGTTTAGGGTTTTAGGGTTTGGGTTTAAGGTTTAGGGTTGTAGGTTTTAGGGTTTAAGGTTTAGGGTTTAGGTATAGGGTTTAAGGATTTAGGGTTTAGGGTGGGGTTTAGGGTTTAGGGTTTAGGGTTTAAGTTTTAGGGCTTGGGGTTAGGGTAGGTTTGAGTTTAGTTAGTTTTAGGGTTTAGGGTTTAGGGTTTAGTATTTAGGGTTCAATATAAAAAAAATCAAATGCGATGTATGTTTAGGTTTTATTAGTTTATTTAGTTTATTTTTTGCTTATTTGATTTATTATTATTTTCTATTTAGGGTTAAATTTTTTTATTTAGTTGAGTTTATTTATTTTAGTTTATTTTTTAGGTTTAGGTTTATTTTTTAGTTGAGTTTTATTTTTATTTTATTTTATAGGTTTAAGTTTTATTTTTTATTTTTAGGTTTAGGTTATGGTTTTTATTTTATTTTTCTAGGTTTAGGTTTGAGTTTTTTATTTTAGGTTTATTTTTAGGTTTTATTTTTTAGTTTAGGTTTAGATTTATTTTTTATTTATTTTATTTTATTTAGTTAAGGTTTAGGTTGAGGTTTAGTTTATTTTAGGTTTAAGTTTAGGTTTTATTTATTTTAGTTTAGGTTTAAGTTTATTTTTATTTTAGGTCTTGGTTTCTTTTTGGTTTAAGGTTTAGATTTTATTTTTTATTTATTATTTGGATTTATTTTTAGGTTTAGGTTTTTATTTAGCCATTATTTTATTTTAGGTTTATTTTATTTTTATTTTAGGTCTAGTTTTTATTTTATTTAGGTTTTTTATTTTTTAGTTTAGTTTAGGTTTTATTTATTTCATTTTAGTTTAGTTTTTATTTTTTATTTTATTTTCTTTTTAGATTTAGGTTTAGGTTTTAGTTTATTTTTTATTTTATTTTATTTTATTATTTTAATTTGGTTTATGTTCTTTCCTTTATTTTATTTGTTAGGTTTTTATTTTGTTTAGGTTTAGGTTTTTGCTTTTTAAGGTTTAGGGTTTAGGGTTTAGGTTTAGGGTTTAACTTTTAGTTTAGGGTTTAAGTGTTTTTAATAGAGAATAAATTCAAATTCAACATTTCTTCTTTTTGATTTCATCAACCAAGTAACAAACCAAGTTTTCTAAGACACAAGCGATAACAAATATAAAAAATGAGCACATAGAAAAAAAAAACCACAGATAACTAAAACCATCTCTGATGGTTCCATAATAGATCGGATCAATTCTTTAATTTCTCGGTTCTCATTAGAACCACCTCGGTCTCTAGAGTAGTGGAATTCAACATGATTTTTCCAATCTCTCCCTGCACCACGCCTCCTCTTCCCATTTGTAACCTCGCCACTCCTCACTCCTCCACCCACCATCTCACCACCACCTCCATATCTACCACCACCTCCAGATCCCCCACCACCATTGTGATAATAACTGCCTCCGCCTTTGCCTCCACTGTCAGATCTAGACTTAGTTTAGTTGATAGTGATGTTCCTACCGTCAAGGTTATGCCCATTCTTAGAGTGTAGGTTTAGGTTTAGGTTTATTAGGTTATGGGGTTTATATTTATGTTTTAATTTATTTAGTTACTTTAGGTTTAGGTTTAGGGTTTGGGTTTTAGGGTTTAGGGTTTAGGGTTTAAGATTTAGGGTTTAGGGTTATAGGGTTTATGCTTTTAGGGTTTCGGGTTTAGGGTTAGGGTTTAGGGTTTAGGGTTTAGGGTTGTAGGTTTAGTATTGTATGTTTAGCATTTAGAGTTTAGGGTTAGTTTTAGGATTTAGGGTTTAAGGTTTAGGGCTTAAGATTTACGGTTTAGGATTTTTTTTTTAAATTATGTAAACAGGTAGGTTTAGGTTTATTTAGTTTAGTTTTTTTAATTTTTATTTAGGTTAATTTTTTATTTTTATTTAGTTTAGTTTATTTATTTTAGGTTTATTTATTTTAGTTTAGTTTTATTATTTCAGTTTATTTTTTAAGTTTAAGTTTATTTTTTAGTTGAGAGTTATTTTATTTTATTTTTTAGGTTTAGGTTTTTAGGTTTTTAGGGTTTAGGTTTTAGGGTTTAGGGTTTAAGGTTTAGGGTTTAGGGTTTAGGGTTTACTTTAGGTTTAGGGTTTTTTAGTTTGATTTAGTTTAGGGTTTTGGGTTTGGGTTTTAAGGTTTTAGGGTTTAGAGTTTATGGTATAGGGTTGTCAGTTTATCATTTAGGGTTAGGGTTTAGGGTTTAAGTTTAGGGTTTAAGTTTTAGGTTTAGGGTTTTAAGTTTAGGGTTAGTTTAGGGTTTATAGTTTAGGGTTAGTTTTAAGGTTTAGGGTTTAGAGTTTAGGGTTTAGGTTTAGGATTTAGGGTTTAGGGTTTTTTAGGGTTTAGGGTTATGGTTTAGGGTTTAGGGTTTTTAAGCATTTAAGGTTATGGTTTAGGGTTTAGGGTTTAGGTTATAGGTTTAGGATTGTAGGTTTATGGTTTTAGGGGTTAGGGTTTAGGGTTTAGAGTTTAAGGTTTAGGGGTAGTTTTAGGGTTTAGGTTTTAGTTAAATTTTTTTAATTTTCTTAATTTTAATTTCTTTTAAATTAAGTAAATACAGGTTTATTTTGTCTTTTAAGTTTAGTTTATTTATTTTTATTTTGATTTAAAATTAATTATTTTTTTAGTTAAGTTTATTTATTTTATGTTTATTTATTTTAGTTTATTAGTTTAGGTTTGGTTTATTTTTAGTTTATTTTATTTTTATTTTATTTTTTTAGGTTTCAATTTTATTTTTTTAGGTTTCAATTTTATTTTTTATTTTAGGTTTAGGTTTAGGTTTTTATTTTCTTTCTTTAGAGGTTTTAGGTTTTTACTTTAGGTTTATTTTTATGTTTTATTTTTTTAGTTTAAGTCTAGGTTCATTTTTAGTTTATTTCATTTTATTTAGTTAGGTTTAGGTTTATGTTTAGGTTTAGGTTTATGTTTTATTTATTTTACTTTAGCTCATTTTAGTTTAGGTTTATGTTTATTTTATTTTTATTTTAGGTTTAGTTTTTTTTAGTTGAGGGTTAGGTTTTATTTTTAATTAATTTTCAGGTTTTATTTTTAGGTTTATTATTTAGGTTTAATTTTTATTTAGTTTTTCTTTTATTTTATTTTAGGTTTATTTTATTTTTATTCTAGGTTTAGTTTTTATTTTATTTTTGTTTCTTATGTTTTAGTTTAGTTTAGGTTTTTATTTATTTTATTTTATTTTAGTTTTATTTTGTAGTTTATTTTCTTTTTAAGTTTAGGCTTAGTTTTATGTTTAGGTTTAGGTTTTAGTTTACGTTTTGATTTTATTTTGTTTTATTTATTTTATTTTGGTTTAGATTTTTTTATTTATTATAGTTTTAGTTTTTATTTAGTTTAGGTTTAGGAATTTAGCTTTTTTGGGTTTAGGGTTTAGTTTATTTTTTTTTCGATTAGGATTTAGAGGGTTTTAGGGGTTAGGGTTTAGGGTTTAAGTTTTAGGGTATAGGGATTAGGGTTTAGGGCTTTAGGGTTTAGGGTTTAGGGTTTAGGGTTTAAGGTTT
Source organism: Cymbidium sinense (assembly GCA_021442155.1). Lineage (NCBI taxonomy): Eukaryota > Viridiplantae > Streptophyta > Magnoliopsida > Asparagales > Orchidaceae > Cymbidium > Cymbidium sinense. The sequence goes on from CM038214.1 coordinate 160,592,896, forward strand.
TAGGTTTTAGTTTTAGGTTTTATTTTTTTTAAAAAATTAGGTTCAACATTTCTTCTTTTCTTTATTTAGTTTATTTATTTATTTTAGTTTATTTTATTTTTTATTTTTTATGTTAATTTTTTTATTTTTAGTTAGTTTACTTTATTTATTTTAGGTTTATTTATTTTAGTTTAGGTATTTTATTTTAGTTTATTTTTTAGGTTTAGGTTTAGGTTTAGGTTTATTTTTAGTTGAGTTTTATATTTATTTTATTTTATTGGTTTAGGTTTTATTTTTTATTTTTAGGTTTAAATTTAAGTTTTTATTTTATTTTTTGAGGTTAAGGTTTTAGGTTTTTATTTTAGATTTTATTTTTTAGTTTAGGTTTAGGTTTACTTTTAGTTTATATTATTTTATTTAGTTTATGATTTAGGTTTAGTATATTTTTGGTTTACGTTTAGGTTTTATTTATTTTAGTTTAGTTTATTTTATTTTAGGTTTAGGTTTTCTTATTAGTTTAGGGTTTAATTTTTAATTTTTTATTTATTTCTAGGTTTTATTTTTTGGCTTATTATTTAGATTTAGGTTTTTTTTTATTTAGTTTTTATTTTATTTTATTTTTTACTTTAGGTTTAGTTTTCTTAAGTTTTTTATTTTTTTAGTTTAGTTTAGATTTTATTTTATTTTATTTTAGTTTAGTTTTTATTTTATTTTATTTTCCTTTTAGGTTTAGGTTTAGGTTTAGGAATAAGTTTAAGTTTTAATTTTTGTTTTTTTAATTTTACTTTTTAATTTTATTTTAGTTTAGAATTTATGTTTAGGGTTTAGGGTTTAGGGTTTTATTGTTTAGTGTTTAGGTGTTCTTAGGGTTAAGTTGATTTTAGTTTAGGGTTTAGGGTTTTTGGTTTTTTTTCTTAACAGAGACCAAATATAAATTCAACATTTCTTCTTTTGTTTATTTAGTTTATTTTTTTATTTTAGTTTATTTTATATTTTATTTTATTTTTTTGTTTATTTTATATTTTTATTTAGTTTAGTTTATTTATTTTATATTCATTTATTTTAGTTTAGGTTTTTATTTTATTTTTTGAGGTCAAGATTTTAGGTTTTTATTTTAGGTTTTATTTTTTTAGTTTAGGTTTAGGTTTATTTTTAGTTTATATTATTTTATTTAGTTTAGGGTTTAGGTTTAGTTTATTTTAGGTTTAGGTTTAGGTTTTATTTATTTTAGTTTAGTTTATTTTATTTTAAGTTTAGATTTTTTTTCTTAGTTTAGGGTTTAATTTTTCATTTTTTATTCGTTTATGTGTTTTATTTTTTGGCTTATTGTTTAGGTTTAGGTTTTTATTTAGTTTTTATTTTATTTTATTTTAGGTTTATTTTATTTTTATTTTAGGTTAAGTTTTTTTAAGATTTTTATTTTTTAGTTTAGTTTAGGTTTTATATTATTTTATTTTAGTTTGGTTTTTGTTTTTTATTTTATTTTCCTTTTAGGTTTTGGTTTATGTTTGGGTTTAAGTTTAGGTTTTAATTTATGTTTTTCTTAATTTTACTTTTGTATTTTATTTTGGTTTAGGGTACATGTTTTAGGGTTTAGGGTTTAGGGTTTAGGGTTTTAGGGTTTAGGGTTTAGGGTTTTTATGGTTTAGGGAGGGTTTAGGTTTTATTTATTTTAGTTTAGTTTATTTTAGTTTAGGTTTATGTTTATTTCATTTTGTTTATTTTAGGTTTATGTTTTCTAAATTTAGGGTTTATGTTTTATTTTTTATTTATTTTGGGTTTATTTTTTATGTTTAGGTTTTATTTAGTTATTATTTTATTTAGGGTTTGTGCCACCATCCTTCAAGATCTTTGATAGGTGGCAACGTACACACTTTAGAATTTTGTTGCATCATTGTTGGCGACACTCCTCTTTTTTCATTGTGATTAAGTGTTGCATTTGTTTAGTACATGTACTGATGGTTGGTGAGGACTTTTTTGAGTTGGAGCACAACTTCATCAAGAGTTTTGCAGTAGAGGGTGACTCTATGTGACCTCATTATAGAGAAATAGAAGCGAGTCCCTGATTAGATTCTTAGGTGGCACAACACAGTATGAAATGTGAACCACTTTCTCTGAATAGCATGCCATTAAGATTCTTCTCAAGAATATCCATGGCCCGATCGCCTTCATGCTTAAGGGATTTACCATTAAAATATTTGAGAAATTAATAAACAAGGTAGCTAGCCTACAAGAGAAAGCCAAAAAGTTACCCTTTCCCGACCAATCATCTAGGCCCAAGTTACAGAAAGTGTTTGAGAAGAAGCGAGGGATAGTTATGTTAGTAGATAGAGGGAAGTAGCCAGCCAGAGTTTAGTATGACAGACTATGAGCTTAGCGTCCTCCACCTCTAATCCACCACCTGGGTCATCATACTAGCCACTTTGTAGCCACCACAACCATTACCACCACCTCGGTAGCCTACTAATAGCATTCATATCCATGGTAGCTACTTTCCACTACTCTTAGATAGATTGAATAAGCCATATTCATTCAGAGGAGGTAATTAGGAAAACCTTTAAGAATCTCTTAAAGCAACGACTTTCTATTAGAGCCTCGATGCCAAAGAGTGGGCAAGAGTGATGATTTATGCCCCTACCATGCATGTTAGGCCATGTCTTGAGGATTGTATCACTTTTAAGGATTAGCTTGAGCTCGACTACAAGTTGAGAGCCATAGTTATCTAGGAATACTTATTAGAACAACCATCTAGTTATGTTAGAGTAATCCTTGGGGATACTGTGATCTCTTAAGACCAAGAAGGTTAGGATATCTCCCATCTCAGAACCTTTAGATCATTTCCAAGATAAAGCTTTACTTTTAGGTGGTGAGTAGCTCAAACCTCAAAACCAAGGAAGGTTTGCTAGTTGCAAAGACAACTTCGGGGAGGGTGAAAACTTGATAGTAGTAGCTCACCATACTTTCCCGGGATAGTCCACTAGTGTAGCCATCCAGGTACTCTCTCCCAGCATGGTACCACTCTTCTACTAGATCCTCTTCTACCGACAAGAGCATTGTATATGCGGATAAGGGCACTACATTCATTACTCTGCTTACTTTACTTGATTTCTATCATGTACCTCCACCCAAAAAGAAATTAATGAAGAAAGCTGATTCTACTTATATATTGTCTACTTCTCATGCTCTTAGTTTTATTCATATTGAAAGCTCTCTGAGTCTAAATAAAATAATAGCTTTAGTAGTTCCAATCCTTTCCTTTCTAATTCAGAGTCAAACAATCCTTCTCTGAATCAATCAATTTTACCTCTTGAGATTGACTTGGAGTTAAATGACTCTGAGGATCCCATAGGAGAAGCTGTAGGTATGCCCGATGAGAAGGTAGAACTTTCCACAAGCCATCATTCCAAGAAGTCATTGAAGTCAACCTGCACAGTGGAAAAGTTCTACCTCCTAAGGAAGTACCTCGAGATAAGGCAAGCAAGTCATTAGTTCTAGTGAGCAGATAGCCCCTCCATAGAATGATCCAACCCTGTATATGCTTGTAGAGGACCAAGCCAGAGTTGATTACAATGTCTTAGCTCACCTTAGAAAGTTTCTAGCTATGTTAAGCATAAATGATGCCCTTTTCTTATCTAAAGAGATGAGGGAATTTCTAATCAAGGCCATACTTGATCTAAAGATATATTTAGCTCAATTGACCACTACTAAAGAGGAGGCATGCTACTCAAAGGACATCTTAGGAGTTACATTCAGTGATGAAGACTTACTCCTAGGGATGACCGTGCATCTCTTTACATTACAGTGATGTTGGTAGATATAGGCAATCCAGTTCTAGTTGACCCAGGCGTATCAGTCAATATTATGAGTCTAAGAACCCTTGCTTACTTAAGGATGGACATCTCTAAACTCCAAAAACAATGGATGATGTTGAGAGGATTCAATGAACAAGTTTATAGGGCCTTGTGGTGTTTATTTGTTGATGTATTGGGGGGACACCACACAGATTATTGAGGGGTACTTTTTGAGGTGATGGGATACAATATTAAAGAATGATATACTATATAAAAAGATAGAGGAATCACCCTACAATGGACCTAATCACGTAATAAGGACTCCCAAGGCATGATGAGTCCTTGAATGTACTAGAGATTTTTCCCAAAATTTACATGGATGAATAAAGCAAGGATTATACTAAACTTGGTTCTTAAGTTCCCTATGGAGGCAAGCCTCCATAGTTAATTTCATCTTAAGAAATGAAATTTTCTAAGAGTATTCTCAATTAAAGTAGACAATTATCATCTCTAAACATTTCAAGGTTAGACTATCAAAGGATTGGTTGTATTTGGAAAATCAATTGGGAAAGTTCAAAGAGAAGACTTATTTTTGGAATCCAAATGAAATAAGTAAGAAATTCTCTTGATACTAGGAAGCCTAGTAAGCATTCCAATATATTATATAGTTGGGCTTTATAATTTTGAAGTTGAGAAGATTTAAATGTTTTGAGTTGAAATTTAATTAGATTACTTGGGCTTATAATCAACCAACACAAGATTGTGAGAATACCTAATAGGTGAGAATTTATGCTCATAGATTGAAGGAAATGGCTACCTCAGATCATAAATCTAGGGAGCTTTTGTATGAGCTAAATCATAACTAAATCTAAGCGATAGGCGGACATAAGGGTTTACCTCCAGAGAATAAATTATCAACTTTAGACTTATAACCACACGGGTGGTCTAACTCCTATGATTTTAAAACCATGTAGTATGGTCTTGAATTGGAAGATAGATGGGGTAGTTATTTAATTAGAAAGAGACAAAGTCTAAAACACTCCCTGTGATTAGAGCATAAGTGGTATGAGCATGACTTAATCTATAGATGTAAAATCTTTTTAAATTTTATTTTATTTTAGACACATTATTTTGAAGGCTTGATTTATGCTAAATGCATGATGAAATAGGTTATGGGTCAAATCAGCTAGAAGAAGGTGTTCTCCACCACATGGGATGCCCTAACAGTCAAGCATTCCTTTATCATGCAAGTATGGAGATCATTTATATTCAAGAGAAAGAATATGCATGAGTGAGGTGAAACATACAATCATACTGACTAAGGGTTGCTAAATCTTTTAATTATCTTATTTATGTCTTAGGCTTTATGATGAGCTTATGAGTTATTTAAAATTTAGTTATGAGTGATTAGTTGGGTAGAAAAGGTATTTTTATCCTAAGAGCCTAATCATGTCCAAGCCACATATTAAAGCATTAATCATTTAACAAACTATGAAAAGCATGTCGTCTTGATGCACAATGTAAACATAACATAAAATAATTATATAAACTATCGCAAAATAATAAAAGGTTGCGTTGATTTCATACAACCGAAGAGAGAAAAGATGGGTAGCTGAGCTATACCCTTATACAACCTTTAATATGAAAGAATAATTATAATTGTATTAAACTCTATGTGGCTTTTCTTTCTTCATATCTCCATTTTTTATTTGGTTCTTTCTTTTATTTGGATGGTGTTTGCTTCAAAGGAATCACAGGGGTATCGGGACAAAACTTATGACGCTCATCTAATCCCCATAGCACTAATCCTAATTCTTATTATAAAAATTACATTTATGTTGGAAAAGTAAATTTAACTACACCTGTAAAATAGAGGTTAGTTAAATATACATATAATCCAAAGTAGTTGTATTTATAATTTGGACTTAGCACCTATACATGGGTAACTAAATACATGTCTAACTTGGATTATGCTTAAGGATTTAAGCAACCAAAAAGAAACAAATTTATTTTAAGCATCCTTAAGCATAATCCCTACAAAAAAAACATGATTAGGCTAATATTGGCTATCATCCGGTCTGAAGCATACACCCTAACATCCAATCTACATGTCATAAACAAAACATACATCACATTATACATCATCTTAACTTAGAGCTAGAAGTGGTTGCTTAATTCTAATGTGTGTATTAAGGCTTGTGTGGTAAGTCTTGTTAGGCATTAGTGTTGTATTTTCTAAGTGTAGAAGGATTTAATTTAACATAGAAGGTTGATTTCACTTGAAGTAGTTTAATTGATTTGAGAATTTTAATTTGTGTTTTCTTTTGTTTCATTTCATTACACTTAAAGAAATTAACACATTAATAGAGAAGAAAGAACATTCATACACTTATACTATAAGCTCATGCATTTCTTATGTATTTATAACTAGCATCATAACACATATTATTATTCATTTATAAGCTTTTGAAAATTACATTTTGATTTAATAGTGATTATAGCCATGCATATATTAAATTAAATCAACACATAAACTTACATAAAATCCATTTTATTTTACTTGATTTTGAAAAGATGGATGCATGAATTCAAATGACATACCAAATTTAACATGATTGGAAGGGACAATCAAATATAAGCATGTGATTCATTTAACCAAACTAGTTCTTAAGATAATAAAATCAAATAAGATTATTTAAAGCAAAAAGCATTTTTTATTAAATTAGTTTTGGATTTGATTTGATTTAAAAGGGTGAAGAGATCATCACTTGTTGTTTTAAACCCATTCCACATTAGTGATTTGAATTAATTTAAATGTAATTAAATTAATTTTATGGGTTAAATAAGTTGAACCATAATTGGATGAATTAATTATCCATACTAGTCATCTTGAAGTAATTAATTAAAAATTATGAGCCAACATGATATTCATGGAAAATAAACTTACAATGATCAAGAAATAAAGGGGCTAATGCAAATGGCTCATGATTAAAGTTAATTTGATTAAGATACTTTAATTACTCTGATTTTCCACACATGTGGACTTTAATTTTATTAAACTCTTTTGGGTTATTAAACACAAGATCTATGATTAAGCCCCATAGCTTAATAGATTAAATTAGATTGATCTATGATCTAATCATGATCGTCCATTTTGATCATGCAGAATGGATGTCGTGATCTAATGTGATGTGGTGAGGAGAATGGTCCATCGCCATTGTTCACATGATCCAAGCTTACAGCATCAATTAAGATCCCACCTTCACACATTGTTAAAAGGATCTAAAAATTTCACAAAGTTTTCTACAAAATCTCAACCCATTTTTTTCTTAAGATTGGTTTTGGAAGCATACCTCATGATTGCTCAAGGCTGACATGATTGAGGAAGCTTCATCTAGTGGAGACAAGGCTTGAGCAGCAATTGGATCAATTCATCAATGTTTGCTGGAAGGCCTAAGATGATTTAGAGCATGGCTTTGATCAGTCCACCTTTGCTTGAAGCTTTGGAGATGATTTGTTCTTTTCGATGAGGCATAGGAAGGTGTGAAGTTAATTTGAGTTTGATGGAGAGGAAGTTAGGTGAAATTTGAGTGTCCTATTTTAGATTGATGAGAATGGCATGTTTTGAAAGGAATGAGCTTAAGAGCTTAGAGAATGGCTCAGCATTGTCTTGGTAGCTAGCTGAAGAATGATTTTTTTGTGTTTGAGTGGAAATAAGGGGGTGTATACCCTCTTTCATCTTGATTAGATGGTTGGATCTAGTTTGGCTTCTAGTGGCTGCCTGGCCATCTCAGGGTGTCATGGGTGGCAGGGAGGAGGTGAGTTGGCTCAGCTTGGTTGGTTAAAGGTGTGGAGGTGGCTGAGGAATCATGGTGTCTATGAGTTTCTAATGCTCAATGGGAGAGTGAGGAGATTTCACCTCCCATGGTCATGACCAACCATTGGGTAGGTTGGGCAATGTCTAGGTGCTTAGGTGGACCATTGGGAGAGTACCAAGTGGCCAAGGAATGAAATGACCACATGGGTTGATTTGTCTCATGTGATTGCTTCAAGGGTATAATGATCATTTCATGATTTGATCTAGGGAAAATTTGAAATGAGCCAAGGGGTTAAATTTCAAGTCAATTAGGTTGATTTGGTTAGGTTTGGCTCAATTTAACTCATTTAGGTCAAATTGGGTTAGGTTGGGTCAAGTTGACTAATTGGCCAAATTAGGTCAAACTAAGGGTTGGGTCAAGTTCAATTAGTTTGGTTTAGTTTGGCTTTGAATTTGGCTCATTTGATTTCATTTGGGTCAAATGGGTTATGTTGACCAATTTGAAATTGGCCAAATTAACTTTAATTGGTGTTGGTTTGGGTTTAGTTGAATAATGAAAGATAATTGTGCTTTGGTTTCAATTAATTTGATTTGGTTTGATTTAGGGGTCAATTTGTGCTAAGTAGGTCAATTGGGTTCAATTGGGTCGAATCATGGCTTTGGTTAAGTTCAACAATCAATTTGGAATGAGCTTGAGCCATTGATTGCAATCAATTTGGTTTATATTTTGATTCAACCCAATTTGGTCTTTTAGTTCCATTTTGGTCAACTTGGGTCAAGTGGGATAATTGGGTTCTGTTTGACTCAATTAATGGTCAAGTCATATTCAAATATTGATTTTGATTCGGTATGAATCATTGGTTTCAAAGGATTTAGCTTTGGTTGTAATTTGGTTAGTTTGGGTTCATATGGGTTAAGGGGTTGAGTTGGTCAAATGACCAAGTTGAGTTGGTTTGACCAATTTGATATGATTGATCAACTAGGGTCATCAATAATCATGATGGAAGGTTTGATGGGCTTGGTTCAATCTAATTTGGGTAGGATTAAAATTTGGCTCAAATAGTTAAATTGGGCACTTTGTCAAGTGGACCAATTGGGTTTAGTTGGCTTGATTTTGGGTTGAGTTTGATGTAGTTGAGTTTATTTATGGATTTAGTTTGATATAGAAATTCAATTACATTGGCTTGGGTTCAAATGGTTTTGGTTCATTTGAACATTTCAAGTCAAGAATTTAAGTAGGTTTGACTTGGATTAATTCTGGTTTGGCATGATGATTGTTGATTTCATTTTTATTTGTGAATATTATTGAAGGTATGATTGATTCATAAGAAAATCAATTGAATTTGGGTTTTCGAATGAAGGAATTTGGCTAAGTTTGTGGAGTTGGGTCAAGTGGCTTAAGTTTGGATTTTGATTTGGTTTGATTTAGTTTTGATGATTTAAATGTATATTTCATTTAAATTTGTGAAGATGATTGAAAATATGATTTATTTGTGAAAAATCAATTGAGTTTGACTTGATTTGGATTATTTGGCTAAGTCCATGGGATATATCATATGGCTTAGGAAGAGTTTTGATTTAATTTGATTTAGTTTGATTTAATTGATCATTTGAATGTAGATTTGATTTATATTTAGGAAGATGATTGAAGATATAAATTTATGAAAATCATTGAATTTGATTGATTTGGATTAGGATTTGGCTAAGTCCATGGGATAGGTCATATGGCTTAGGAAGGGTTTCAAGTTTGGATTTGATCATAGAATTCAATCATTTGGTTTTGGAATTTTTATTTAGATTTGGATTTGAATTTGAATTTGATGTTTGAATTGAACTTGAGGTTTGGTTTGAGAAGGTGAACATGAATTGGATTTGGGTTGAATGGTAGGTGGATTATCCTAATCCAAGGCATTATAATCATATGGTTAACCCTTCTAAGTCTTTAGGCTTAGGTTAAGTGTTTACCTAATTGTTAAAGTGTCTTATGATTAGGAAGTCTTAGTCTCTAGAAGTCTCTAAGTCTAAGGTGGAAGATTGAATCACACTCCAAAGTGTGGTCAACAGGCCTTAGGATTCATAGTGTTGCCCTTGGAGATAAATGATTAGAAGACCGAAGCCAAGTTTCAAATTATAGACTTGGATACATATTTCAATGCTTTGATTGGTAGACCATGGATACATAGAAAAAACATAATTCCATCCTCTACATTGTATGAAGTTGTGAGAGGTGGGATGATCTGTGGCAAGGAGATCTCAAGCCATTTAGTTCACGAGGTGATATATGATAATGTACTACCTCCTTCAAAATCAATAAGTTTGTTCTCATGAACTTGGCCAAAGTTTAAAATAAAGAAAAAAATAAAGAAAAGAAAGGAAAGAGAAAAGAAAAGAAATGAGAAAATGAAAAAGAAAATAAAGGGAGAGAAAATATATTTGGAGGAGGAAGTGGGCGACATTAGATTCCACCACAATTTCACTCATTCAAACATATGGTGCGATGACCTAACCTCCATAAGGCATGATGAGAGGGTTAAGGAGGTAGTCCAGGGTTGGAAATCCTCCTTATTGGCCACCCAATAGAAGATATGTCCTAGCTACCAAAGTACACCTACTATCCATATAGACTTAGAATCTAGTTCATAGGATGAGTCTTATATGGATTACACCCGACTCTTCTGGTATATTCCCTTGGAGGTGACACTTAAGACATATAATGAAGACACGGCTCCAAAGAAAAGCATAAGTGTATCCAAGTCTATATGTGAAATAGTTAGGCATCAGTTGGGAACCTTAGCTCCAACCCACTTTCTTCTCAAAAAGCTGAGGGTTTGGTAGTTAAGGAAGCCCCTAAGTCATCCACAGGTGTGAAGGCTCAGAGGTTCTTTCTGGGAGCAACATCTTCAAGTCAAGAAGTTGATGTAGAACTTGAGGATGATTCATATAAAGATTTAATAGAATTACCTTTTGATTGGTACTTGCCTTGTGTTCATAATTTAATAATGAAAGGGTGAATCCCACATACTTGGTCACAGTGCAGGTCAGACTACTTTGAAAGAAATTGGAAGAACAAATGTAAAAGCTCTCAATCAAGATCGGGACTAGGAATCGTTGTAGTGGGTCAAGTCGATGATGATGATTACTACTTAGTCATCACCAATCATTTAGAATCTCATAGGTTCTTTTCAAATCACATTAACTCATATGATGAGGCTTAAAACTTGATGATCAGATGATTTTAAAGTCAAAGATGCGCAAAGTTTGAAGAAGAGATTAAGTCAACCATCAATGAGCTCAAGGATATCAACTTAGAAACTGAAGAAGATCCAAGGATGACATACATCAGTTCTTTATTGAATGAAATTTAAACCAATGACTTAGTTAGGCTATTGGTGAGTTTAAGGGACTTTGCATGCATTATGAAGAGATGCTTGGATTGGCTCCTTATAGCGTCCATAAACTAGCGGTAAAACTACTACTAACCCTATCAAGCAAGCTCCTAGATGCATGTGATTAGACATAGAATAATAGGTCATTTATGAAGTTAAGAAAGCTCGATGTGGCTTCATTTGGTAAAAAAATACCTAGCGGTTAGCATCGTTGTCTAGTTAAGAAAAAATGACCAAATTCACATATGCATCGATTTTAGGAATTTAAATAAGGCATGTCCAAAATATGAATTTCCACTACCAATCCTGGAGCTGATGGTGGCCATTGCCTCATCTCATGTAGTCTTCTCTTTCATGAATCCCTCATTCTGGATATAACCAAATAAAGATGGCCCTTGAAGATGAAAGAAAACATTTTTTAGAACACCGATCAAAATTTATAGTTATAAGGTCATGCCTTTACTTAAACATGTCGGTGCTACACACACTAGAAGACTGTAATCTTTGATGAACTCATTCATCATCAAATTGAGTGCCATGTCGATGATCTCATGGTTAAAGTTGAGAAAAGGAAGACCATCTCTTTAACTTGAGTTGTTTTATAATAGTTAAGATAATTTAACCTCAAAATGAACCCACGAAGTGTGCATTGAATAGCTTGGGAAATTTGGTTTGTTGTCCGACACTAGGGAATCAAAATCAATTCGAAGAAGATCAAGGCGATATTAGAAATGCCTGCCCCTAAAAGTTTAACTCAACTTAGATTATTCCAAAGGTCGTTGTAGTATATAAGATGCTTTATATCTGATTTATTAAGAAGATGTCGACCATTTCGACTTGTCAAAAGGATGACAAGTTCAAGTGGGATGACAAGTGTGAGCATGCCTAAAACATCAAGCATTACTTGATGATGCCACCATTGTAGCAACCCTATCGGCAAGCCACTCATACTTTTTTACATTAAATGACTCTGTGCTTTGTTGGCCCAAACTAGAGGGAAGAAAAATGCACTCTACTACCTTATCCATCATCTAATCCCTAAATTATCCACCCATTGAGAATCATTGCCTAGCTTTAATCTTTGCATCATAAAGCTACATACATCCTTCCTTATAAGGTGAACTTAATCTCTAGGATCAATCCACTATAGTATCTCATGATCAATGCTATTGAATGATTGGTATGGTCCATGATCCTCTAGTTTTACATTACCTTACCCTCATACATGAAAATACAAGCACTAGCAAATTTCTTACCAACACACCCACTTCCTATAGACTCTCTGCTTAGTGATGATCTCCTAGATGAACAAATCATGAACTTAGGGGATACTAACATTCACCCTTGATGTACCTTGATGTGTGGCTTCCTCTAAAGAGGAAAAGAACCATAATCTACTATTCCAAGAAAAAAGGAAGGAGTAGTTCTCTTAACTCTATGTGATGAGATTCTTATATCATTTTCCAAACCTTGGACCAATAATGAAGCCAAATATGAGGCTCGATTGTTGGTTTGGAGTTACCGTTACTCAGCATCTAAATATCAACATATTCTTGGATTCTTTGCTAGTTATCAACCAAATGTTGGTCTATGAGGTTATAAAGCCCGCTCCATCACTACACACCATGGAGTTGTTAGCCCAAATCTTAGATGTTACCATTTATAAGATTCCTCAAGGAATGCCATAGCATATGCTTTTAAGCTTGCCGAGTTGACATGTGGGATGATGAGGCCATATTAAAGGTCAAAATAGACAAGTCTTATCCCTTATTAATATTGAACTCATCAAAATTACTCTCTTGAAGGGAGGTTTCCATTTCCAAGAAGGACAAGGAGTTATATTAGAGGCAACCATTCATGGATTACCTAAATAAAGGTAAACTACCTCAAGAGAAGTCTCAAGCTCATCAGATGAAGTAGAAGAACTTTCTATATGCTTGTGGATGGTGTCTATGCGATCTTTTGATCATATGTGGTTATGTTGTATAGACAAGCACGAAGGTTGTAAGATTGTGACTGAGGTATACTCAAGATTATGTGGAGCCAACCAATCCATGCCAAAGATGAAAGCCAAGATCAAGAAATTAGGATACTACTAGCCATCGATAATCAAAGATTGCATGGATATGGCTAGTTGATCCCACCAATGTGAAATACACGGTGTGGTCCTACACTAACCACCCAACATTCTACATCTACATTGGCCTCATGTTGGGGTGCGACAAAGTGGGACCAATTGATCTCCTTCTTCCAAGGGTCATCGTTTCATCTTAGCTGCCACCGACTACTTTTCCAAATGGGCAGAAGAAATCCTACTCAGAGAGGTCACAACTCAGCATGTGCTCCAATTTTTTAGGAACCATATCGTATATAGGTTCGAGGGTCCTCAATGAATTATATCGATAATGGTGCATTAAAAGACCAGGTCAACAACTTTTGAGAGACACATAGATTGGAGATATTCTACCATCAACTATCAAAGGGAAAATGGCTTAGTAGAAGCTTTCAACAAAACTCTCATCCAAATACTGAAGAAGACACTTGACAACAACAAGCGATAGTGGCATAAGTAGTTAGTTGAAGCCATGTGGCCTATCGTACCACATATAGAACTCCAACTTAGTCTACTCTTTTCTCCTTAGTGTATGGGTCTGCCATTCTTCCATTAGAGTCCAACTCCCATAAGGATAATTGTGGGTAGAAAGATCTGTCAAGCGAGAACACCAAGTTATGGTTAAAAGAGCTAGGTGGAGGAGAGACACTCTGAGCATGCAAAACCTCAAGTTGTATAAAGCTAAAATGATCGGGATGATGTCTACTCTACTAGTGTGTCACCCCAATGGTCTTCTTGCTTTTGGGGATGTAAGTATGCTTTTCCTTCCTTGGCCCAGCACACTTGAGCACCTTGTTAGTTTGGTAGGCCTTCTTGCATAGATAGCTACCTCATGTTGGCTTCATTTAAGAGGATGTGAGTCATTACACTTTCTTCTTGGATTAACCTTTTTTACTTGACTAGATAGTATTTGAGGTTTAGGATAAGTCCCAGCTCCTTCCCTCCTGACTGCTTCAAGTTTGTGTCTAGTTCTTCCTTGGGGCTCTCTGCTTAGTAGTTGCTTTAGGTTAGATAACATCTATCCCGCTGATGATATCCGATGATCATTCTCTTGAAAAGTTGTAAGCTACACCTTTCTTTCAGATTGATTATTACACCACACCTTTGGTTGGTTTCTCACTATAATGATGGATACACCACTCATTTAATGGATGAGGTTAGTTTGGTTCTTGTACCTTAGGATACACCACTCATGGCGATGTAAGTCTTATGCTTTCTCCTTGAGTTGGCCACTATCATAGGTTTTCTTTTCCAAGGCTTAGGAGTGCCCCTAGCACCTCCCATGGGCACTATATTTGTATCACATCTTTGACCTTATTTAGACATTGAGTTTTTATGTTGAGTTCCCTTTTACAGTAACTACCCTTGTAGTTGGAGAATGGTTATGGATGTTGATTCTCCCTTAGTCTAGTAAATTTGAGATAGGTCGATATAGCCCCTTATGTGTGGTCCCTCACACCAATAGTCCATGAAAACATAAATATATATTCACTTGTGGATTGGGAGGACACACATACTTGTATTGTGGTATCCTCTCTTAGGGCAAGGTGAAACTTATAAGAATCACTCTTAGTTGATATAAGCCCTTAGTGGTGTATTCATGTACATATTTAGGGTTTAGGGTTTAGGGTTTAGGATTTTAGTGTTTTGAGTTTTGGGTTTAGGGTTGTAGGTTTAGGGTTTAGGTTAGCTTTAGGGATTAATGTTTAGGATTTAGTGTTTAGGGTTTTTTTAAGTAAGATGTTTAGGTTTATTTAGTTTATTTATAATTTATTTGAGTTTATTTTTTACTTTTATTCAAGTTTATTTTATTTTTTATTAGTTTAGTTTATTTATTTTAGTTTAAGTTTTTATTTTAGTTTATTTATTTTTATTTTTTTTATTTAGGTTTAGGTTTTATTTTTTTATTTTTTAGGTTTAGTTTTTTTATTTAGGTTTTATTTTTATATTTAGGTTTATTTTAATTTTTATTTTAGGTTTAGTTTTTTTATTTATTTATTTATTTATTTTTTTTATTTTAGTTTAAGTTTTTATTTTATTTTATTTTAGTTTAATTTTATTTTTTATTTTATTTTGTTTTTTTAGTTTAGTTTTAGTTTATTTTTATTTTATTTTAGTTTTTTTTATTTTATTTTGGTTATAAATTTTTTTATTTATTTTATTTTTTAGGTTTTTTTTTATTTTAGGTTTTAGGTTTTAGGGTTTAGGCTTTAGTGTTTAGGGTTTAGGGCTTAGGGTTTAAGGTTTGGGGTTTAGGGTTTAGGGTTTAGGGTTTAGGGTTTAAGTGTTTTTTAAATAGAACAAATTCAAATACAACATTTCTTCTTTTTATTATATCAACCAAGTAGCAAGTTTTCTAAGATAGCGACAACATAGATAAAAAATGAGCACCATAAAAATCAAAACAATAAAACCTTGTCTACTATAAAGACATAGTTCCATCATAGAAGATAAGGTTCTTCAATTTCTGTAGTTCCAATCAGAACCACCCTCACCTTTTGAGTAGCGGGATATGCCATCTCAGATATCCACCACCAGATGTAACCTTCAGCTCCTCCCTCCATAGCACTACTCCACCACCTCCATATCCCGCACCTCGAATCCCCATCCAATCTTGTGATAATGTCTCTGCCTTTCACAGGATCTAGGGCCTAGTTGTGATGTTCTTACCATCAAGGTTGCCCATTCTTAGGATTTAGGTTTAGGGTTAGTTTAAGGTTTAAGTTTTAGGGTTAGTTTAGAGTTTAGGGTTTGGGGTTCTTGATTTAGGGTTGTAGGTTTTAGGGTTTAGGGTTTAGGGTTTAGGGTTTAGGGTTTAGGGTTTAGGGTTTTAGGGTTTAAGTTTTATGGTTGTAGGTTTAGGGTTTAGGGTTAGTTTTAGAGTTTAGGATTTATGGTTTACTATTTTTTAAAATTAAATAAATTAGTAGGTTTAGGTTTATTTAGTATATTTAGTTTATTTTTTATTTATTTGAGTTTATTTTTTATATTTTTATTTAGGTTTATTTTTTATTTTATATACTTTAGTTTATTTATTTTAGTTTATTTATTTTTTTAGTTTATTTTTTAAGGTTGTTTATTTCTTAGCTAAGTTTTATTTTTATTTTATTTTTAGTTTTAGATTTTATTTTTATTTTTTTAGGTTTAGGTTTAGGTTTTATTTTGTTTTTTAGGTTTAGGTTTTAGGTTTTTTTTTTAGGTTTCTTAGGTTTATTTATTTTTTTAGTTTAGGTTTATTTATTTTTTAGTTTATTTTATTTTATTTGTTTATATTTTATGTTTATTTTATTTATTTATTTTATTTTTAGTTTAGGTTTAGGTTTTATTAGTTTAGGGTTTAGATTTTACTTTTTTTTAGGTTTATTTTTTTTAGTTTTAGGTTTTATTTAGTTTTATTTTATTTTATTTTAGGTTTATTTTATTTTATTTTATGTTTAGTTTTATTTTATTTAAGTTTTTTATTCTTAGGTTTATTTAATTTTTTATTTTAGTTTAGGTTTTTATTTATTTTATTTTAATTTATTTTAATTTTTATTTATTTTTATTTAGTGTAGTTTATTTTTAGGTTTATTATTTTAGTTTATTTTATTTTTTATTTTATTTATCTTTAGTTTAGGTTTATTTTTAGTTTAAGTTTTATTTTATTTTATTTTTTAGGTTTAGTTTATTTTTTAGTTTAGTTTTATTTTATTTTATTTTTTTTAGGGTTAGGTTTTAGGTTTAGGGTTTAGGTTTTAGGGTTTAGGGTTTAGGGTTTAGGCTTTCAGGTTTAGGGTTTAGAGTTTAGAATTTAGGGTTTTAGGGTTTATGATTTTGGGTTAGGTTTAGGTTTAGTTTAGGTTTAGTGTATAGGGTTTTTAGTTTGGGGTTTAGGGGTTTTAGGGTTTAGGGTTTGGGGTTTAGGGTTGTAGATTTAAGGTCTAGGGTTTAGGTTTTATTGTTTAGGGTTTAGGGTTTAGGGTTATAGATTTAGGGTTTAGAGTTTATGGTTCAGGGTTAGTTTTAAGGTTTAGTGTTTATGGTTATGTTTTTTTTGTTATTACTTTTTTTATTATTATTTAATATTTTTTTAAATTAAGTAAACTAATAAGTTTAGGTTTATTTAGTTTATTATTATTTTATTTAGTTTATTTTATTTTTATTTTGATTTTGGTTTATTTTATTTTTATTTTATTTAGTTTAGTTTATTTATTTTAGGTTTATTTAGTTTAGTTGGGTTTTTTTTATTTTAATTTATTTCTTAGGTTTAGGTTTATTTTTTAGTTTAGTTTTGATTTTTATTTTATTTTTTAGGTTTTAGTTTATTTTATTTTTTTTAGGTTTAGTTAGGTTTTTTATTTTTTTATTTTTAGGTTTAGGTTTTGGGTTTTATTTTAGGTTTTAGGTTTATTAGTTTAGTTTAGGTTTATTTTTAATTTATTTTATTTTATTTAAGGTTTAGGTTTCATTTATTTTGGTTTAGTTTATTTTAGTTTTGGTTTAAGTTTATTTTATTTTTATTTTAGGTTTAGTTTTTTTTCTTAGATTAGGGTTTAGGTTTATTTTATATATTTTTAGGTTTATTTTAGGTTTATTATTTAGGTTTAGGTTGACATTTAGTTTTATTTTGTTTTTTTATTTTAGTTTATTTTATTTTTTTTATTTTAGTTTATTTTATTTTATTATTTTTTAATTTTTAGTCTAGTTTATTTATTTATTATTTTAGTTTAGTTTTTATTTTTTATTTTATTTTCTTTTTTTAGGTTTCGGTTTAGGTTGAGGTTTTAGTTTATGTTTTTTTAGTTTTTATTTTATTTTATTTTAGTTTAGGTTTTTTTATTTATTTTATTTTTAAGTTTTATTTAGTTTAGGTTTATATTTTATTTTGGGGTTTATGGTTTATTAGGTTTAGGGTTTATAGGTTTAGTTTATGGTTTAGGGTTTGGTTTATTTTAGGTTTAGGTTTAGGGTTTTGTTTAGGGTTTAGGTTTAGTTTAGGATTTTTTTTGTTTTATTTTATTTTTATTTTTATTTTTTTTTTTAAATAAGTTTAGGTTTATTTATTTATATTTAGTTTATTTTTTAATTATTTTAGGTTTATTTTTTATTTTATTTTATAGTTTAGGTTTTATTTGGGTTTATTTATTTTAGTTTATTTTTTTAGCTTTAGGTTTAAATTAAGGTTTATTTTAGATTAGTTTATTTTAGTTTATTTTAAGTTTAGGTTTTATTTTTATTTTTTAGTTTAGGTTAGTTTTTTATTTTATTTTTTTTGGGTTTAGGTTTTAGGTTTATTTATTTATTTTTTTGTTTATTTTTAGTTTATTTTTTTATTTAGTTTAGGGTTTAGGTTAGTTTATTTTAGGTTTAGGTTTTATTTATTGTAGTTTAGTTTATTTTAGTTTAGGTTTGATTTTTTTTTAATTTTTGTTTTAGGTTTAGGTTTTTTTTTTTAGTTTAGGGTTTAGGTTTATTTTTATTTAATTTAGGTTTTATTTTTTAGGTTTGTTTTAGGTTTAGGTTTTATTTTATTTTATTTATTTATTTTACTTTTAATTTAATTTAGGTTTATTATTTATTTTATTTTAGTTTAATTTTTTTTTTATTTTATTTTATTTTAGGTTTAGGTTTAGGTTAGGTTTAGGTTTTAGTTTAGTTTTATTATTTTTTTTATTTTATTTTATTTTTATTTAGGTTTTTTATTATATTTTAGTTTGATTTAATTTAGGTTTAGTTTTAGGTTTTTTTAGGTTTAGGATTTAGGTTTGGGTTTAGGTTTAGAGTTGAGGTTTGGGGTTTAGGGTTTAGGTTTAGGGTTGGGTTGTAGTTTTAGGTTTAGGTTTAAGTTTTAGGGTTTAGGGTTTAGGTTTTAGGATTTAGAGTTTAGGGTTTAGGTTTAGGGTTTAGAGTTAGTTTAGGATAATTTTATGTTTTTTGGGTTTAGGGTTAGAGTTTTTTATTTTTATTTTATTATTTATTTTTTAATTTTTTGGTTTAGGTTTATTTAGTTTATTTTATTTATTTATTTAGTTATTTTATTTTTAATTTGATTTAGGTTTATTTTTTTAATTTTTAGTTTAGTTTATTTTATTTAGTTTAGGTTTTTTTATTTTTAGTTTTTTAGGTTTAGGTTCATTTTAGTTTAGTTATATTTTTTATTTAATTTTTAGGTTTTGATTTTATTTTAATTTTTTAGGTTTAGGTTTAGGTTTTATTTTATTATTTGGGTTTAGGTTTAGGTTTTTTTATTTTAGGTTTAGGTTTTATTTTTTAGTTATTTTATTTTATATTTAGGTTTAGGTTTATTTATTTTAGTTTAGTTTATTTTTTAGTTTAGGTTTAGTTTATTTTATTTTATTTTAGGTTTAGGTTTTTTTTTTTTTAGGGTTTAGGTTTTTTTTAAGTTTAGTTTAGGTTTTATTTTTAGGTTTATTTTAGGTTTAGGTTTTATTTAGTTTTCTTTTATTCTATTTTAGGTTTATTTTATTTTATTTTAGGTTTAGTTTTATTTTATTTAGGTTTTATTTTTAGTTTACTTTCGGTTTTTATTTATTTATTTTATTTTAGTTTTTATTTTTTTTTATTTTTTAAGATTTAAGTTTAGATTTAGATTTAGGTTCAGGTTTTAGTTTAGGTATTTATTATTTTTTGTTTTTTATTTTATTTTATTTTTATGTTTTATTTAGTTTAGATTTATATTTTAGATTTTTAGGGTTTAGGATTTAGGGTTTAGGGTTATAGATTTTTTATTTTAGGGTTAATATTTAGGTTTAGGGTTTAGGGTTTTAGGTTTAGGGTTTAGGTTTAGTTTATTATTTTTATTTTTCTTTATTTTTTTATTTTATTTTTTTAAATTAAGTAAACTCATAGGTTTAGGTTTATTTAGTTTATTTATTTATTTTACTTTGTTTTATTTTTTATTTTTTTATTTAGTTAATTTTATTTTTTTTAGTTTAGTCTATTTATTTTAGTTTATTTATTTTATTTTTTTAGTTTGGTTTAGGTTTAGGTCTATTTTTAGTTTAGTTTAATTTTTTATTTTTTAGGTTTAGGTTTATTTTTTATTTTTAGGTTTTGTTTAGGTTTTATTTTTTTATTTTTTTTAGGTTTAGGTTTTGATTTTTGGGTATTTTTAGGTATTATTTTTATAGGTTTAGTTTATTTTATTTTATTTTATTTAGTTTAGGGTTTAGGTTTAGTATTTTAGGTTTAGGTTTAGGTTATATTTATTTTAGTTTAGTTTATTTTAGTTTAGGTTTATGTTTATTTTATTTTGTTTATTTTAGGTTTAGGTTTCCTTTTTTTTTGTAGTTTAGGGTTTAGGTTATTTATTTATTTATTTATAGGTTTTATTTTTAGGTTTATTTTTTAGGTTTAGGTTTTTATTTACTTTTTATTTTATTTAGGTTTATTACCATCCAGATCTTTGATGGCGGTGGGAACTTATGATAATAGATTGAACACTTTAGAGTCGATTGTTTAGGTGGACTCCTTTTACATTTTATTTAGTCTATTAGGTGTTACATTTGATTGGTATAGAAGTACCAATGGTTGGGACTTTTTTTGAAGCACCTCTTCATCAAGAGGTTCTTTGGAGCTTAGGGTGGTTGTAGGCCTCATTGTAGAAACAAAACTCAATGAGTTTGTTGATTACATTTTGCAAGAGCATGAAATAGATAGGAGAATAACATGCCATTAAAATTTACTCAAGAATATCCATCTTATTTATGCTTAAGTGCTACCATCAAAACATTAGAAATTATATAGGGCTAGTATAAGAGGAAGCCAAATAGTTACTTTTTAACCAATCATAAATTAAGGTGTTGTGGTGGAATATTTTTTAAATTTTAATACTTCCATCTTCATTTAAAATGAAGGTAGAAATATACTCTTTTATGCATTTGGATTTTAGATGTTCTTATTAGTTTGATAGTTACATTGAGGAGGGTTACTATATAAGTCACCATATAATGGATAATCACCTCAATAAGGACTAGGATAATGGGTGCATGTGTACTAGAGATTCTTATTTATGGAAAAGTAAAACATGGTTTATTTATTTTATTAAGTTTAGGGCAAGCTATAGTTAATTACATCCAGTAGATTCTTTAGGAATTTCGATTAGGTAAATGATCGTTGTCTAGATTTCAAATAGGTAGGACTATATCAATTTTTATTTTAGAAGATCAAATGAGATTGATTAGGGAGTTTAAGAAAGAGATAGGAAATTCTCATGATGATAGGAAACCTTAGCATTTGAAACTATTATGGTTGGGCTTTACATTTTTTATTAATTTGTTTGAGTTGAATTTTCATTAAATTTTGGGGCTTATGATTATAACACAAGATTTGGAAATGCCTAGAGGTGAGGATTTATACTTAGGCCCACAAGGGAGAAGCAACCTCATAACTTAAATATAGCGAGCTTTGGCGAGGGCCAAAAGCATGACCTAAATCAAAGGTGAAAATGGGCATTTGGTTTGTCCAAGAGGGACAAATTTATATTTACTTTTGGGGTGGCCAACTAACTCACCTATGATTTTAAATTCATGTAGGCAGGCATATGCTTTATGCAAGATATTAGGTTGTTATTTATTTTAGAAAAGAGACTAAGTCCTTAAACTCACTTTAGAGGCTAGATCATGTAAGGTATGAAAAATGACCTAATTTAAATCATAGTACATTTTTTTTTGGACAATCATTTATTTGGCTTGTAGGATTCATATGCCTAATGCATGAGAAATAAGATTATGGGCCAAAATTAGCAAGAAAGGGGAGGTGTGTATTGGCTCTCAAGAGTTCTCTAGCAAGGTGGAATCCCTATTCAGAGTGAAATAATATGCTTTTGTATGATGTTATAAAAAATATACATCCATAAGGGGTTGCTAATTCTTTTATCTAGATTTTAATTAGACTTTAAATGAGGTTATTTGTTGTTTATTTTAATTTTTAGTTGATTAATTTGATAGAGATTTATTTTTAAGATTAATAGTCATCCAGGTCAAGCAAGGAAGAAACTAGAAAAGGATGCATCTTAATGCATTAAACAAACATCAAACATTTTATAAAGCTAATTGCAAAAGAATAAAGTCCATTTGTGGTGAACCACAACACAAACCAAAATAAATTGGGTAGTAGTCTATCCTTATACCTATTACAAATGAATTAATTTACAATCAAGTAAGAAATTCATGTTATGGGGTCTTCATTTTCATTTTCTTTTCTTGTTTTCTTCTTTCTTCTTTGGTTCCTTCTTTTGGATAGTTGGAATGTGGGTGCTCCAAAGGCTTACATGGTACATAAGATGAGATCTTATAACCAATGCTCATCTAATCCCAACAATCATTCCAAAATAATTGCAAAAATAACATGAAAGGAAAAGTAAATCACTAACACCTAGAAAATAGAGATTAGCTAAACAAACCATACAAATTCTAAGAATATATTGGACTTAGCACCTCACATGGGTAACCAAGTCCACTTATATTGGATTATGCTTAGGTATAAGAACACAAAGTAATTATATTTTTTATTACAATACTCCTTAAGCATGTCTCCACATAGAAAATAATGATTAGACTAAATGTCTACCATTCATTCTACACACATTCATCTAACATCAGTTAAAACAAACATCACAAAACAAAAGAAAACATCAAACCATGCACCACTAACAAAAGCTAGAAGTGGTGACTTAGTCTAATGTGTTGCTATAAAGGTTTGTGTGGTATGCTTAGCTATGGCTTTAAGGTTTGGATTCTCTAAGTGTGAAGATATTCAACTTATGGGTGGTTTCATTTAAGTGTTTAGTTGATTTGGGTTAATTTTATTTGTTGCTTTTATTTGGGTTTGATTGAACCTAAAAATTACTAAGTTATAAAGAGGGAAGAGAGAACTTCTCTTTCCCTACTAAGTAACTTCTAAAGTAGATTCATGTTTGATTTTTTTGTTTGATGTTTTTTTATGTGTTTTAATTAATCCTAAGTTTAGATCAACTCTAAACAAACCTATTCAAAAGAAAGGCATTTTAAAAATTAAGTAAAATTAATTAATATTACAAAACACACATTTACTTGTATAACATGCATATGAATGAATCTAAGCATATCTATACATACAAATGGAAATGTTTAGCACACTTTATGATGAATTTGAGTTACTTAAGAAAATTTGAATTCTTTATGATGCATGATTTTCATTAAGTAGAAAAGAGGTTTTTCTTATCCATTTTCACATGCACATGTATGTATGAAAGATAAGTGAGTATGGTTATTATTGTTAGCACCGGTGTAAAGACCTACTTAAGAAACTTAAAGCCTCAATCAGTTGTCAGACTAATATACCACTTTCCTTAAATACAAACAAATGTACAAAAGAAATGAATGAAAAAAGAAAGATGCAAAAAGTGTGATTTTGTTTTGTTTATGCAATTTATATGTACAAGTGTGGATGTCCTTCTTAAGTAACAGCATAGGAATGAATAGGAATGGGATTAGGTGAGTGTTGTGTTCTTTTCAAATGAACTATACACTTTCCAAATCTATTCAACATATGCTAAAAGAAAAGAGAAGGAATGCCTATGCACATCTTCATATTTATATCCACATGCAAGCTCATAAATAATTATAAGTAGCACACTTTCAATTTTAGGTGTTTGATTTATAGATTTTGAAAATAGTTTTGGATTTAGTAGTGATAATAGCCATTCATATTTTACTTTGGCCAAAACATGCAATTTGACATGAAGAAAACATTTCATTTTAATTTGATTTTGAAAGCTTGAATGCATGAAATTCATATAACATACACATTTAGCATGTTAGGAAAGAACTAAAGTGATGAAAAGTAAACACATTCACCCTAATTAATTCTAAGAAAATCTTATGAAATAAGAAAGCTTAAAGCAAATCAAGTTATTTTAAGGAAGGTTTGATTTTGTTTGAGATTGTTAATTTGAGAAATGTGAGGTGAGTTTGTTGTTAACCCATTCCACATATGTTAGTTGTTTCAATTTAATTTTAGGTGATTAGATCAATTTTATGCTTTGGTTAGGTTAAGGTATGAATTAAGTGTGTTAATTACCTTACTACACCACCTTAGTTAATCAAATAATTATGAGCCAATGATATGACATAAAATCACACAAGGAATTTAAATCAACATGCACTAAGAAAGGGCCAAATGTATTTGGCTCATGATTAATGATTAATTAAGCTAAGGGGTTTAAGTTAGAAATTTCATAACCCTCTCACATATGAATTGGATTTTGATTTCTAATTGTACTTGGCTCTTGAACACTAAGCATCTACCCAAGATAGAATAGTTAAGCTCTAGAAATTTTTAGAATTTTTGAAATTAGGGGTATGGTGAATTAACACTTAGTTAAGGTTGGATTAAGGAAGGAAGGGGGGTTTAAAGAAAATCTTAAGGAAAGTATCCCAAAATTATTCCCTAAACCTCATATTCATAATAAAACTTAATTGACTCAATCGAGGTTAAACCACTAGTATAACCTTAATTAAGCAATTTGCATTAAGGAGTGATTAAGGAATGAATTAGTAATTCCTAATTAAACCACCAATAAAAGAAAATTAGAGGAAGTCATCCCACTAATTATGCACAAGAAGTTTGGGATTAACTAGTAATTAAAGGGTAATTAGCAAAATAACATTCCCAATAAAACCCAAATCTTAGAAAAAACTCTATTCAAAATCCATTGTAATTTTTAGAATATTCTATGTTCAATTATCTATCCAATGCAATTTATTTCATATTTTTTGATTTTCCTTGGATATGAATTTAGGAAGTTTTCATGATTAATTAGGTGATTTAATAGCCTAATTAAATGTTTAATCCCATCGGCCACATGGGCGCTGATGTATCATGTGGCATGATCGATTTGATATTAAAGTTGTCACATCCCTTTTTGTGTTTATGCTCCTCATCGTCGATCAAGGATAGGATGGCTGAGTTAAAGCTATGGTTCTAAAGGATAAATTTGTGGGATCTACGTGTCTTAATCAATCCATCAAAATGCATGGATGGACATGATCCTTCCTATTTTTCTGGGAGAGGACATGTCCATCTTCTAGGGATGATGAGCTTCGATTGAGCATTGATCCCAAAACACCACCATCTAAGCCAATATCTAATGGCTAATCTCATGGGATTAAACTTCATAAAGGACCAGACTATATTGAAATTAAATTTAATGGCTAACCTGTCGGAGGTGATCATTGCTGATTCCTTGGAGAAGCATTGTGGTGGAGAAGCTTTGTTGAGTTTGAGGTCTTGAGATTGGGTGGATCCTCCAATGGGCCCTCATTGACTTGAGCTTCGTCTTGATCAAGGTAGACCTCCCTTGCCTTTGGAGCTTAGGAAAAGCTTGGGTGAGTTTGATTGAGCTCCCTAATGGAGCTTGCAAAGGAAATTGATATTGAGTGTAGGCTAAGTTTGATTTTGAGTGAAGCTCCTCATTTCCAAGCTATGAGAAAATGGAAAATGGGAATTGCTTGAGAGGCTTGGGGAGGCGGAAATGACTTCACTTCCTCTTGCTCAATCAAGTAGGGACTAATGGAATGAATTCAAATTAGAGGAGTATATCTCCCCAGAGCAATGGATGGTGAGCTTCCCTTCCATTTTGATCCAATTGACCACCTTGAGTGGGTTTGTTAGGCCATTTAGGGTGTCCTTGTCGGTTTGGCGGAGGAGTGGAGTAGTGGAGCTTGCATGTGCTTAAATCAAGTGGAGGAGGATTCCATGTGCTTAATTTCATGCAAGTTGTCGGTTCTTAGGCTAGGTTGGGCTGACCCAAACCCATTGGGTTGGGTGCACACTCCTAGTGTTCAATTGATCCACTAAGAGGGTGTCGGTCATTATGGAAAGGATTTGACCAAATTCCAAGTGGATTTGGCCAAAATTTACCCTGACCTAAGTGTAAAAGGTCATTTGGCTTGGATTTAAATTTGAATATGTTTGATATGTTTGAAAAATGGGTTAGACAAGTTTCATTAAATTTGGAGTTGGTTTGATATGATTTGGCTCATCTGACCCATTTAGGTCAAAATGGGTCAACTTGGGTCAAGTTGACCAATTGGTCAAATTGGGTCAAACCAAGGGTTGGGTCAAGTTCATCGACCATTTGAAATATTTTTTAGTTTGATTCAATTTGGTTTATATTTGGTTTTGGTGGCTCTGGTTCAATTTGATCCAAGCCACACATAAAATCAATCATTTAAGAAATTATGAAAAGTATGCTTCCTAATGCACAATGTAAACATAACATGAAACAATTATATAAACTATCATAAAAGAATAAAAGGGTGTGGTGGTATTGTATACAAGAAGAGAAAAATGGGTAGCCGCTCTAACCTTATACAACCTTGAATATGAAAGAATAATTATAATTGTATAAAATGCTATGGGGCTCTTCTTTCTTCATATCTCAATTTTGATTTGGTTTTTTCTTTAATTTGGATGGTGCTTGCTTCAAAGGCATCATGCACCCCGGACAAAGCTTATGGCCACTACTCATCTTAATCTTAATTCCTATTAAAAAATTACATTTATGTTGGAAAATAAATCTAACTACACCTACAAAATGAGGTTAGCTAAATATACATAAAATCCCAAGCGGTTGTATTTATAATTTAGCACACTATGGGTAACTAAGCCCCTATCTAACTTGGATTATGCTTAAGGATTTATAAAAAAAAAGAGCATTCACATTTATTTTTAAGCATCCTTAAGCATAATCCCTATAAAACATGATTTGGCTAATATTGGCCTATCATCCGTCTAAACATACACCCTAACATCTAATCTAAAATAATAATCATAAAACAAAATATACATCATATCATACACCGTCCTAACTTAGAGCTAGATGTGGTGACTTAATTCTAATGTGTGTGTTAAGGCATGTGTGGTAAGTCTTGTTGGGCATTAGTGTTGTATGTTCTAAGTGTAGAAGGATTCAAATTAACATGAAAGGTTGATTTCACTTGAAGTAGTTTAATTGATTTGATAATTTTAATTTGTGTTTTCTTTTGTTTCATTTGATTACACTTAACTAAGTGTTATAAAAGAGGAAAATAGGATTGCCCTCTTTCATCCCTACCTTAAGTCATTTTTTAAAGTATATTAATTTGATTTATTTCTCTTTAGTGAGTGGCTTATTAAAAGATTTAATTAATCCTATGTTTAGGTTCATTTTAAATAAATCTATTCAAAATGAAAGGCATCTTAAGATTAATTTAATTGAATTACTACCACATGACATATATTAAATCATTCCTTTCCATCACATGTAACATGCATATGATTTAATCTAAGTGTGTCTATACATGCAACATATTTTAGCATACTTAAATGATGAATGTATGTGCATGTAGAATTTATGTTTTTATTTTGGTTGAATTATTTAAACATATTAATTTAAAACTTTATCCAAATTCTTATACAAAAGTAACATAAGAATGAAATTAAAAGCATGTGGCATTGTTAAACCAGAAAGTGAGGTAATCAAATGACCCTTGGAGCTAGCTAAAGCCTCATATTCTCGGGATGTCGGATATACTCATTTGCATTCAAACATATGTAAATTCATATACATGAACATAGGAAGTAAGCTCTAAATCATATGGCTAATTAATTCAACTACTTAGTCAATTATGAATGCATGCAGTTTTAATGTAAAATGGGATTTTTAGTCACTAATCACATATACATATACATGTAGAAAGATATAGGAAGTATGTGTCATTGTTAAACCAAGGATGTGAGGTAATCATTCGACCTCCTTAGGGCTAACTAAAACTCATTCTAGGATGTCAGATTATATACTTGCTTTTATTGGACACATGTATACATAAATGAGGGAAAAGAAAACCATGCAAAAATTGTATATATATTTTTTGATTGAATCATTTATATATATGAATTAAAGCTATCAAATTCTAATGTTGAAATACATAAGAATGAAATCAAATGGGTACGTGTCATTGTTAAACTAGGGAAGTGAGGTAATCAAATGACCTCCTTGGGGCTAGAGCCTCATGTTCCCAGAATGTCCAGACTATATACCCATTCAATATTATATAAATCAATACATGAATAGAAGAAAGAGAACTCAACATTCATATACTTAAGCTATAAGCACATACATTTCTTATGTATTTGTAACAAGAATCATAACACATATTATTATTCATTTATAAGATTTTGAAAAATACATTTGGATTTAATAGTGATAATAGCATATATTAAATTAAATCAACACATGCAAGCTTACATAAAGAAAATCCATTTTATTTTACTTGATTTTGAAAAGATGGATGCATGAATTCAAATGAAATTTAACATGATTGGATAGACGACAATCAAATATAAGCATGTGATTCATTCAAGCAAACTAATTCTTAAGGATAATCAAATCAAATAAGATTATTTAAAGCAAACCAAAACTACTTTATTAATTAAGATTTAGATTTGTTTTGATTTAAAGAGAAGAGAAATCAGCAATTGTTGTTTTAAACCTATTCCCACATTAGTGATTTGATTTAATTTAAGGAAATGTAACTAAGTTGATTTTATGGGTTAATTAACTTAAACTGTTAATTACATGAATTAATTACCCTTCCTTATGTAACCTTAAAGTAATTAACTTAACAATTATAAGCCAACATGATATGCATGGAAAATAAACTTGTAATGATCTAGGAAATAAAAGGCCTAATGCAATTGGCTCATGATTTATAGTTAATTAGATTAAGGGACTTAATTAATTACTCTTATGGTTTTCCCATACATATGGACTAAACATAATTTCATTAAACTCCTTTAGGTTATTAAACACCTAAAGATCTATCCCATGATTTAATTAATTAAGGTCTGATGTGATTATGATTTCAATTTGATTAAGTGATTTAATTAATTAGTTAAATCTTATTTAATTTCATTTTAAAAAGGGTGAAATGAACTTAGGGAAAGGGGGCCCAACCATATTCCTTAGATCACTTACTATTGAGCAATGATTAATAAACTTAATTAACTAATTTATTACTATTCATGTAATCAATTAATCATTAATTAACTTAAAATAGTGGTTAAGGTTTATTTAGTCATTTTTCCAAATTAAGTGAGCAATAAATCCAAGAAAATCTTGGGAGGAGGTCATCCCTTTAAATTAACCCAAAAATTTAAGATTAATTGCTCAAGTAATTAAGGAGTAATTAAGCTAATTAATATTACTATTAAACCTTATTTAAACATTAATTATTATTCAAAATTAGTTAAGATCATTTTTAATTAATTCTCCTCTAAAATACCTTTAAAATGAGTATTTATTTGCATTTTTTTATTTCTCTGTGATTTTTTATAATTTTTAGAAGTTTTAGCCATTAATAATGATTAATTTAGCCTAATCCTATTGGTGTCACATGACACCTGCGATACACTTTCCATGGTCATCAAGATTATACTTAAAACATATGGTTCGGCCTATGTGGTTTGCACGGATGCTTTCTCATCCATCATTTGATCTAAGATTAGCCAAGATTAATCCATAGCTTAATAGGATTAAATTAGATGAATCTAGTAGATCTAATCATTCTGATCATGTGAAATAGGTGTGCGTGATCTAACATCACATCGGTGAGGGAGAATAGAGTCGTTGCTCACTTGATCGAGCTTTACTTCGGATCAACTCAAAAGGATCCCACGACTTCATGACATTGGTGGGGGGATCTATCAAGATCACACAAGATGCAAGTTTTCTTCAAAAAGCTCCAACCCATTTTTTTTCCAAAGGATTAGTTTTGGAAGCATACCTCATTAGAGCTCAAGATCGGTGGCTCTAATGATTGAGAAAGCTTCATCTAGTGAAGATAAAGCCATATTGAGCAGTAATTGGATCAATTCCTTGACATTCACTCAGAAGGCCATGAACCAAAGATTTGGATCTTGACTTTGAAGTCCCACCTCTGGTGCTCGGGAAGCTTGGGAGATGATTCATTCCTGCTCGATGAGGCCTAGGGAAGGTGCATGGAAAGTCAATTTGAGTTTGATCAAGAAATGGGGAATTTAGGTCAGAAATGGGAGTGTCCTATTTCGAGATGGACAGAAATGGCATTTTTTGGTCGAGGAATGAGCTTAGGAGCTTAGGAAATGGATTTAGCGGCTCATCTTGAGTAGCTAGGGCTCTAAGGAATGATTTTTGTGTGTGTTTGAGTGGAAATGAGGGGGTGTATACCCCCATTCATCTTGATTAAATGGTTGGATCAGGTTTGGCTTCTAGTGGCCATCCAACTATCTTAGGGAATCATGGGTGGAAGGTAGGAGGTGAGTTAGCTCGGGTTGGTTGGTTGAAGCTATGGAGGTGGCTGCCAGGAGGAATCATGGGTGTCCTATGGGTTTCAAATGCTCTAATGGGGCAATTTCACCTCCCATGGGTCATGACAACCCAACCACCCATTGGGTCAAGTTGGGTAGTGTTCTAGGTGCTTAGGTAGACCATTGGGAGAGAAAGTGGCCAAGAAATGGAAAAGACCACTTACATGGGTGATTTATCTCATGTGATTTAACCAAGGGAAGAATGATCATTTGGCATTGGATTTGATTTAAGCGATTTGAAATTAGCCAAAAGTGGGTTAACTTTCAAGTCAATTGTAGTTGATTTGATTAGGTTTGACTCAATTTGACTAATTTAGGTCAAATTAGGTTAGGTTGGGTCAAGTTTACCAATTAGTCAAATTGGGTCAAACTAAGGGTTGGGTCAAGGTCATATTATCATTTGGGATGTTTTGGTTCAATTGGTTTGGTTTATTTTGGCTTAAATTTGATTTTGTCTCATTTGAATTCATTTGTCAAATGGGTTAAGTTGACCAATTTGACCAAATTGGCCAAATTGGCTTGATTGGTGTTGGTTTGGGTTTAGTAGACCAATTGAAGATGATTGTAGGCTTTGGTTTTAAATTAGATTGGGTTTTAATTTAGGCCAACTTGAACCTTTAGGTCAATTTGAGCTAAGTAGGTCAATTGGGTTCAATTGGGTCCAATCATGGCTTTGGTCAAGTTCAACAATCAATTTGGAATGAACTTGAGCCATTGGTTGCAATCAATTTGGTTTATATTTTGATTCGACCCAATTTGATCTTTTAGGTCAATTTGGGTCAACTTGGGTTAAGAGGCCAATTGGGTTTGGTGCTCAATTGAAGGTCAAGTCATATTCAAATATTGATTTTGATTGTTATGAATCATTGGTTTCAAAGGATTTGGCTTATGTTGTAATTTGGCTAGTTTGAGTTCATATGGGTTAAGGGTTGACTTGGTCAAATGACCAAGTTGACTTGGTTTGACTAATTTGTGATAATTGATCAACCTAGGGTGATCAACAATCATGATGGGGTTCGATGGGCTTGGTTCAATCCAATTTGGGTAGGATTAGAACTTGGCTCAAATAGGTCAAATTGGTCACTTTGGGTTGTTGGTGTTTTCTAGAAAGAGAAAGAAATGACACCACATAGAGTTTAAGAAAATTTTATTTAGATGACCAAATATGACATTAAGGAATAAACATATTATCTCAAAGCTAAAAATGTTCTCTATAATGGATTGATCATTTCAATAAAAGACTAAGGGGTATTTTGATTTTCCACTACATGGAAAGAGTAGGCGATTCTTTATCGGATCATGGTTCCTATAAAGGCAAGCCTCTATAGTTAATTACATCTTAGGAAGGGTCTCTTCCTAAGAATACTCGACTAAAGAAATAAGTGGTTATTCTAAAGACTACTAAGGTAGCTTTCAAAGGATTGATTTTGGGAAATTCAATTGGAGAGGTGGAGAGTTATTTTGAATCAAATGAAAAGTAGGAAATGTCTTGGGATACCCATAGACATTTCAACTATCTATGATTGGGCTTCAAATTTGGGATTTAATTTTAGATTTCAAGTTGTCATTTTCTTTTAAAATCTAAGGCTTAGATTCTAACAACACAGTAGAAATGCCTCCTTTGGACATCCATGTCGAACCACACCATCTCTAGTTTCTCTGCTAATCCTAGACCCCATAGATCCTAACCTAATTCTAATCTCAAATTTATATTTAAAATTCTAAAAAAAAATCTTAAGCCTTGCAAAATAGATGTTAGGAAATACATACAACACACAAAACAATTTATATTTCACAAACATACGGGCTTAGCCTTAGTTGCTTGCCAAGCACATGGACTATGTAAAGGGATTTTCAGCACACAAGCAAACAACAATTTTATGATTTATTTATTATTGCAATCCCTTTAACACAATCCCTTATAGAAAACATTGTTAATTCTAAAAAGAACACCCTAACATCTTGTCTAACAAATAAACAAGCCTAGGAATCCAGCCTAAAGTAATACACCACACAGACATGTGAAGCACTGCACAGAAGATTAAAGAAAATCATAGAACGATCTAACCTAGATCTAGAGTCTATGACCTAAATGATCTAGTGTGTGTGTAAAAGGGGTTTGTGTGGTAAGGCTTTGAGCTCCTTTAAGTTCAAGTTTAAGTTTGAAGTTTGAATTTGTTTAATTTTACCATTTGGTTGGTTTCGTTCAAATGTTTAGTGATTTAATTCCCATTTTATGTTCATTTTATTTGGTTAAAGTTGTATAGGTTTTCAAGAATGAAGAATGGAATGATTCTATTTTTTGGATGGAGCTCTTTCCATTCAACATCCTAATTCTAATGATATTTCCAAAAGTCTAACTAAGATCCTTAAGTATCTTAATTAATCTTTTGGATTGATTTTGATTTGGTTCATTTCATTTATAGAATTTAGATTAAAGTTTGATTTCATTCAATTGAACTTAAGTTATTAAATCATGGATTTGTAGGCTTAAGGTTTAAATAAATTAATACTTTAGGTTTGTTCATGGATTATGCTTAGCTAAAGCACTTAAGTTAATTATTTGATCGATTTAATTAACCTAAGTTTTAGATTCATTCATTAAATTCATTAGGGATGAGTGGTTTCATTAAATTTTATTTATTCAAAGTCTAATGTTTAATTTAATTAATAGTTTTAACTAAGTTTTATTTCATTATCCTAAGATTAAATTTTATTACTTTGATTAACTTAGGATATTTAGATAAGTTTTTGAATAGTTTTCTAATGTTTGATTGAGATTGGTTTGAATTACCATTTTATTTAATGGATTAATTAATTCTATTAACCTAAAATTTGATTAACATTGACCTAAGATTTGGAAATTTAAGAACTCTTAATCCGAGATCAATTGAACTTGAAATATTTTTTGGTAAATAGAGTTATATGCCAATTTTATATCCTAAAGTTTTCAGATTAGAGATGTAATTAGTGTAATTAAGGTTTTAATTATTTTTATTAAAACTTAAATTAAGCTTAATTTATTGAGATTCAGTTAAGGGTTTTATTTTTTACTTATTCTTCACTAAAATACATTTCCAATGAGGGTTTATTCATAATTTTTGGCTAACTAGTTGATTTACTATGATTTAATTAAATTTAGGTTGTTTAATTGAATTATTTAATTTATTTAATTAACTAATTAAGTCAATTTAGGGATTATTAGGTTCAGATAGGTTTAATTAAGTTTAATTAGTATTGATGCTCATTAATGATTATGATGATTTAAGGTTGTTTGATTAAAATTTATCTAATTATTTGATTTAGGGTTAATTAATTTAATTAATTAAAAGGTTAAGCATATGAAATTACAATTTCCCTTGAATTCAAGGAAATAAATCCCCAAAAATTCACCCAAGGTATATTTTATGCTTAATTTCATTTCCTCAAAGTTTCAAATTAATTGGATTATTAATTTGAGAGTAATTAAGGTTTAATATTTTTTAATTAAACCTAAATTAAAGGAAAAATACCCAATAAAAATTGGGTATTTAATTTCTATGAATTCTTCTCATCATGATGAATCCATAGAGATTTTATTTGTAATTTTTTGATTCATATTTGATTTTATATGATTTTTAGAAGTTTTCTATATTTTTTAAATTAATTAAAATCATTATTTAACCAATTTTAACAGTTTTTTAAGTGGCGGTCCCACTCCGCGTGTTGCATAATGCGCACTTGCTGCGTGGTGCAGTTGGTGCATGGCTTCCATGTGGCACGTTAATGAAGTTCAAAATGAGGATCTCTACGGACCGTGATCAGGTGATGGTCCATCGTGGTTCCTAAAGGGTGAAAATCGATCCGGTCCACCTAGATCTGCATCAAAATACATGGATGGTGGTAGAGATCATCTCCTTGATTCCTTAGGCAGTTGGTCCGTGGCTTCCATTTTCAAGTTCAAAATTCTCTCTAGACCGTCGATCGATTCCAAATCAATGATTTCAATAATCGATCGATCGCTAGATCTGGCCATTTATCAAAATACATGGATCATGGCTCATCTCATGATTCTGCGGATCATTGATATTATTTATTGTATGATTGATCCACAATCAAGTGATTTCAATTGCTACATGATCATGGATGAATATCATATGTTTCTATATGGTTTGATCATATTGTGATTGCAATTCCAATTAAACCTACCAATCAAATTCTCTAAGGAAAAGCTTGAGGTCACTATGGCATACCTTGATTGGTTGGACGATTGGCCTTGCAATTGATCTAAAGCTTCAAATGCTTGAACTAAACTTGCTTGCCAAAAAAATTAAATTAAATCCTTACAGATTGCACCCTAGGCCAACCCTTGATTTATTTTTTTTGGCTTTGATGATTTATAGTGGTTAAGGACTCTTGGGGGGAAGGGCAAATTTTGTTTAGGTTCAGTTTTGACGTGTGAAGGTGTGTGTGTGTTCAATTTTCCTTGGGGAAGTCTCTCCTCATGTTTTCCTATATGGTGAGCCTTTAAGCTTTTTAGCTATTCCTTGGTCGGTTTGGTGATGGAGGACCTTGGAAGCTAGCTAGTGCTCTCCTTTTCCATCCCATAACTGTCATATGTGAATGCGTGGGAAGAAGGGAGAAGGAATTTGACTTCTCCAATTCCTTTGCTTGCATCAGTTTTCCTCATTTGGATTTTATTCAATAATGTAAGAGAAACTTAAATGGCTTAATTATGGATGTAAAACTTCATTAGAAGGGTTTAAGATAGTGTCACCCCCATCCCATGTGATTTGGTTGAAAGTGGTTTGGCTTTTCCTTTTTTCTTTTGTCTTGCTTAACTCACTTAACCCAAATTGAGTTAAGTGAATTAAACATAATTTCTTATGGGTCAAATGACCCATTTGACCCAACTACACCAATATGGAGTTGGGTCATGTCCCATCACCATCCCCATAATAATTTGGAACAATCAATTTAGATTTATTTTGATTTTCTTGGATTTTGAGTTCAATGTGGCTTATTTAGGTTATTTTGATTTAAGAATTTAATTTACTAATCTGAGCCTCCATGGACTCAAATTTCTTTGTCATTATGATCACACATATTCATTTGATAATTTCAAATAGTTTTGGTGATTTAATTTAGTCAAATTTTAGTGGGTTGACTTTTTGATGAAGTTGGCCCACTTAAGTCAATTTTAGGTTGACTAGAGTTGACTTTGAATTTTTGTTTTATTTATATTGATTCACTTGATTTAATTTTTGTTGGATATTTGACTTGATTTTATTTACCAAGTAGATGGATTTAGCACAAAATGCATTTCCTAAGTCATTAGCATAGTGACTTGAATAGTGAATTAGAAAATCCCTATTTGAACTTGATATCATTTCATTGCTAAAATGACCTCTTCCAAAATGAGGTCAACAAATGGACCATCAATATGTGTAGTGGATTAGTCATAATACACTACACATATTGGTGTTGACCAAATTGATCAATATACAAGTATAAACTCAGGGTTCCAATTCATGATTTTGATTTTTTGACTTACAATTTTGTTTTAATTTTGATTGTGAACGATAGGTACATGTATATCTATCTTTGCTTTGGAGTGTGATTCATTCCTTGAAACTTAACTTTCATTAAGTTATAGGATGAAGAGGAATGCTATTAGAGTAGTCCCAAAGAATGGTCTAACAATGTATTATGCTCAAGGAAGAGGCCTTGAGGGACTTACTCTTACTTGAGAATAGTGGTGATCCATGTGTTTAGCTAATAAGATGAGGCCGTTAAGGGTCTGATCCATCCTAGTTAGTTGAAGAGAGGAGAGGGGTCTTTAAAGACATGATCTAATCCTCAAAAATTATGTCGAGGAGAAGAGGCTTAAAATGCTTGATCCTAATCCGCAACACTTTGACTACTAAAACTGGGTCACATGGACTTAATCCTGTTTAAGTAGTCCAAAAAATAGGGTTTTCAATGCTTGATTCCATTTCTTAATTCTTCAAATAAGAAGCCAACTGGGGACTTAATCTTGGGTAGGATGCCGATTGAGGGACTTATTCCTAGATGATTAGAAATAATGCTGACTGGGGACTTATAATTTTTTGGCTATTATAAAGGGGTCATAAAAACATGATCCAATCTAACTCACCTATGTAACATAAAAGGGGCCTTGATGGCTTAATCCAATCATGTTCACAAAGGTAGGATCTGGGGACTTATGTCTTTTCTTAGAAATGGGTCATAAAGACTTGATCCAATCTAACTTGCTTGTGTAACATGAAAGGGGACTTGATGGCATCCAATCATTACACAAAAGTAGGATGCCGAGGACTTACCTAGATGATTAGAAAGAATGTTGATTAGGGACTTATATCTTTCGGCTATTAGAAAGAGCTCATAAAGACTTGATCCAATCTTCCTTTTGTAACATGAAAGGGCCTTGATGGCTTAATCAATCATGTACACAAAGGTAGGATGTGGAGACTTACTCCTAGATGATTAGAAAGAATTTTGACTAGGGACTTATATCTTTTTAGCTATTAGAAAGGGGTCATAAATGAGTTGATCCAATCTAACTTCTGTAACATGAAAGGGCCTTAATGGCTTGATCAAATAATGTAAACAAAGGTAGGATGGTGGGGGGACTTACTCTAAATGATTAGAATGGCGAGGACTTATATCTTTTTTATTAGAAAGGGGTCATAAAGACTTGATCCAATCTAACTCACCTGTAACATGAAAGGGCCTTGATGGTTTGATCATGTCATGTACAAAAGTAGGAATGGTGCCACGAAGGGCTTGCCCCAAACCTATGGGAATGGTGCATGAAGGCTTACTCCAAACCTAGAAGGGTATGAGAAAGGTGCCACAGAGGGCTTACTCCTATCTCAAGTCATGCATAGGAAAGGTGCCACAAAGGGCTTGATCCTATCCTACATGTGATATGGATGAGGAAAAGAAGTTAAAATAACTTAATTCCTAATCCTCAAAAGTTTTGACTAGTAAGCA
This sequence comes from Cymbidium sinense, assembly GCA_021442155.1. Taxonomy (NCBI): domain Eukaryota; kingdom Viridiplantae; phylum Streptophyta; class Magnoliopsida; order Asparagales; family Orchidaceae; genus Cymbidium; species Cymbidium sinense. The sequence continues at coordinate 160,630,348 of CM038214.1, forward strand.
AGAATCTAATGAACTCAATCCTTACTTAATTATTCTAACATGAAGGTGATAAAAGTTCATTTTCAAATACATTTTAAGAATGAGTTTACAACATTCAGAGAAATGATACAAATTGAAGCAAAAGCAATAAAGAGAAATAAGCTTTTATTTTATTGATTTTTATTTGGAAACAAGTTACAAGTTACACATAATATTTCTTTAGGTAACTTCCATTGATAGGTGGTATTGGACGTTCACCATCACAGGTAATAAGTTGGTAAGAACCTCCTTCATAAGCTTTTTCCACAACAAATAAAATGGTCCTTCCCATGTTGGCTCAAATTTGTTGTCGATTCTTCAATGAGCTAGGATTGGTCGTCTAAGAACTAAGACCAAGTCTCCTACTTGGAAAGTTCTAGGATGAACTAATCTATCATATGCCTGAACCATACGTGATTGGCATAATTCAAGGTCTTGTTGAGCTTTCAATCATTTTCCTTCAAGATTATCTAGTTCTTCCAAGCGAATCTTATGATTTTGATCTACCTGTACGAGTCCATTCTTATGGAGAAATGAAAGTCTTTATTCATGAAATTTAAATATTGCAAAGGTAAGCATCCTTTAATTTGCAATTATAAGCATGGTGACTCTATGGAAATGACTCATATTAAATAACATTATTATTAAAACTATTCTTAATGGCAAGCACTTCTAATGGAAGAATCACTTCGGTCCCAAAAATTGAAGCATATAGTGAAGACCGAGTTGGTGTCCTATATATGGTCCGATAGGCCCATAAGGCTTTAACCAACTTTTCATGCCATTGGCGCTTGTTTTCATCAAGTATCTTTTTCAAAATTCTTACCAATGTTTAATTAAATTCCTCAGCCAGTCCATTCGCCCTAGGGTAATAAATGGTCGAGCATCTCCAATCAATTTTATGTCTAGCTACAAAGTGATTTATTTTTGTGGATATAAAGGAAGAACCATTATTGGATATGATTCGATGAGGAATGCCAAATCGATATACGATATTTTCTTGAAAAAATTTCAACACATGATATGCTTTAACTTCTTTCAGTGGTACCACTTCAGACCATTCGAAAAAATAATCTGTTGTAGATAAAATAAAATGATGTCCTTTCGATGAAGGAGGATCAATAGGTATGATGCCGGTACTAACTCTCAAAAGGCCGGAGGCAACGTAGGGTGTAATACATTGGGTGGTTGATGTAATACCACACCATGTACTTCGCACTGATGATAATAGTGTGCAACCTCCATGGAGTCATTTAGTATCAATGGCCAATAATACCCAAGTCCCTCAATTTTTAATTTCATTTTGGGCCGAGATTGGTGTGCTCCACACAATCTAGAGTGTATCTTAGTCACAACCATATGGGCCTTTGATTTGTCTAAATAACGGAGCCACATTTGATCAAATGATGTATGATATAAAGCATTATTGATTAATACATAAGATAAAACACTTTTCTTTATTTGATTTGCTAATGACTTATTTTCAGGAAGCCTCCCCTTACTTAAATAGTCAATAAACGGTTGCCTCAATCACATTCTATTTGACCTTGATAGAGCGGCTATCATTTGTATTTCTTCTTCCTATTAATGTAGTCTAAATCTATAGGAGATTAAACACGTTGATTTTGAACTTCTATAGAAATTGATTCTTTTCTAGGCATATGATTTCTTTGGCTAATTTAACCAAAGCATCTGCTATTGAATTCTCTTGGCGATATATTCTACACAGCATTACATATGGAATCTTTTCAAGTAATTTCATTATATATTGATGATAATTGAAGTGCTTTGGATGCAAAATCTTATAAATTCTAATAACTAACTGGGAATCCCCAGAAAATTTTATATTCTTAATTTCCTTAAGGATTTCCAACTCTATACCAATAATAAGAGCTTCTTCATGGTTTTTGTAAGGCTCAGCCAAATGGTATGAATATCTCATCATTCCTTTTTCTAAAGTTATAAAGATTAACCCAATTTCTGCCTTCCCTGGGATATATGAGTTTGATTCTTTATGTCTTCTTGATTATGAAGCACCATCAAAGTATAATTTCCATGTGGCACTTGGTTCACCTGCTAATGTTATGATTTGTTCATCTGGTAGATCATCATTTAAAGGAGACCCTTCAAGTATAGGGTGTGCTGCTAGAAAATCTATCAACATTTATCCTTTTATAGCACAAAGAAGAATATAAGTGATCTCAAATTGTAATAAAATCATTGACCATTGTTCTAAATGCCTAGATAATGTTGGACGGGTCATGAGATATTGCAAAGGATTCACCCTTGAAATCAGGTTGACCTTATGAGAAAGCATATAATGCCTCAATTTTTGAGCAGCAAAAACTAAGGCTAAGCAATGTCTCTCAATAGGAGGATAACTCTTTTTCATTGGGATAAGCCTGTGACTTAGATAATAAAGGGCATTTTCCTTCCCTTCTTCATTTGTTTGAGCTAATAAAGCCCCAAGAGATTCATCCATAGCTAAAATATAGAGAGTTAATGGCTTTCCCAGAATCAGGGAAGCCAAAATAAGAGGATTCATTAGATATTACTTTAGGTTTTTGAAGATACCTTAGCATTTTTCATCCCAAATAAATTTGTAATCTTTCTTCAATAATGTTGCAAAGGGTTGAAACCTTGCAGATAAATTTGATATGAATCTCCTTAGGTATGCAAGCCTTCCCTAGAATGATCTTAACTATGTAAGACTTCTAGGTGGCAGAATTTCTGTAATAGCTTTTATCTTTTCTGGATCAATTTCTATCCCACGATGCCACACTACAAACCCTAAGAATTTCCATGAAGTCACTCCAAAGGCATACTTCAGAGAATTCATCTTTAAGTTAAAGTGGCACAATCATTGAAAAATGACCCAAAAATTATAAAAATGATCTTAGTTTATTTTGGTTTTAATGACTAAATCATCGATATAACATTCAACTTGATTATGAATCAAGTCATTGAATATTCTAGTCATAGCTCTTTGATAAGTAGTTCCAGCATTTTTGAGACCAAATAGCATGACCGTGTAATAGAAAATCCCTACTGGAGTTTTGAATGTTGTATGCTTTTCATCTTATAGGGACATCTTAATTTGATTATAACCGGATGATCCATCCATGAAAATATCTCATGCGGCTATGACCATGAGTTGGGTATAGGCAAAGGGAACTCATCTTTGGGGCATGCCTTGTTTAGGTCTCTAAAGTTAACGCAGATGTGTATTTAACCATTTTCTTCTTTACTGGAACTATGTTGGCTACCCAATTAGGGTATTGTTCTTCTCGTATAATGTCAGATTCAATTAGTTTCTTTATTTCAATGATCAGTAGTTGTTCTACTTCTAGGCATCCACTAGAAGCTTTACTTCTTGGGATAGCATCATATTTAATTTATTAGTTTGTGTAATAACATCACGGGATAAATTTAGCATTTCATCATAACTCAGCAAAGTAATCTTTATACTTAAAGAGTAAAGTGATTAACTCTTTTCAGAATCTTTTGAACCCAAAAAAGCTAATAAAGTCAATTTTGGGTTCTCGAGTTCTAGGTTAACCTCCTTTAATTCATCTATAGTAGATTTTATCTCTTCCTCATATTCAAGAGGTGCATTCTAAGTGAATCATCTTTGGATTCCTCCATGGTTTTATGAATGGGTCTTCTAGAAGAGTAGAGACTTCAAAGAGTTGATCTATTTGACAATTACTTATCATTAAATAATGGTTTGTATCAATGATTCAATAGTACCAAACCCAATGACTTTGGAGTGGAAATTTCTATGTTTTGATTCCATGAGCTCTTCATGCATTGGGCTTTATCTTTAGGCCAAACATTTGTGATAAAACCATGTTTCACATAATTCTTTACACAAGTTGAATACCAGTCACAAAAAAGTTCTATTATTTCATTGAAAGATGGTTCTTCAAGATTTACATCTCCTTCTGAGCTTGAAGGATCAGGTACATAATATACTTTTGCGACCTCCCCACTTCTAACAAGTTAGGGCTACTTTGACCTCTAATTGAGATATTTTATTTTTTTAGAGGAGTCAAAGTTAAAAGTCCACATATTTTTTAATTTTCATATGTGGATAGCTCAGACTCTTCCTTTAATGTTTTGATTTCTTCCTCATCAGTGTCTGATTCTATGGAAATCTCAAACTTTATTGAAGCATTTTTATGATGGGATTCTTCATATGAGCTGGATTCCAAATCAATATTAATTATTGGAGGTTCTTTTTCTTTTTCTTTTTCTTTTTGCTCCTTTTATTTCTTTTCATCTTTTTTGATTATTGTACTTTGTGCTTCAACAATGATGTATTTCATAGAATCAAATCTAGGTTTCTTAGGCATGTAGTAAATAGGATCTTCATAGAGCTCAATCACATGAATAGTGAATGGTTGCATGTCTCCTTTTATAAAATATTCTACTCCCAAATGTACATAATACAGTGGAGTGAAGATGGAACCATTCTATACTCATGGATCCAAGGTCTGCCAGCTTTAGGTTTAGGTTTTTATTTAATTTTTCTTTTATTTTATTTTAAGTTTATTTTACTCATATTTTATGCCTAATTTTTATTTATTTAGGTATTTTATTCTTAGGTTTATATTATTTTTTTAGTTTAAGTTTTAATTTAATTTAATATAATTTATTTTTTATTTTTATTTTATTTTATATTTAAGTTTAGGTTTAGGTTTTAGTTTAGGTTTTTATTTTATTTTATTTTTTTATTTTATTTTATTATTTTATTTTATTTAGGTTTAGGTTTTTTATTTATTTTATTATTAGGTTTTTAGGGATATGGGTTTTAGGGCTTAGGGATTTAGGGTTTAGGGTTTATGGTTAGGGTTTAGGGTTTAGGGTTTATGGTTTAGGGTTAGCTTAGGGTTTTGGGTTAGTTTAGGGTTTAGGGTTTAGGCTTTAGGATTAAGGGTTTTTAATTTGTAAGGTTTCGGGTTTAGGGTTAGTTTAGGGTTTAGGGTCTAGGGTTTTACGGTTTAGGGTTTAGGGTTTAGGGTTTAGGGTTTAGGGTTTAAGGTTAGGGTTAGGGTTTAAGGTTTATAGTTTAAGGTTTAGGGTTTAGGGCTTTTTTCTCAGTTTAGGGTTTAGGGCTTAGGGTTTAGGTTTTTCTTTTAAATTAGGTAAATTGGTATGTTTAGGTTTATTTAGTTTATTTTATTTATTTTAGGTTAATTTATTTTAATTTAAGTTTTTTATTTTAGTTTATTTTTTTGGTTTAGGTTTAGGTTTATGTTTATTTTTTTAGTTTAGTTTAGTTTTTTTTTTATGTTTAAGTTTTATTTTTATATTTAGGTTTAGATTTCAATTTTTATTTTATTTTTTTTAGGTTTAGGTTTTAGGTTTTAATTTAAGGTTTATTTTTAGGTTTGATTTCTTAGTCTAAGTTTAGGTTTATTTTTAGTTTATTTTATTTTATTTAGTTTAGGGTTTAGGTTTAATTTATTTTAGGTTTAGGTTTAGGTTTTTCTTTTTAGTTTATATTAGTTTAGGTTTAGGTTTATTTTATTTTGTTTATTTTAGGTTTAGGTTTATTTTTTTTTGTTTATTTTAGGTTTATGTATTTATTTATTTTATTTTATTTTTTACTTTTATGTTTTAGTTTAGGTTTTTATTTTTTTATTTTTTATTTTATTTAGGTTTAGGTCTTTAGGTTTTTAGGGTTTATGGTTTAGGGTTTAGGATTTAGTGTTAGGGGTTTATGGTTTAGGGTTTAGGGTTGTAGGTTTTAGGGTTTAAGGTTTAGGGTTTAGCTTTTAGAGTTTAGGGTTTTAGGGTTTAGGGTTTAGGGTTTATGATTTAGGGTGTAAGGTTTAGGGTTTAGGGTTTTAAGCATTAGGGTTTAGGGTTTAGGATTGTAGGTTTAGGGTTTAGGTTTAGGATTGTAGGTTTGGCATTCAAGGTTTAGGGTTTAGGGTTTAGGGTTAGGGTTTTTTTATTATTTATTGATTTTTGTTAAATTAAGTAAACTCGTAGGTTTAGGTTTATTTTGTTTATTAAGTTTATTTATTATTTAATTTTGTTTTTTTTGTTTTTTTTATTTTTCTTAGGTTTATCTTTATTTTTATTCAGTTCAGTTTATTTCTTTTAGGTTTATTTATTTTAGTTTAGGTTTTTTATTTTAGTTTATTTTTTATGTTTAGGTTTAGGTTTATTTTTTAGTTTAGTTTTATTATTACTATATTTTTTTAGGTTTAGGTTTTATTTTTTATTTTTAGGTATAGGTTTAGGTTTTTATTTTATTTTTTAGGTTTAGGTTTAGGTTTTTATTTTAGGCTTTATTTTTTAGGTTTGGTTTAGGTTTATGTTTTATTTATTTTAGTTTAGTTTATTTTAACTTAGGTTTAGGTCTATTTTTTTATTTTAGGTTTAGTTTTTTTTATTTAGGGTTTAGTTCTTTTATTTGTAGGTTTATTTTTTTAAGTTTAAGTTTTTATTTTATTTTATTTTAGGCTTATTTTATTTTTATTTTAGATTTAATTTTAAATTTATTTAAGTTTTATTTTTAATTATGTTTAGGTTTTTTATTTATTATATTTTAGTTTAGTTTAATTTTTTATTTTATTTTATTTTACTTTTTTTGGTTTATGTTTTGGTTTAGGTTGTAGTTTATGTGTTTTTTTGGATTAGGTTTTTTATTTATTTTATTTTAGGTTTATTTTATTTAGGTTTAGCTTTTGGCTTTATGGTTTAGGGTTTAGGGTTTTGAGGGTTTAAGGTTTAGGGATTAGGGTTTATAGTTTTCAGAGGTTAGGCTTTATGGTATAGGGTTTAGGTTTTAGGTTTATGGTTTTTTTTAACAGAGAATAAATTTAGATTCAACATTTCTTCTATTCAATTTCATCAACCAAGTAACTCACCAAGTTTTCTAATACACAAATGATGACATAGATAAAAAATGAGTATGTATAGAAGAAATCAAAAAACCATAGATAACTAGAACTAACTCTCTAGACAGTTCATAAGCGTGTCGATCGACCGTTCTTCAGTTTCTCTAGTTCCCATAAGAACCACCCTGAGCTCTTGTGTAGCATGATCCCCCATCATATCCCTGATCTCCCCCTCTGCCACCACCATGGATGTTACTGCTCACTCTTCTGCCTATAACCACTGCTCAACCACCTCCATATCCACTAGCACCTCTACATATCCCACCGCCACTATGATAATCGCCACCTCTGCACCACCAGATCTAGACTAAGCTTGGTTGACGGTGATGTTCCTACCATCAAGGTTCTACCCATTCTTAGGGTTTAGGTTTATTAGGTTTTTGGGTTTCAATTTATTTTTTAATTTATTTAGTTACTTTTGGTTTGGTTGGGGGTTTGGGGTTTAGGTTGGGGTTTAGGTTTAGGTTTAGGGTTGAGGTTTAGGGTTGTAGGTTGTAGGGTTTATGCTTTTAGGGTTTAGTGTTTAGGTTTAGGGTTTAAGGTTTAGGGTTTTAGGGTTTAGCATTTAGGGTTTAGTGTTTTGGATTAGGGTTTAGAGTTTTGAGGTTTAAGGTTTAGGTTTAGGGTTAGTTAGGTTTTAGGTTTAGTTTAAGTTAGTTTTAGTTAGGTTTAGGGTTAGTTTAGGGTTTTTGTTTAGGGTTTAGGTTTAGGTTTAAGGTTTAGGGTTTAGATTTAGGTTTAGGGTTTAGGTTTAGGTGTGGGTTTTAAAAAAAATTAAGAAAACCAGTTTAGGTTATTTAGTTTATTTTTTATTTATTTTAGTTTATTTTATATTTTATTTTCTTTGGGTTTATGTTTTATTTTTATTTTGTTTAGTTTATTTATTTTAGGTTTATTTAATTTAGTTTAGGTTTTTTATTTTAGTTTATTTTTTAGGTTTAGGTTTAGGTTTATCTTCAATTTTTAGTTTAGTTTTAGTTTTATTTTCGTTTTTAATTTTAGGTTTTATTTTTTATTTTTAGGTTTAAATTTAGGTTTTATTTTATTTTTTTAGTTTTATGTCTTAGGTTTTTATTTTAGGTTCATTTTTAGGTTTTATTTTTTAGTTTAGGTTTAGGTTTATTTTTAGTTTTTATTTTATTTAGTTTAGGGTTTAGGTTTAGTTTATTTTTTGTTTAAGTTTAGGTTTTATTTATTTTATTTTAGTTTATTTTAGTTTAGGTTTAGGTTTATTTTATTTTATTTATTTTTGGTTTAGGTTTTTTTAAGTTTAAGGTTTAGGTTTTGTTATTTATTTATTTTTTAGGTTTAGGTTTTATTTTGTTTTTATTTTATTTAATTTTAGTTTTATTTTTTATTTTATGTTTAGATTTTATTTTATTTAGGTTTTTTACTTTTAGGTTTATTTTATTTTTTTAGTTTAGTTTAGGTTTTTATATTTTTTTTTATTAGTTTAGTTTTATTTTTTTATTATTTTATTTTTATTATTTTATTTTAGGTTAATGTTTAGGTTTAGGTTTTAGTTTAGGTTTTTATTTTATTATATTTTTTTATTTTATTTAGGTTAATTTTTTATTTATTTTATTTTTAGGTTTTATTTTGTTAGAGTTTTAGGTTTTTAGGGTGTAAGGTTTAGGGTTTAGGTTTGGGGTTTAGGGTTTAGGGTTTAGGGTTGTATGGTTTAGGGTTTAGGGTTTACTATTTAGGGCACACCAATTATAAGCAATAACATCAAGAAAACTTTTATCTTGTAACCACACATTGTGAAATCATAAATTTTTAATGACATTATAGTTATGAACAACATCCTTAATAGAAATCAAAAGAGGAGTATGATCGAAGAGAGTTCTACTAAGATGCTCCACTGAAGTTAAAGGCCAATAGTTTAATAATTATTAAATAAAGCACAATCAATGTTTTCCAAGTAAATTAAGAGCCAATGAAACCAACATCATGAAGATTACAATCCAAAATCATATTTGCAAAATCTTCCATTGAATGTAAATTTGGCAAAGAACCCCTTTTCCTTTCATTCAAAGAAAGGATCATATTGAAATCCCCACCAACAATCCAAGAATCATTATTAATAGAAGCAAAATTAGAAAATTGATCCCAAGGAATTCTCCTCTCTAACTTTTTACAAGAAGCATAAACAAAAGGGTCAAAAGCAATATAATCACCAAATAAAATATCCACATTAATAGCTTGATGAAAATCATTAATAACATTAATAGAAAGAGAAATATTCCAAAATAACCAAATCTTATTATTACTATTGAAATAAAAAATCAATCATCCTAGAAGTATGTATTATTTTAGAAGAAAAAATAAGAGATTCAAGAATAACCAAGAAACCAACATTATAAATTCTATAAAGATTCCTAATTCTATTTCTAGCAAAGAAGAGTACCAATGCCCTCACATTCCAAATAAGAAAGTTAAACATTATTTTTATTAGGAAAAGAAGGTGAAGAAAGATCGGTATATCTAGAAACTTTAGAAGGATAATTTTTAAACTATTTTTTCATGTTTCAAAAAAATAGTTTGAAAACTAGTCTCATTCTCCATGGATTCATCATCAAAAAAAATTTTGTCATCATTATTAACAATAGATTTAGGAGAAGATCCCATTTGATAAGAAGATAAATCCACTTTCTATGTTAAATGAGAATTATTACTAAGCAAAATACCATATGGAATAACAATTAAAGAAGGGGTAGAAATAGATTTATTAAGAAAACAAACACTTATACATATCAATAAGCTCCATACCATCATTCTTGCCCAAATTCAAAGAAGATAAAACAAGATTTTCTTTCAATGATTTTAGTGGCGAAATAACATAAACATTTTCTATAGATTTTCAGCAACTTTATCACAAATCTCCTTAGAATCAGAAACTAAAATAGAAATTCATCCACTTACAAAGTTTCGTGAATAACATAAATAATGATAGCCAAAACCCATTACTCATGTAATAGTTTCAAAAGAATTTTAACAAGCTTATCAATTTATCATTACAAAACATTCGGATACATCATGGCCATGAGTTTAGCAATGATTGCAAAAAAATAGTGAAGTTTTAAACTCACCTACCGAAATATCCATATTTCTTAGATCCAATCCACACCTCCTTAGGAAATTTCTTTGTTACATCAATTTCAATAAGGATCCAAGCAACCGATGGCCTGGATTTGGCTTTGATTGGTTGATCAATTTGCAAGGGTCTACTAAAAATAGAACCCACAACATGCAAGAATTGATAATTAACAAAGTGAACTTGAAGATTAGGTAAAGATAACCAAACCGACGCTATAGAAGATTCCTCTTTAATTTCAAAAATATAAAGTCCATTTAAGAATATGCATTTGATAGTTTTTAACATAATAAAATTGGTGAGCAAAGATATGACTATAATTAAAGTCGTTAGACAATTTAATCAGCACATGTCTACCATCCAGTAAACCAATAAAAAAACTGGAAAGATACAAGTTATGAAAGAAAAATTGAATGTCCTCCGTACTAGGATGTGAAAAAGAAAATTTTCCGATCAAAGTATACACATAAGGCTCAGCTAGTTTTTCAGTATCCAAGTTAGAGCACATAATAGTTAGAACACCTTTGAAGGTCATATAAACCAGGTTTAATGAAGTTGAAGAATCCTTACTAGATAAGGCATCTTTGAAGGATTTAGAGGCAAAAAGTTTAGCTATACCCAAAGAATCGGGAGCCTGAGCTGGAGAAGTTATAGCATTTGGTTTTCCCCAAGTATTCACAGCACCTGACAACTGAACAAGGCACCACTTAATAACTAAATAAGGATTAGCCGAGATCCAAAGTCAACCGTAAGAATCGAAAAAACCCATAAACACCCAGAAAGATAACAAAAAGGAAAGGATTCAAGAATCACAAAGCCCGTGATGAGAAGGGTGGGATAGGTTTAGGTTTTTTTATTTTTAGTTTATTACATGGTTTAGGGGTTTAGGATTTCTTAATTCATTGGTTTAGTTTAGTTTTGTTTAGGGTTTTCAAGTTTTTTATGATTTAGGTTTTAGCTATTTATTAGTTTTATTTTAGTTTAGTTAGTTAATACTAGTTTATATTCATTATACTGGGGTTTAGGCCTTTCTAGCGCAGTGGTGCATTAGTCTTAATTTAGAATTATAGTCCACCAGGCCTAGATCTACCAGATGGTTTAGGCCCAAAGGCCCAGCAACCCTTAGCCAGTCCCGCTCATCTTCTATCTCTATCTTAAAACCCATCTTAATAATCTATTAATCTATAGATCAGGGCCTAGATCAGAGTCAAGGTCTTACCAGTCAGGGCCTGATCTTTATTTATCTAGTTTTAGGGCCTAGGCTCAGGCTCTTAAACCCATCTTTTTCCAGGCTTTAAGTATTTATCAGGGTCTGTCTTAGTCTAGTCTTTATTTAGTTTAGTCTTAGCCCATTTTAGGCTTACCTTTATAGTCTTTAGTGATGAAGGAGGGGCAAGTGGGACCCTAGCCTAGCCTTAGTAGCTTTAGCCTAGCCTTCAGGGCCTGTTTAGTCCATGGGTGGGTTGATCCATTGTAGTGTTTGGCTCTTTAAAAAAAAATCAAAACCATGTAGGTTTATTTAGTTTATCTATATTTTTATTTAGGGTTAATTTATTACTTTTATTTAGTTTAGATCATTTATGTTTATTTATCTTAATAGATTTTATCTAGTATTTTTTTAGGTAGGGTTTAGCCTATTTTTATTTAGCCTAGTTTACTCACTCATTTAGCCTTTAGGTTTAGTTTTAATTATTAGTTTAGAGTTTAGTTTTATTTAGATCCAGTTTAGGTTTTCATTTTATTTTTCAGGTTAGTTTTAAGTTTATTTTAGGTTTTATATTTTAGTTTAGGTTTTATTTTATTTTATTTTTATTTTATTTAATTTAGTTTAGTGTTTAGGTTTAGTTCAATTTAGGTTTAGTTTAATTTATTTATTTATTTTATATTTTAGCCAGGTTCAAGTTTATTTTATTTTGTTTATTTTAGGTTTAGTTTAGATTATTTCTATTTTATTTTTAATTATTTTAGGTTTTATTTTTAGGTTTATTTTGACGCTTAGTTTTTACTATTTATTTAATTTAATTTTATGTTGATTTAATTTTATTTTATTTTTATCTAGTCATTTTAGGTTTATTTTATTTAGTTTAGTTAAGGTTTTATTTATTTTATTTTATTTTAGGTTTTATTTTTATTTTATTTTATTTTTTAGGTTTAGGTTTAGTTTATTTTAGGTTTTATTTTATTTTATTTTATTTTTAAAGTTTTATTTTATTTTTAGGTTTTATTTTGTTTAGGTTTAGGTTTATAGTTATTAATTTTAGGATTTAGGATTTAAGGTTTGGGTTTGGGTTTAGGTTTAGGTGGTAGGTTGTAGGTTTTAGGATTTAGGGTTTAGGGTTTAGGGTTTAGGACGATTAGGGTTTAGGGTTTAGGGTAAAGGTAGGGTTTGGGTTTAGGGTTTAGTGGTTTTTTTTGGGGAAACCCCATGTATGGGTATTTACCACAGAAGAGGACACAAGGTCCCAAAGTAGATAAACCTAAAACTTACTCAAAGAGCTACAATCTCAAGGAGTAAATCCTCTATCTAAGTACATCCAAAAGTAAAGGAAGACATTAAAGCAATCAAAAGATACAAGTTGATTAACATAATAAGCCAAAGGAAGATTAAGTCCAATGCTCTGGAGGATGTGAGAATGCATGACAATATGGAGCAAACCTGCAAGAGGACAAGAGGGAATCACCTGCAAAATTGTAATAAGAAAGAGATTAGAATAGTTAAAGTAATACAGACAAAAGGATAAATGAAAACAACATAAGCTGAAAATGATAATAAGGAATTATGATAGAGAAGGAAAGGCTACCACACCAAGATGCAAATATGAGCATCCAAACTTCAAACAAGGTTACATCACAAGAGCTACTACCAAAAAAAAGGGAGTCGATCATCACAGACATCATAGCCAACAAACCTGAGGAGATAATGTATTGTTGAAAGTCTTATGAGCTTTATTACCTGCAAACCTAAACAAAACCATATCTAATATAGAGAGGAAATCACAAAGAGCTGAAGGATAAGGGGTCCCATTCAAGAAAAGTATCATCAATATACTCACCCTGACATGAGAATACATAAACATATGAGAATGAAACATCTTTGCCAGAACCTCAAGAAAAGTCATATCCAAGAAGATAAAAAAGCCAAAGATATAATCCCTCCACAAGAAAAATAGAGAGGAGGCAACTTGCTAAAATCCTGCTAATCAAGTCAATGAGCCTATAATTAACACCATCCCAAACATATGATATATATATATATATATATGAATCTTTTAGGCCAGGAAACAACCCCCTTATTAATATCCATATTGAATTGGGAAAAGCAATTGTAAGGGAAGGCAAAGATAGCCCAACACAGAAATAGACTACAACCTACCAAAAATAGCACCAAGAAAGACAATAAGCCAAGAAAGATTCAAGACTAGAAATTGGATAAGCTAGATCAACAAACAACCAAGAGAGCAAGAAGTAAAAAGAAATCGTGAATAGACAAGTACCCACAAACCTAACCGATGGGAATAGAGACAAAGAGATAATGTAGATTACAATAATAGGAGATGAACAAACCTATACATAAATAGACGAACATTGAAAGCCAACCCAAATAAAGAAAATAGTTAATGCAACATTTGAACCCACCAGAAGAAAAATTAAAAAGTGGATTCAAATGAGTATCAACATTAGAATCTAGAAAAAGCAAGACAGCAGATAACCAAGGCCAAAACTAGCCAAGACAGCAACATCCAAGATAGGAAGGGACAAGTTTAAAAACCCTCAATCAAAGTAGACATTGCAATAGTTAATAACCAAATAGATAGAGCATAAAAATAGAATAAGGCAAGAACCGCAAAGAATCACCAAAACCACCAGAATCAAATGCAATAGTTGTTGAACATAGGACCCTAAAGTCCTACAAAAAAGATGGAGCCAACATAGAGTCCCTAAAACCAAGACATCAAATATCCAAGACAAGAAACAACCAAGATAAAAAAACCAAAAGCTATATAAAGCCACCCATCCAAGATAAATAAAGGTAAGAGATACAAGTTTAACTGAAAGAAGATGGAGAAAATAGTAGCAGATAAAGTAGACCAATGAATTCAAATGATATGCATATAATAAACTAATAAGGGGGTTCAAAGCAAATTCCACCAAGCAATCAACAACTTTAATAGAGACTTGTTGAACAAAACAAACCAAAACCCCAGAGACAGCATGTAGAGTATTAATCCAGTTCAACCAACAACCAAGGCAGTTAATACCAACAAGCTAGCCAAGAGTCCACCCAAAAGCATATGTAAAGATCCAAATAATCAGATGGAAAATCATGTGGATCGCACAATGTTAATAGAACCAAGTGGGATAAAGAAGTAGAGAAGACAAATAAGAGTCTAATAGTTAACAAAGAAAAAGTAGTCAAAAGCAAAACATAGAACATATAATAACCACAAAGACCACCACCGGACAAAGGACCCTAAAATCCAAAAGCCAACAATGGTATCAAAAGGGTTCAAAGGGTAATAAATAGAAAAAAATCCGATAAAGATCAGCAGCAAACCACAACCATAAGAAAGGCTAACAGAGAAGCCATTAAGGAAATCCAAACCTGCAAGGAAAATCGATCCCATAATAAAAGAGAAGAATATTGACTATTGCAAATAGAATGAGGATGAAAAGAACAATAGCAAGTGTGATCAAAAACATCCCAGCTGATAATAACACAAACAGTTGGAAAATCGAGAATCAAAAAACATCCAGAAGTCACAAAGACAACAATCTGGAAACAGGTCCCAAAAAATCAATGACTAGCATTGAAAGGAATAACAAGACCTTTCCAGATCAAAAAATACAGTCTACCAGCAAGGCCCATAATGAGAGACAAAACAAAGTAAAAACCAAAAAGAGAGGCAAACATGAAAATCCATTCGCAGGGAGAAAAAAAACAAAGAAAAAACAAATTCTCCGCATAAGAGTAGTAAAAGAGATTGACCAAAGTCCCAATCTTAGAAACATCTTGCACAAAAAGGATTTGCTGAAAAGAATAGCCAGAATCAATCTAAAGAAACTCCATCCAGTTCAAAAAATAAACAGTGCAGAAAGAAACAACAGAATGCTAGAGATTCCACCCAGGCATATTAAAAGAGGCATAAAAAGATAACCAAGAAGTAATATCAAAGTTCTACACAATAATAAGTCTTCCAGAAGGGGTAAGGAGGTCAGCAGTAGCCTATAAGAAACTCAGAAAAAATAATTTTAAGATGGAAGAAAAGAAGAAAGCCTCCCACAACAAGATCCCACCAAAGGGACCTCAACAATAAAATGGTTTCCAAAGAGAGCAAAATAATGGGGTCCGATTACAGATGGACAACAACCAAGAAGATAAATATCAGCAAAAGGCCAAAAAGCCTCTTCATGCGTAAAAAATAAAATAAAAGATAACCCAAGAAATAAAAGGAAAATGTCACCAAAGCTAGAGTTAGAGTGAATACCCAAGATCTAATAGGAGACAAGCAAAGATGCCAAAAGCCATCCACCCCATTATCACTAAAATGCAACAACCTAATAGTAAATCATCAAAATAAATATTGCAACCAGCATAATGAACACTAATATAATGCATAGAAACAACATAGGTAACTAAGATGCTCCAAGCAGTAATATCTTTGAGAAACAAAGAAGTTGCAAAAAATTAATGGCTAAACCCATCAAAATAAATATTTCCATCCAGCACTAGTTAAGCCCCCTAGGATTAGGAATGAAGATAACATTGATATTAAAATCCCAAATAGGAGTGGTGTTATAAAACCAATAGCACACATAGCTCAACAAAATTCCAATGTAGGTATTAGTATGCACATAAAAAGAGCCTTTATTAGTGTAAATGCCAAAAGCGAGAGCTCCAAATAAAGGATAAGCTATTATTAAAACACCAAATCATGGTACAGATTAAGATAAGTAATATTCAAGCATCCACAAAAGACACAAAAAGGAACAGAAAGCCATAAGATAAAAGGGCATATAGTTAAAAGATGAATGGACAGTAAACATCAAAGGTTATATTAAGTTTTGAGATAAGGAAACCTAGAATTGTCCAAGTTAACCAGCCCATGCAAGTGTTCAGGTAAGGTGAGTTGATCAAATAAGATGATACCATCTGATCTAGCACCCAGATTGGCAAGGTAGTCAACACAAGCATTTCCTTCATGCCAAACATGAGTGATGTTAAAATTCGCTAGAAAGAAGAGCTCTAGTTTTGAGGAGGTAGTAAAAAGGCTACTCATCTTGGTGGAAGTCAAAAGATCAATCAATGTAAGAGCATCCACCTCAATCCAAATATTGAGCCATTTTGAAGGCAAATATCAAGAGCTTTGTAGACTATAAGCTCAAGAATGGGACAGTGCAAGAAATAAGGGATAAGCAAAAAGCACATAATACTATACCTTAGAGTTCCTAAAATGCCACCACAACTAGAGCCATTATGAGAGATGCTTTAATAATATGAGGTTTGAGGTTCCAATAAACAATCTTGTCATTTCGGTAATCAGTTAAAACCTATTGGCCAAATTACACAATTATCTCAGAATGAATGAGATTGGCTTTAAACAAGTCACAAATTTTGTTTTAGTTCTAGAATAATCCTCACGTGGTTCATAGGGATCCCATGATGTTTTGCATCATTTCATCCATCCATATGAACCGATAAGAGTGATAGTAGTGATGACTTGTATTATAAAAAATAGATTTCAAGATATAAAGTAAGAGAGCCATTGAAATTGATGTTAAAAAGATCATCATACCAAATCCAAAGTTTAGAAGCAATGGCCCCATTAACAAAAAAAACATGATTAACATTCTCAATATGGAAACAACATTAACATTTAGAGGGTAAATGAAACCCTTACCCCACAAAAGGAATCAATGGGATAAAATTTTTCTAATATGCTAAGTAAGAAAAGAATAAGAAGTAAGGATATTGTTATTCCAAAGTTTGGAGAACACATAGAGGAAATCATGAGTATCTTTAATGTGGAGGCACACATTTTGAGGTTGAAATCACCATTATGTGAGAGCTTAAAGAGAATTCTTGATTGTTTGGAGTGATAGGAATTATAGAAACCATATTCAAGAAAGTAAATGGATAAAATCAGCTTTTACTATTGTTCCACTTGTTGTTACGAAAGAGTTTACTCTAATAGTGGAATAGGTGGAGAGTAAGTCATCAATGGATCCACATCCACTCGTTATCTTGCCAAAAGAAAGAAGTGTTAATGCCCCAAAAAATTAAGGTATTCGAGATCCCATTTGACAGTAACAAAGTCTTTTCCACGTGAGAATCACCCGCTTTAAAGGGACAAATGAGGGTGCTTACCGCAATATTTAGCATGAAATTAGCCCAAAGACTATGATTACTCTAAAATTCCACCAGTTTATAGGAAAAGGCATTGATAGCTTCTTTTATAGATTTACAACCAAGACCACCTTCATCAAAAGTTCCACAACTTTAAACCAAGTGATCCAAAGCATTCTTTAGAGGAGGTATTGGAGCCCCAAAAAAATTTGTTTAGAGACGCCAATTTTGATGATGATAGAAATGGTCACAACAATGGTTTGATGAGATATAAAGGCATGGAATTAAGAGTGCTCTTAATCAAGGTTAGCCTACCACCGAAAGAGAGTAAATGAAATTTCCAAACCGAAATTTTATTAGATATTTTCTGAATAAGGTCATCAAAAAGATGAGATCTTTTCTGGCCTTTAAAAGTGCCCCAGATAATTAATGGGAAGTTGATTTTGCTTAAAATTAGTAATTCTAGAGAGATTTGATTTAGTATATTGGTAGAATCTTAGAGGTATAAAACAACATTTTTTTCATTGAGAAAGAGACCACTAACTTTTCCAAAATCATTTAAGAGATTGTTAATAGTTTTAACATGTAAGAGACGACAGAAGATTATAAAATCATCAAAGAAAGCTAAGATGAGAAATAGGGAAACCACCATGAGTTTTAAAAACATGTTAGTATTTTAATGAAAAGATCATTGAGGCTCAAAGATATTCTCAATGATAAAAGAGAAGGAGAAAGCAGCCACCTTGTCGCAAGCCATGACTCAAGTAAAGAAACCAAGGGACTCCACATGACAATGAAAACCATTTAGTGATACAACTTTTTTATAAGCCGGATAAAATTATCAGAGAAACCAAACAAATGTAAGATTTGAAAGAGGAAATCCCATGAGAGGTTGTCAAAGGCTTTAGTGATGTCTAGTTTGAAGAGGATATTACCTCCTCTGGAAGGAACATCAATGTCATGAACCAGCCTTTGAGTGAAGAATATTATCATATATGACTCTATTTTAACAAAGCCAGTTTTGTGGGGAGATGATTTTAGGGAGCAGAGGGCTAATCCTTATTATTAATTAATTTAGTAATGAGTTTTTGGAAAAAGGTGCAAAGACTAATAGATCTAAAATCACCCCAAGATTTAGGATTGTTGGTTTTGGGAATAAGGACAATAGAAGTACATGAAAATTTTTTAGGAATAGTGATGCCATCAAAAAAAAATCAACAAAGATCAACAAGATTAGATTTAATAAAAGGCCAATAATGTCAAAAGAAATGAGTCGATACCATAGAATGTACAAGTGTTCATGCTATTGAGAGTACTACTAATCTCCGCTGAGGGACATAGTGAGCACATGGTTATCCTCATTGTTAATCATAGAAGAGATTAGATGTTGAGGGGTTTCTAAATAATAAATTAAATTTGAAAGTGATGTATGATAGATTCTTAATTTCATTTTTCAATTATCCACCATTAGAGTTCTTAATTTTCTTAATCGAAGTTTAATGCTTTTCATTTATTACAAATAGCATGGAAATACATTTCTCATTTATAAGCAATATGTTTGCTAGCTAATTTTGATTTTCCTCCATATTTTGGTAATTAATCAAGTTATCTTTGGCAATGCTCAACTCATCTAGCTTACGATAAGTTAAGACTGCCTCTTCAAGAGAGCAAACAACTTGTTCCATAGCTTTAAGTTTGGTAAAAAGATTTTTAAATATATGCTTGTTCCACCAATTAAGGTTTTGTTTAAGTCTTTTGAGCTTAAGCTAAAGCTGATTCATGCCTTTAACAGAATTATCCGGATGAACAAGAGTCATCCAATTAGTGAAAATAATAATAGTGAAATCACCATGTTGGGTCCACATATTTTGGAATCTAAATGGTGAGGGAGTAGAAGGGTTAAAGGGGGAGTTTTGATAGAGATCAAAAGAGAGCATGATCGACAAAGTTCTCAAATGCTCACAGAGGAAAGAGGCCATTGATTGATCCAAAGAGAATTAAAGAGGGTCCTGCCAAGACCCAAAGTCTAAAATTATGCCATGTAATCGCACCTAAAAAACCAATGTCAATCATATTGCAATCTAGATCATATTAGAGAAGTCTTCCATGGAATGGAGGTTAGAGAGAACATCCTCCTCCTTTCAAGAAGCAATGATAGTGTTGAAATCACCCCCAACCAAACAGGAAGGTTAACAGGAGGCTAAGGTTCTTAAGTGATTCCAAAGGATGTTCCTACCGCACTATTACAAGAAGCATAGATAAAGGAACCAAAAGCAAAACTCACCTAATGAGATTTTACATTAACCTTGATCAAGATCATCAATGATGGAAATGGTGATGGAATTATTCCAAAACACCATAATTTTATTATTAAGATTGAAGAGGAAATTTTGAAATCCAAGCGATCAAAGAACATGGGTAATCTTGGAAGAGTTAATGAAAGGCTCAATAATAACATGTATGGAGGATGAGCAGGAGTCCCTAGATATTCCAAATAAGAAAATTAATCATAAGAAATCCAAAAAAGGAAAAGGTAAATGGAAAAAGAAAGAGAGGAGGAAATACATATTATGAGAGAAAGAATGTTATAGTTATTAGTTTTCATTTTATAAGATTTTTTTTAATAACAAGGGTCTAAGATCCAAAGTATCTCGAAAGGGATTGGTTTTGCATCCGTACAGGAGTGACGCCAATGTTTTAGTAGTGGTGATTTCTCCTTCAAGATCGAGTAAGATGATGAATGGGGATTTCCAGAGTATCACTCTGTAGAGAAATAGAAGGGGAGGTTCTTGCACCATTAATAGTACAAATATCATTCTCATTACGATGATGCATAATCAAATTTTGGTCTGACACCAAAGGATTAACATTATTTTGATCCAATATAAGATTCCCATTCAAATCATTAAGATTCAAATGGAGCAAAGGATTGTCATGAGAAGCCAAATTATTACAAGTAGAGTGCTAGTAAGTAATCATTAGTTTCTTCACACACATCAATGGTAGTATTTTTACCAAGCTCGTAATTTTCATTAGACAAATGAGGGTAATAAAGGGTAGGTGTAGGAGGATGAGTTCCATTATGAGTAGCTTTACACAACCTATTATTGGTTTTCCCCCAAGAGAGGTATTAGTATCCCGTGATATAATCTCTTTGTAACACAAAGCATTCAGAGTGATCATGACCATGGATCTTACAAGGAGTATAAAAGATGGGGAAATTTTCAAATTCTACTCTGGTTATATCCAAATTTTTTTCCTGATCCAAACTTCTTTGGGTGTATTTTGGTAATGTCAATCTCAACCAAGATAGATGCAATAGATGGTTGAGATCTAGCAAGGGCTTGATCAATTTGAAGGGGTCTACCAAATAGAGCACCAACAAAAAACTTGGTGAGTAACATAGTGAATTCTCATGTTGGGAAAAGCAAGCCATAAAGGAACAATAGGGATTCTCTTGACATCAAAAAAGGGGTGACCATTTCAAGAGCAACATTTGACAATTATACACAAAATAGGAGAAAGCAAAGACTCGAATAATCTAAATCATTTGATAATCAATAAGGATATGTCGAGGATCAATCAGCCCAATAGTGAAGACTCTCAAAAAATTTAAGCTATGGAAGAATGATAAGACATTATCTAGAGTAGGGCACCATAGAGAGAATTTACCAACCAAAGAGAACTCAAAAGGCTTAGCTAATTTCTCCACATCCTGGTCAGAACACATGACAGCCGACAATCCATGAAATGAGGTCAAGGAATTAGAGTTAGGGATCATACCAAAAAGAGCATCCTTAAAGGACTTGACAGCAGGCACATTAACGGATGAAATGATCCAAAGTTATTTACGAGGGCGTCCCATCCTGTGATTAAGCTAGAGGAGTGATGCCTCCGCCATTGAATCCATCCAAGAGAGAGTCACATAAGCAACTAAGCCGAGAGAGGAAGTGCAACCAAGCACAAAAAATAATATCCTGAGGATTCAATGCGCCAAACCGAAAAAATTGCAACGGAACACAAAATGCAGAGAGAGAGCAACCAAGAGGAAGGAGAGGGTTAACGTGGGGGAGTTTATGGTTTAAGGTTTAGGGGCCTAGGGGGTTAGTTAGGGCCTAGTGGTCAGGAAGGTCAGGGAGGTTTATGGTCAGGCCTGTCTAGCTTTGGCTGTGGATTTAGTTTTATTATTTTATTTTTTATTTAAATTAGGCAAACCTAGTTTATAGTTTATTTTTATTTATTATTATTTTAGTTATTTAGGGTATTTATTTTTTTATTTTATTTAGTTTTTTATTTCTAGTTTTATGTCTTTTATTTTAGTTATATTTTAGCTCTAGTTTTTATTTTTAGATATTATTTTATAGTTCAATTTTATAGTTTGTGTCTATTATTATTATTCAGGTTTAGGTTTTAGATTTTAATTTATGCATTTAGGTTTTATTTTATAGGTTTAGGTTTATTTTTAGTTTATTTTTGCCAGTTTAGTTTATTTATTTATAGTTTAGGGCCTAGTTTTAGTTTATTAGATATTTAGCTTAGTTTATATTTATTTGATTTTATTTATTTTTTAGTTTAAATTTTTTCCCAGTATTTATTTATTTTTAGGTTAATTTTTTGCTTTAGTTTATTTAATTTTCTTATTATATCTTTAGTTTTAATCTTTATTTTATCTATTTTATTTTATCTTATCAGGCATTTTATTTAGGTCCATTTTATTTTAGTAGTTTAGTGTTTCATTTTATTTATTTTAGTTTATATTTTCCCTTTATCTTCTTTTAGTGGTCTATAGCTAAAGCCATCTTATCTTATTATTTTAAGGCCTTATCTTATCAGTTTATTTTTTCATTTTTTTTAGCCCATTTAGTCTTGGCCCAGGCCTCATGGCCCAGGGCCCAGGGCTCAGTGGCCCAGGGCCCAGGGTGGGGTCTTGGGGGCCTAGGGCCCAGGCCCAGCCCAGCCCAGGCCTGGGGCTTTTGGTCCTGGCCCAGCCCAGGGCTCAGGCCTGTGGCTCAGGTCAGTCACAGGCCTGGCAGAGAGCTGGCCCATGGCCCAGGGGCCTAGGGCCCAGGGCCAGTTCTGGGGGCTCAGGTGTGCCCAGGACCCCAGGCCCAGGCCTGGGGTCAGTCAGCTTAGGCTCCAGGCCAGTTGTGGTCAAACTAGGACTCCAGTGCCTGCCAGGATCAGGGCCTAGGGTTTCCCTGCTCAAAAAAATAGGCAAACCATGGCCTAAATCATTTAGTTTACTAATCCATATATTGATATTTTTTAATAGTAGTCATCTTTAGTGCTGGCCCATATCTTAGATTTAGGCTTAGGTCAGGGTCACTCACTTGGTTTAACCTTAATTTTATTTTTAATTTAGTTTAGATTTTATTTTTTTAGGTAAGCTTTTTTATTATTTTTTACTTTAGATTTGTGCATTTAGGCTTTATTTTTTATTCTATTTAGTAGGTTTTATATATTATTTATTTTATTTTATTTTGGTTTGGGTTTTCTTAATTTAGTTTAGATTTTATTTTTATTTAGTTTATTTTTTAAGTTTATTTTTTTAGTTTTTATCCATTTATTTTATTTTATTATTTTATGTTTATTTTAGTCTCAATTTATTCTAGCTAGGTTTTATTTTATTTTATTATTTATTTAGGTTTATTATTTAGCCTAGGTTTTACCATGTTTTGTTTATTTTAGTGGCCTGTGTGGGCTGGGTCATGGTTTGGGCCCAGGACTGCAGAAGGTTTTCTTTGCTATTTATTATTATTTAAAACCAAGAAATGTAAATGTTATATAGTTTATAATTTATCTGAGCTCTAATTTATTTTATTTGGAGTAGGTCTTTGTATTTTATTTAGGGTTTAGTTAATAGGCCTATTTTAGATTTATATTTATTTTATTTAGGTTAGTATTTATTCATGCAGCTAGTTAGCTTTATTTAGTGCTAAATAAGCTAAATATTAGCTTAGTATTATCATTTATCTTTATTTTATTTTATATCTTAGGTTTAGCCTTAGTTTAGGCCTAGGGCTTCATTTATTTTATTTTAAGCTTTAGATTATTTTAGTTTTTATCCATTTTTACTTTTTATTTTTAAGTTTATTTTACAAAATCTCTAATATATTTATTTTAGATTCAGGTTATTTATCTTTATTTTTATTTCTTATCTTATATGCCATAAGCAGGCCTTATGTTTATCTTATCTAGGATCAGATCTTATTATCATTATTTTGTGCCTATTTAGTTTAGGTTTAAATTTTAGGCTCAAGCCCAGGAGTCCATTCAAGGGCCTAGGGCCCAGGATCTATGGTGCTTAGGACCGTGGTCCAGTGTCAGGCCTAGTGGCCCAGGCCCAGTAAGCCCAGAGCCCATTTATCATGGCTAGCCCAGGCCTAGGCCTTGGCCATGGCTCAGTGGCCCAGGATTCCAGGCCTGTGGCCCAGGGCCTGACCCAGGGCCCGTGCCTGGGTCAGTGCTAGCCTAGGGCTCCAGGGCCCAGTGGCCCAAGACTCAGTGGCCCAGGCCAGGATTTAGTATCTTTAGCCTGAAAGTACCAGTGTAAACCGGCTCATTTATTTAGTTCATCTTTTATATTATTTTTATTAGTAGTTTACATCTGCATTCTTTTATATTACTAGTCAGTTCATTTAGTTTATTTTATTTATCTTTATTTTATTAAATAGGATCTCATTCTTTTAAAGAAGTTATTTTATTTTGTGCCTAGTTTAGGTTTTAGTTTTTTTTTAGGTTTATTTTAGTATTTTATTTATAGGCCACAGTTTTAGGCTTTTTATTTATATTTGGTTTTTCTTTTAAACCTAGGTTTAGGCCTTTATATTTAATTTATAGTTTTATCAGTATTTTATCTTATTAGCTTTTTATCAATTTTATTTATTTATGTCTCATTCTCTTATTTAGTTTAGTAGTTTCTTTATCTTTTATTTTATCTACCAGGTGGCCTTGAAATTATTTTATCTTTAGGTCAGAGCTTCTTCTTCTCTTAGGGTAGTGGGCCTGGGGTCAGGGGCTGTTTATATTGGCCCAGGTTATAGTAGGGTTTTATCATGATTTATCTGTTATATAAACCAGGTAAACCAGAGTGTTTATAAGGTATTTTATTTAGTAATTATTTTATTTCTTTTAGTGGATATTTAGCCTAGTTTTAGGTCTTATTTTAGTCATTTTTAGGCCCATTTTTATTTAGGTCAGGGCTATATTATTTTATATTATTCAGCCTGGGCTTAGTTAGCTTTATTAGCCCAGTTAGTTTATCTTAGTCATTTATCTAGAGTAGACATTTATTCTTTATTTAGGCTAGGTGTGGTTTTAGTTTAGGGCTAGGCTCTTATTACTTTAGATCATTTTTTTAAATCAGCATCTTATTTATCTTTATCATCTTTATGCCTTAGTTTTATCTTTATTTCTTTTATCTCCTTTTTCATTTTATCTTTAGTGGTTATTTTATAATTTTATTTTATTTTATTTTATCTTATCTTAGGGCCAGCCTAAGCCAATCTGGTTTAATTTTATTTTATTATCTATTTTAAGTTTATTTATCTATTTTAGGTTTATTTAGTCAGTTTAGGATCTCTTTAGCCTATGCAGGTCTAGAGCCAGATAGGGCTCAGGTTTAGGGCTTGATTTGCCATCTTGTGGTTTGGTGGCCAGCCGTGGCCTCAGTGGCAGGTCCCAAGATTTTGTGGATTATTGTGGGCCTGGCACCAGGCCGCTCAGCCTTTGGCCTGGGCTAGCCAGAGGTCTAGGCTCAGGGCCTGGCTGTTAGCCCAGATTTGGTTTAGGCTCGGTGATTGTGGCTTCCAGGCTCAGGGTTAGTAGGGCTCAGTGGTTAGGATAGGTGATTAGGTTTAGTTTAAAAAAAAAACCAGGCAAAGGCTATCATTTATGCTCATTTTATATTTTCTTCTATTTGGCCATTATTAAAGTCTATTTTATCTCTATCTTCTTTTAGGCTTAGGCCTCATTCATGCTTCACTTTAGCCTTTAGTTTTTTTTAGTTTTATTTAGCCTAGGTTTATCTTTATCTTGAGGTTTAGTTATTTTTATTTTATTTTAGTTTTAGTTTTATTTAGTTAATCTTTTATTCATCAATCTTATTTATCAGCCTAGCCCAGTTTACTTGGGCTTAGCTAATCATTTGATTTTTAGTAGGTTTTCTTTAATTAGTAGGCTTTAAGATTAGGTTTTATTTATTTATCTTAGCCTAGTTTTATTTTATCTTATTTTAGGTCTTCAGGTTTAGTTATTATCATTAAGTCTTTTATTACCCAGAGAGTTTTATTTTAGCTTGGGTTTTAGGAACCAGTTTATAGCTGGCTCAGTAGTTGGGTCAGTTAATTATTTATTTGATTTTTGGCTAGATTTTTTGCCCAGGGTCAGGTTTATTTTAGGTTTATTTAGGTCTTATTATTTTAGGCCTAGGTTGCATTTTATTTTAGCTAGGTTAGTTGTATTATTTAGGGTTCTTATTTTATTTCAAATTTATCTTAGCTCTTTAGATTTATTTTAGTTTAACATTTAGGGTTTAATATTTAGGGTTTAGGTTTTATTTATTTATTTTATTTTTATGTTTTATTTAATTGTATTTCATATTTAGCTCACCTTTATCTATCTTTAAGGTTTAGTTTTATTATCTAGGTTTTATCTCTTCCTTATCTTTATTTTAGAGTATTTATCATCTTTATCATTTATCATTTTTATCTTTATCTTATCTTCTTTGTGGTAGCTTTAGTTTAGGTCTTTTGGTTATTATCTTTATTTTATTTCCAGTCCAAGCCTTTATCTATCTATTCCTTTGTGGCTTTTTATCTAGCCAGGCCTTGTGCTAGGAGCCTAGGCACCAGCCCAGGTCTTGTGGCCCAGGTCATGAGCCCAGGGCCCAAGCCCAGGGCCTAGTGCCTTCGCCCAGGGGCCCCAGGTTTTAGGGCCCAGGGCCTCAGTGGCCCAAAGCCTTCCAATTGGCCCATGGCTCAGAGATCACTCAGCCAGGCCACAGCTCAGGCCCAGTGGCCTAATCCAGGGCCTTACCCAGGCCTGTGGCCCAGGGCCCAGTAGGGCTCACCTAGGCCCAGGGCTAGGCCCAGGTTAGTAGTCCTGGCGGTCCAGTGGTACGTGATCAGTGCCTAGGGTCTAGTAAACCCAAGAGGCTATGTATATTTAGTTTTCTTACATTCATTTTATTATCTTTTATTATCTTATTTAATCCATGCTTCATTTATCTTTAATCAGTATCTTAGACATCTTTAGGCCTAGGCCTAGGCCTATACATTTAGTATTATTTTATTTAGCCCATGATCTATTTTAGCCCATTAGGGTTTATATCTTTTAGGGCCCAGCCTAGGTCTTATTTAGATCTTTAGGTTTAGTTTAGTATTTATTTTAATTTATCTTAGTATTTAGGCAGCTATTTCATTATTTATCTAGGTTTATTTTCGAGGTTTTATTTATTTATTTTATTTTATTTAGCCATTTTATTTATCATCTGTTAGTCATTTAATTTATTCTTTATCTTTATTTATTTTATTTTTGCTTTGTCTTTATTAGGCTAGCTGGGTGGAACTTTACTTCCAGTTTTAGAGCTAGTGTTTATTTATTTATCATTCTTTTAAAAAAGCAAACCAAGGCCTATGAATTTTGCATTTATTATTTTTATTTTATCTCATTGGTTTATTTTATTTATTTAGTTTATTTATCTTAGGCTCATTTATATAACCTTTATCTTACTTATTCTCGTCTGTGTTTATTTTAATCTTTGTTTTCTTTATTCATTTTAAGCCCAGGTTTTATTTATATATTTAGCCCAAGCTTAGGTTTAAATCTTTTAGGCTTGGCCTTCAGTGCCCACTTAAGTTTTATCTTTTGTCCAGTGTCTGGTTTATTTTAGTATTATCTTTATTTTCTTAGCAGCAATAGGCTTAGTTTATTTAGGCCAAGTTTTTATTTTAGTTTGGCTGAGGTTTTTTTTAGTTTACCTGTCTTTTATTTATCTTTTAGGCCCATTATCCAGGCCTAGGGCCTTTATTTAGTTTATCTTACTATAGCTTTAACTACCTTTATTTTAGGTTAGCTTTTATAGGTTTATCTTTTAGTCAATCAAAGATCTATCTGTTAAACTTAAGTTTAGTTTAATCTTTAATTCCCTAGGTAGGCTTCAGGGCTCATGTCAGCTTAGTTTTGATTTATGTCCTGTATTAATATTTTATTTTAATTAATCTGGTTATTGGTTTTATTTAGCCCATTTATTTTAGCTCAGTTTAGGTTTTATCTCTTGTGTTTAAAGTCAGCATAGGTATTGTGGGCAGGCCCTAAGGTCTGGGGTATGATTTTGTCAAGTGGCCAGGGTTTAGGCTTTTGGGTTTTCAGATTGATCAGATAACTCCATCTTTATCCATCTTCATTTTCCTCAGCTTAGGCCCAGCTCATTCCACCTTTAGCCCCATTACCTCTTTATTATTTTACCCATGCATTATTTTAAGCCCAAAGCCTAGGCTCATTTAGGTCATTTATTCTTAGTCGAAATTTATCTTAGCTCAGTTTGCAGGCTCTTAATCAGGTCTTGGCCCTTTTCATCATCTAGCCTATTCTGTGCTGAGGATCTATTTATTTATATCTTATCTTATTTATCATTTTATTTTATTTTAGTTAGGGCATGATCGGCCTTTAGTTTAGGTTCTTTTTTTTATTCTTATTTAGGCATTTATTTATTTATTTTATTCTTGGTTTTATTTTACCTAGCTCTTCAGGCTTTGGTGGGTAGGGCTTTACACCCGTGGATCTGTGGTCTTCCTAGTTTAGGCCCAGTATAGGGTTAGGGCTGTCAAGGTATGGTCAGGGTCTATTTCATGTTTATTTTATTTATTTTATTTCTTAACCAAAAAAAAAGCAGGTTTTGTTTATTTAGTATTTTATTTATTTGAGTTTATTTTATTTTTTATATTTATTTTATTTTAGTTTTTAAGTTTTTTATTTATTTTAATCTTTTATTTTATTTTATTTCTTATTTTATTTATTCTTAGTTTATTTATTATATTTGTGTATTTTATTTTATATCTTGTTTAGGGTTTTTCCTCATTTTGGATTGGTTTTAGGTTTTATTTTCTTTATCTTTTAGGATTTATTTTTAGTCCAGTTTAGGTTTATTTTAGTATTTTATTTTAGTTTAGCTAGTTTAGCTTTAGCTCAGGCCTAGTTTATCTTAGCCTAGGTTTAGGCTCATATCTTAATTACCCTAGCCTAAATCTTTAGCCTAGGCCCAGGTTTTATTTATCTATATCTTATTCCATTTTAGGTTTTAGGCTCTTCTTTATCATCTCTATCTAGTCATTCATCTTAAAGCAGGCCTATCTTTATCTACCTAGGCCATTTATTCTTACCTTTAGCCCAGGATCTTATTTTAATCTAGCCTTAGTTTAATCCTTCATCTTATCTCTCTCAGGCCTAGGGCCTAGGCCTTGGCTTAAGCCTTTATCTTATCTTACTATAATTGGTCTAGTTTATTTGTCTATTCCTTTAGTCTTATTTAGCCCAGGCCTCATGCCTCTCATCTAGGCCCAGGGCCCAGTGGATCAAACAACTGTGGTCAAGATTTAGTTTTTTTTGGCTTTAAGTTTAGGGTTTTTTTTGTGTTTAGTTTAAGCCCAGGTGGAGCTTTAGGATTTAAGCGTAGTGTGGTTTATGGTAGGTTTAGGGTTTAGAGTTTAGGGTGGGTTTAGGGTTTTAGGTTTAGGTTTAGGTTCAGATTTTAGTTTAGTTTAGGGTTTTTGGTTTTAAACAAAGAACAAATTCAGATTCAATTCTTCTTTCGATTTCATCAAACAAGTAACACACCAAGTTTTCTAAGACACAAGCAACATAAAAAAAAAATGATAGAGTAAAGCAAAAAAATCTTGATAACTAGAATCGCCTCTACTATAACCAGCCCATAAGCACAATAGATCTGCTATTCTTCAGCTCTCAACCCCACCTCCGCCTCTCGAAAGCGGATTCCACCATGATATCCCCGATCTATCCCTCCACCACCACCACGGCTACAACCTCCGTTGCTCCTCCCGCCTTTATAACCACCACTATGATAATTGCGGCCTTCGCCTTCGCCTCCACCGCCAGATCTAGATCAGCCCTGCTGTTCACCAAGGTTCTGCATTCTCTAGGGGTTTAGGGTTTAGGATTTAGTTTAGCATTTTAGGTTTTAGGTTTAGTTTAGTGTCAAGTTTTTGTTTAGGTTTAGAGTTTTGCTTTTTTAACAATGAACAAATTTAAACAACATTTCTTCCTTTTCAATTTCATCAACCATGAAACAAACCAGGAAGTGAGGTAATCAAATGACCTCCTTAGCTAAAGCCTTGTGTTCCTGTGGATGTCCAAACTATATAGCCATTACCATTCAATCTTATATAAATCAATACATGAATAGAGGAAAGAGAACTTAACATTCATACACTTAAGCTAAGAAGCATATTTCTTTTTATTTATAGCTAGCATCATAAAACATATTATTATTCATTTATAAGCTTTTGAAAAATACTTTTAGATTTAATAGTGATAATAGCCATGCATATATTAAATTAAATCAACACATGCAAGCTTACATAAAGGTAATCCATTTTATTTTACTTGATTTTGAAAAGATGGATGCATGAATTCAAATGGCACACCAAATTTAACATGATTGGAAAGAAGACAATCAAATATAAGCATGTGATCATTTAACCAAACTAGTTCTTAATGGAAATAAATAAAATAAGATTATTTAATGCAAACTGAAAATTCTTAATTAATTAAGTTTTGAATTTGATTTGATTTAAAGAGGAGAAGAGAAATCATCACTTACTCTTTTAAACCCATTCCCACATTAGTGATTTGATTTAATTTAAGGAAATGTAATTAAGTTGATTTGATGGGTTAATGAAGTTGATCCCTTAATTAGATGAATTAAGTGCTCTTACTAATGTCACCTAAAGTAATTAATTAAATAATTATGAGCCAACATGATATGCATGGAAAATAAACTAGCAATGATCCTAGCAAATAAAAGGGGCCTAATGCAATTGGCTTATGATTATTAATTAATTAGATTAAGGGACTTAATTAATTACTCTTGTTATTTTCTGACACGTGTGGACTAACCATAATTTCATTAAACTCCTTTAGGTTATTAAGCATCTAAGGATCTACCGCAAGATTTAATTAATTAAGGTTTGATGTGATTATGATTTCAATTTGATTAAGTGATTTAAATAATTAGTTAAATCTTAATTAATTTCATTTTAAGAAAAGGGTAAAATGAACTGAGGGAAAGGGATCACAACCGTATTCTTTATTTCACTTACTGTTGAACAATGATTAATAAAATTAATTAACCAATTTGTTACTATTAATCACAATTAATTAAAAAAGTTAAAATTAGTCAATTTTCTTAATTAAGTGAGCAATAAATTCCAAGGAAATCTTGGGAGGTCATCCTATTAAATTAACCCACAAAATTTTAAGTAATTAAAAGTAATTAAGCTAATAATTTTGTAATTAAAACCTTAATTACTTTTAAAATTAGTTATGATCATTTAAAATACCTTTAAAATAAGTATTTATTTTTTTATTTCTTTATGATTTTTCATGATTTTAGAAGTTTTAACCATTAAAATAATTAATGCTACTAAAGCCTAATAAGTGGGATGTAGAATGCATGTAATGCCGTAAGATTGGTGGCTTAAAACTTACTACTTATGTGGTGGTGCGCGCTTCCACCATCTAATCTCGGATAATCCGCAAATGCCAGATTAAATCGATCGATCTAGTGGATCTAATCACGACCATCCATTCCGATCATGTGGAACGGACGGTGCCTGATCTAACATCATGCAAGTGAGGGAGAATGAAGTCCGTCCACCATTGTTCACTTGATCTGAGCTTACTCAAGCTTAGATCAATTCCAAAAGGATCCCACACTTTCATGACATAGATCGAAGGGGATCCAACGATCAAGATCACATGAGATGCAAGTTTTCTTCAAAAATATCCAACCTATTTTTGATAAGGATCAATTTTGGAAGTGTACCTCACTGAAGCTTAAGACCGGTGGCTCGAAAGATTGAGGAAGCTTCATTTATTGGAGATGAAGCCCTGTTGAGCAGCTATTGGATCAATTCCTTGATGTTCTCTTAGAAGTCTATGAACTGATGATTTGGAATTGATCTTTGATTGATGTCCCACCTCTAGTGCTCAAGAAGCTTGGGAGATGACTTACTCTTGCTCGATGAAGCCTAGGGAAGGTTTGTGCAAAGTTAATTTGGGTTTGATAGAGAAATAGGGAGTTAGGTAAAAAATGGGAGTGTCTTATTTCAGGATGGACAGGAATGACATTTTTTGATCAAGGAACAAGCTTGGGAGCTTATGTAATGGCTCTAGCGGCTCGTCTTGGGTAGCTAGGACTCTAAGGAATAGTTTTTGTGTGTGTTTGAGTGGAAACTAGGGGGTGTATACCCCATCTCATCTGATGGTGGGATCAAGTTTGGCTTCTAGCCATCTCCCATCTTACCTTACAGTCGTGGGTGGTAGGGTGGAGGTGAGTTTCCTCTACTTGGTTGGTTAAAGGTGTGGAGGTGGCTACCAATGATCAATCATGGGAGTCCTATGGGTTTCAAATGTTCCAATGGGGAGGGTGAGGAGATTTCACCTCCCATGGATCATGGCCAACCCAACCACCCCCTGGGCTAGGCCAGGTTGGGTAGTGTCCTAGGCACCTAGGTGGACCATTGAGAGATTACCAAGTGGCCAAAGAATGGAAATGGCCACTTACATGGGTGATTTGTCTAATGTGATGCTCTTGACCCAAGGGTAGAATGATTATTTGTCATTGGATTTGATTTGGGAGGATTTGAAATGAGCCAAAAGTGGGTTAGCCAAAATTTCAAGTCAATTAAAGTTGATTTGGTTAGGTTTGGCTCAATTTGACTCATTTAGGTCACATTGGGTTAGGTTGGGTCAAGTTGACCAATTGGTCAAATTGGGTCAAACCAAGTGCTAGGTCAAGTTCATATGATCATTTGGGATGTTTTGGCTTAATTAGTTTGGATTATTTTGGCTTAGATTTGATTTTGCTCATTTGAATTCATTTGGGACAAAAGGGTTAAATTTACTAATTTGACCAAATAAAATTGGCTTGGGTTGGGGTTTTGGGTTTAGTTAACCAATTGAAGATGATTGTGTGGTTTCACTTAATTTGGATTTTAGTTTTGAAGAACTTGAATCTTTAGGAAAATTGGGCTAGGTCAATTGGGTCCAATCATGACTTTGGTCAAGTTTAACAATCAATTTGGAATGAACTTGAGCTATTGGTTGCAATAAATTTGGATTATATTTTGATTTGACCTAATTTGGTCTTTTAGGTCAATTGGGTCAAGAGGGCCAACCTGGTTTGACTCAATTATGTCAAGTCATATTCAAATATTGATTTTATTTAATATGAATCATTGGTTTCAAGGGATTTGGCTTAGTTCCAATTTAGCTAGTTTGGGTTCATATGGGTTAAGGGGTTGACTTGGTCAATCAATGCCGACTTGGTTTGACCTAATTTATGATAATTTTTCAACCAAGGGTGATAATCATGATGAGAGGTTTTGATGGGCTTAGTTCAATCCAATTTGGGTAGGATTAGAACTTGGCTCAAATAGTCAAATTGGCCACTTTGGGTCAAGTGGACCAAGGGGTTTAGTGGCTTGATTTTGGGTTGAGTTTGATTTAGTTGAGTTTATATTTGGATTTGGGATTGCTATATAAATTCAATTGCAATTGGATTGGGTTCAAATTATTTTGGTTCATTTGAACATTTCAAGTCAAAAGTTAAGTTGGGTTTGACTTGGGTTGATTTTGGCTTGATGATTGTAGATTTTATTTATATTTCTGAATATTATTGAAGGTGTGTTCGATTCATGAGAAAATCAATTGAATTTGGAATGAAGGAATTTGGCTAAGTCCATAGGGGTCATGTGGCTTAGGTTTGGATTTTAATTTGGTTTGATTTAGTTTTGATGATTTAAATGTATATTTCATTTAAATTGTAAAGATGATTGAAAATATGATTGATTTGAGAGAAAATCATTTTGATTTGACTTAAGATTTGGCTAAGTCCATGGATGGATCATATGGCTTAGAAAGGCATTAATTTATTGATTTAGTTTGGTTTAGTTTAAATTTAAATGTAGATTTGATTTACATTTAGGAAGATGATTGAAGATATAAATTGATTATGATAAAATCAATTGATTTTGGATTGATTTAGATTAAGATTTGGCTAAGTCCATGGATAGGTCGGAGAAGGCTTTCATTTTGGATTTGATCATGGTCTTCAATCAGCTTGGTTTTGGAATTTGGGTGGATTTGGATTTGGAAATTTGTTGTTTGGATTGAACTTGAGGTTTGGTTTGAGAAGGTGAACATGGATTAGATTTGGGTTGTAGGGTTGGTGGATTATCCTTATCTAAGGCATAACCTAATCCTATGGTTAACCCTTCAAGTCTTAGTTAAAGTGTTTACCTAATTATTAGAAGTGTCTTTGACTAGTGTCTAGAAGAATTATAAATAATATTTAGAAATATAAATATAAACTCATCAAGCCAAACCAAAATCATGAATCGAACATACCTTCAAAAGTGAGGTCAACGAGCCTTAGGCTCCATAGTGTTGACCTTGGTAATAGATGATTGGAAGACTAAAACCAAGTTTCACATTATAGACTCAGATATATCTTTCAACGCTTTTCTTGGGAGAACATGGATACATGAGAACAACATAGTTCCATCCTCTCTACATCAATGTATGAAGTTTATGAGATGTGGGATCATCTACTGTGTCAAAGGAGATCTCAAGCAATTTACAATTCATAAGGTCGACATATATGAGGATGCAACTTACTACCTCCCTCAAAATCAACAAGTTTATTCTCACAAACTTGGCCAAAGTTTGAAATATAAGAAAAAGAAAAAGAAAAAGAAAAAGAAAGAGAAAATAAAAAAGAAAAGAAAGAAAAAATGAAAAAGAAAATAAAAGCGAGTTGAAATAAACTTGGAGGAGGAAGTGGAGCTTAACATTAGATTCCACCCACAATTTGTTACTCCATTCGAACATATGGGTTGGATGACCTGACCTCCACCAGGTAGAGGAAGAGGCCAATTCAGAAGTAGTCCCAGGGGTGGAAAAGCTCTTTATTGGCCACACAATAAAAGGTATGTCCCAGCTATTAGGAGTACACCTGCTATCCATAAAGACTTAGAATCTAGTTCATATGATGAGTCTTATAATGTTAGTATACCAACCAACTCTTCTCAATAGTAGATTCCCTTAGAGGTGACACTTGAACCAGATAGAGATGAAGACCAGGCTCCAAAGCAAAGCATAAGTGTATCCAAGTCTATATGTGAAACAATTAGGCATCAGTTGGGAACCTTAGCTCTAACCCACTTTCCTCTCAAAAGTCGAGGGTTTGGTAGGAAGCCCCTAAGTCATCCAGTGTGAAGACTTAGAGGTTCTTTTCGAAAGATCATCCTCAAGTCAAGAAGTTGATGTAGAACTTAAGGATGATTCATAAAAAAATGTAATAGAATTACCTTTGATTGGTACTTTCCTTGTGTTCATAATTTAGTAAAGACAGGATTAATCTAACATACTTGGTCAAAGGATCATTCAAACTACTTCAAAAGAATATGTACAAACAAATGCAATAGCCCTCAATCAAGACTGGGTCTAGGATTCAGTATAGTGGGTTCAATCGATGATGACGATTACTGCTTAGTCATCACCAATTATTTAGAATTGATAAGTTCTTCAAAATCACATTAACTCATGAGGAGTCAGTTTTAGAAACTTCAGATGATCTAGATGATTTTAAAGTCAAAGATGCATCACTAGAGTTCAAAGAAGAGATCAAGTCAACCATCAATGAGCTCAAGGAAATCAACTTAGAAACTGAAGAAGATCCACACCCAACATACATAAGTTGTTTTTTGAATGAAATTGAAAACAATGACTTAGTTAGGCTACTGACTAAGTTTAAGGACCACTTTCCATGGAGTTATGAAGAGATACCTGGATTGGCTCCTGACATAGCTATCCATAAACTAGCAATAGAGCCTACTGCTAACCCTATTTAGCAAGCTCCTGGACACATGCAATTAGACATAGAATAATAGGTCATTTCTGAAGTCAAGAAACTGATCGATGCTGGCTTTATCCGAGAAGAAAAATACCCTACCGGCTTAGCTAGCGTCATCCTAGTTAAGAAAAAGAATGGAAAAAAATTCACATATGCATCGATTTAGGGATTTAAAAAAGGCATGTCCAAAAGATGAATTTCCACTACCAATCCTTGAGTTGATGGTGGACATTGCCTCATCTCATGCGCTTCTCTTCATGGATGGCTCATCTCGAATATAACCAAATAAAGATGGTTTCTGAAGATGAAAGAAACACTACTTTTAGAACCCAGATCACAATCTATTATTACAAGGTCATGCCTTTTACCCTTAAAATGATGATACTACATACCAGTGGGCTATGACTTGAATCTTCAATGAACTCATTCATTCATCATCATGTTGATCATCAAAAGTAGAGAAAAGGAAGACCATCTCTTTGACTTGAGTAGTTTTCAAATTTTAAGATAATTCAACCTCAAAATTAACCCCCTGAAGTGTGCATTCAGAGTAGCATCAGGGAAATTCCTTGGGTTTATTGTCCGACACCTGGGAATCAAAATTGATCTAGAGAAGATCAATTTGTTATAAGAAATGACACCCCCTAAAACTTTAACTAAACTCAGATCAATCCAAGGGCAGTTGGCATATCTAAGAGGGTTTATATCCAACCTATCAAAAGATGTCCCATTCTCGACTTGTCAAAAGGATGCCAAGTTCAAGTGGGATGACAACAAGTATACCTGAAGATATCAAGCATTTTCATGAGGAACTTTCTG
The DNA here is from genome assembly GCA_021442155.1 of Cymbidium sinense. Taxonomy (NCBI): domain Eukaryota; kingdom Viridiplantae; phylum Streptophyta; class Magnoliopsida; order Asparagales; family Orchidaceae; genus Cymbidium; species Cymbidium sinense. The sequence goes on from CM038214.1 coordinate 160,666,695, forward strand.
TAAGCTACTCATACTTTACATTACTGTGTTAGATGACTCTCTTGGTGATTTATTGGCCCAAGCCAATGATGATGGGATGGAAAAAAAACTCTAGTACCTTAGCGATCATCTAATCCTTGCTAAGGTTAATTATCCACCCATTGAGAAGCATTGCCTAGCTTTAATCTTTGCATCCCAAAAGATACAACACTACATGCTTCCTCATAAGGTGAACTTAATCACTAAGATCAATCCACTATAGCATCTCATGACAAGATCGATGCTATCTGGATGATTGGCATGATGATCAATGATCCTCTTGTAGTTTTGATCTGCAAGCTGGACAAGAGAGTTCTTAGAAGCACAACCACTTCTTGCTAGTGATGATCTCCCTGATGAACAAATCATGAACTTAGGGGATACTAGGATTCACCATTGGGAGATGTAATTTCATGGTTTGGCTTCCTCTCAAAGAGGAGAAGAATGACAATCTACTATTTCAAGAAAGGCAGGGGTAGGAATAGTTCTCTTAACTCCAGACCGTGATGTGATGAGATTCTTATATCATCTATCTAGTCCTTGCACCAACAATGAAGCTAAATATGAGGCTCTGATTTCCAATCTGGAGTTAGCCATTACTCCAAGCATCCAAAACATCAACATCTTCAGGGATTCTCAAGTAGTTATCAAACAAATCACTGGGTACTATAAGTTTATAAAGCCCAAGCTTCATCACTACCAATACAACTTATAGTTGTTGGCCCAAATCTAGAGGTTACCATTTATAAGATTCCATGAGGAGAGATTTTCATAGCGTATGCTTTAGCCAAGCTTATCAAGGAGTTGGCATGTCCGAAGGATGAGTCCATATTAATAACGGTCCAAAATAGGCAAGTCTTATCCCTTATTAATATTGAACTCGTCAAAAGGTACTCTATTGAATAGGAAGTTGCCATTGTTAAGAAGGACGTGGAGTTATATTGGAGGCAACCATTCATGGATTACCTAAATAAAAGCTAACTACCTCAAGAGAAGTCTCAAGCCCATCATATGAAGTAGAGAACACTTTCATATGCTCTTGTGGATGGTGTCTTATATCAGCGGTCTTTCAATCATATGTGGTTAATTATTTATACAAGAATGAAGCCCATAAGATCATAACCGAGGTACACTCAAGATTATATGGAGCCAACCAATTCAGTCCAAAGATGAAAGCCATCAAGTGACTAGGATAATACCGCCATCGATGATCAAAGATTGCATGGATATAGGTGATGCCACCAATGTCAAATACACATTATGGTCCTACCACCACCCAACATTCTACATCCAACATTGGCCTCATGGCTATTCGAGTGTTGGGGTACCAACATAGTCTGATTGATCCTCCTTCTAAGGTCATCTTAGCTACTACATTACTTTTCCAAATGGTCAAGATGATTCAACTAAGAGAGATCATACTTAGCATGTGCTCCAATTTTTTAGGAACCATATCATATATAGGTTTGGAATGTTTCGATGAATTATATCTAATAATGGGACTGCATTCAAGAGCACTGAGATTAACAACTTTACTCTGAGACACATCATAGATTGAAGATATTCTACCAATAACTCCCCGAGGGCAAACAGATTATCAGAAGCCTTCAACAAAACTCTCATCCAAATACTGAAGAAGACACTTGACAATAACAAGCGATAACGGCATGAGTAGTTATTTGAAGCCTTGTGGGCCTACTATACTACATATTAAACTCCAACTCATTCTACTCCTTTCTCCTTAGTGTATGGGTCTGAAGCCATTCTACCATTAGTAGTCTAACTACCATCACTAAGGATAGTTATGGGTAGCAAGATCACAATAAAGCAGAATGCCAAGTTGTGGTTAGAAGAGATCAAAAGTTTGATGAGAGATGCCTGCAGGCATGCCAAAACCTTAAGTTGTATAAAGCTAAAATGATTCAAGCTCACAACAAGTTTGTCCATCCTAGAGGTTTTCAAGTAGGAGAGCTTATTTTAGTTCTAAGAAGACTGATTGTTTCCCATCATAAGATGCGAGAAAATTTTGAACCCACTTAGGAATACCCATTTTCCATAGAAAAGGCCTGCCAAAGAAGATCTTATCAGCTTATTAATTATAAGGGAGAGCGCCTAATGCTTCCAATCAATGGGATCTACTTAAGAAAATATTACAAATCATGTTTGAAAATAATTATCATCAATGAAAATTCCATTTCGAATTCAATCTCTTCCTTGTTCAAAGTATTCTTATTTATTAACCTACCTGGATGTCTTTAGAGTAGGTGTAATGAACTCGAGTGATGTCCTATCCTTCATCGACACAAAATTAATACAAACTACACATAAACATATAAAATAAATACATATCTTTTATCTTGGGCTACTCTAAGTTGAGATAATGCCCCCAACAACACTCACTCAATAGCCGCTTAGGTCGAAATGAAATTCTAGAGGATGTAAGTCTGCTACACTTTCCTTCCTTACTTGGCCATTTCACATCGATGAGCACCTTGTTAGTTTGGTAGGCCTTACTGCATGGCCGATAAGCTACCCTTTTTATTTAAGAAGATGTGAGTCTCGTTACACTTTCTTCTTAGATTAGCCTTTGTAACCAGGTTGAGTATATTTGAGTTTTAGATAAGTCCCCAGCAGCCTCCTTCCTAACCGCTTCAAGTTTGGGTCAAATCCTTCCTCAGGCTCCCCTAGTCACTCTAGGTCAGATAGCATATGTCTCACCGATGACAGACTATCTCGATGATTAGTTTTTCCTGGAAAGTTGTAATCCTATAACTTTTTTTCCAAATTGATCATTGCGACCCCGCACCTTAGATGGTTGGTTCTCACTATGCCATGAATACCCACTCATGCCGATAGTACACCTTAGTTTGGTTCTCGCATCTTAGGATACACCACTCATAGCAAATCTAAGTCTACTATGTTTTCCACTTGAGTTAGCCATCATACACTTATAGGAGTTTTTTTAAGGCTCAGGATAACACCCCTAGTAACACCTCCCTTGTCGGCACTATATTTGGATCACATCTTCTGCGACCCCATTTAGACACTACCCAGGTTACTATTAGATTGTGCAGTTCCCCTTTCCTAGTAACCACCCCTTTAGTTGCAGAATTAATCTTGAGGATGTGCAGATTCTCCCTTGGTCCAGTAAAGCTAAGATATGTCAAGGCTAACATATCCCCTTCTTAGTGTGGTCCCTCACACACCAATAGGGTCCATGCAGACATATAAACAAAGTATATATTCACCTATGGATTAGAGGACACCTTTTCCCAGCACATCCTATCTTTAGATAGTGTCGAAAACTCCTATAGGAATTGTGTGATTACTCTTGAGTTCATATAAGTGCCCAACGACATTGAGTCAATAGTCTCCCCTTAGTCAGGTTCTATTTGTTATGCTGCCAACAAGTCACCCCAGCAGTTGTTCCTTGCTTAAGAAGATGTAAGTCTACTACGCCTTCTTCCTAGCACAACCATTGCACACTAAAAGGAAACCCCTTAGGTTGGTTAGCCCCACCCCATAGCATGTAGACTATCCCTTTGGATTTATAAATCTGAGATAGGACAAGTTTGTTATAGCCTCTTCTCAGTGGGTCCAACGCACACTGATAAGAACCATAAATTAAATCTATCAAATTTGATCGAGCTCACATCCCCAGTAGATATGCCTTCAATTAAAAATCAAACTAAACCAAACAAACCATATCAAATCACGTGAAATTAAGATAAAATTAATCATGACTACTTTTGAGTTGACATAAATCCCCAATGTCATTCACTCAATAATCACCCTAGGTTAGGTTTAATTTATTGTGCATCCAACAGGTCACCCCAGTGGTTGTTCCTCACTTTGGATGATGTATTACCCCCATTCCTAGCACAATGCCACACCAAAAGGAATCCTCTTAGGTTGGCTACTCACAGAGGTAGACTATCCCTTTTGAATTGTAAACCTGAGCTAGGTCAAGGATGATAGAGCCCCTTCTGAGTGGTTCCATCACACACCGATAGGGTCCATACATTAACTCAGATAAATTTTCCCTAGTGGAGTTAAATCACACCATTCTCCCTAATGGAGCCCCAAATCATATATAAACAAGTCAAGAAAATAAATCAAATTCAAAACAAGCCTCTTTAGTGGAGCTAAATTAAACTAACACCCCTAGTAGAGTCTAAATCAAAGAAATCAAACCAAACTCTTATTCCTAGTGGATACAACCCCAAACAAATCTATGAATCAAACAAATCTCAATCCCAATAGAATAATCGCTTCCTAGTGGAAGGTTCATATACCCGATCCTCAATAGACTCAAGCCCATATCTCTAGCATATATGCCTCCACATTAATTAAAACAAAACTAATTAAAGTCAATTTGATCTTAACTCATGGTTAAATATAAATTCTTATCCCCAATAGATCTTCTTTCTACAAATCATATAATCAAATCAAATTCAAACCTTATCTCCAGCAAATTTTCTTCTTCTATGCCCTCGACATAGACCCCTCATATGTCATGTCCAATGCATGTGTGATCCCCTAGAGGATCTCCCTCCATGTCCTTGACATGGAATTCTCATCAAATCTTATTTCTTCTCTTATGCACACCTTTAATACTTCAACCAAATGACTAACAATGTATTCATTCATATTACATCATCATAACATTGTAATCAACATTTAATTATTTGTGTGGTGCAAGCTCAAACATATTATAGTGTGAATTAACACACTATATTATTTTATAATATATGATGTTATATTATACTTTGCTATAATATAATATATTGTCTAACATTACACCTCATTAAAATCACTTAAAAGGAACAAATAACAAAATTTTATCAAAATATTAATAATGTTTATTTTGGATGTAAAATTATTTATTTTCTATTAGAAATGGTGCAAAATAGCATAATTTTGGTGTTTCTTCTTGGTGTGTGCTGTGAATTTGGCCAAATTCTTCCATTTGAACCTTGTAATTATCATTTTTATGAGTTTTGACACAATGTATTATAACAAAAGTAAAACATACTAAAATGTACAATAACATTTAGTAACACACCACCACATTCATATATATGTGAAGTTATATTGTTATGTACATTATATTTTAATATGATTTCATATAATATATTATCTTACAATACACCTTAAAATGAATAACTTTAAGCAAAAAAATTATAAAATTTGGTTGAAAATGAACATTTATTTTGGATGCAAAATTCCATTCTTTTGATTAAATAACACACCATACACCCCCAATGATATTCCCTCAAGCTTACCTTTAAATCCCATCATCTCTATAAATTAGTATTTTATGAATTACCAATACCAAACTCTACTACATCATACTATAACAAACTAAAATTTGCTAAACAACAAGTTGTAATAGACATGCTACTATATGCGATGCTACACTATGTTTTGGTATTATATTATAATATATAACATATATTATACCGTATATCACATCACAAGGGAATTTTAGATGAAAATCATAAAATTAGTCTAAACAATAAAAAACTATATGGTTTTAAATTTTAAATTGAAATATATATATGATGCCATGCTCTACCTATTATGAATTTGGACAAATTCCTCCATTTTAAAGTATAAATCAACATTTTTATAAATAATGCTAGTGTAGAGTTCTACAGATTGCATGATTATAAAATACTAAAAAAATTTAAATTATGTAGAATAATATATTATGATATATGATGTTATACTATGCTACAACATATAATATTTATTTTGAACATAAAATCTTACTTTTAGACTACAAGTGGCATGGCACCTTTGGTAATTACAACCCACTTCAAATTTAACAAATTTCATCATCTAATTTATTAAATAAACATTTTATAATTTAAATTAATATAAACTATAGGCATAATACCATAATATACTAGAACATTTTAAAATATCTTATAACATCTAAAAACACATTAGTACATGCTCAAATATATGATGCAACTTTATACTATAACATATTGTATTATAATATGATTTAGGGTTAGGGTTTATGTTATTCAAATCTCTAATAGTCAAGGAAAGTCTCTTGAAGACATTTTAGCCACCATAACCATGTTAGCAATAGGTCATTCTTAGATCTACCCAATGACATCTTTATTCAAGGTTTAGGGTTTAGGTTTTGTGGGTTAGGTCAGGTTAGTTGTAGGGTTTAGAGTTTAGCATTTAGGTTGGGTTTAGTGTTTAGGGGCTTTAGGGTGGGGTTTAGGTCACAGGGGTTGTGGGGGGTAGGGTTTAGGGGTTAGGGTTTAGCCTGGGTTTAGAGAGGTTTTGGTTGTGAGTTTAGGGTTTAGGTTTAGGTTTAGAGGTTTGGGGATTTAGGTTTAGGTTTAGGGTTTAGTTTAGGGATTTAGCATCAGGGTTTAGGGTTTAAGTAGTGGGTTTAATTTAGAATTTAGGTTTAATGTTTTTTAATATAGAATAAATTAAAATTCAACATATCTTCTTTTTGATTTGATCAACCAAGTAGCATCCCATGTTTCTAAGACACAAGCAACGACATAGATCAAAAATGATCAACCATAGAGCAAACTAAAAACCCTAGATAAGTTGAACTATCTCTACTATAAAGACATAGTTCCATATGCAGCATATTAGATCGACTGCCTTGCTTAGCTTCCATTGAGTGATGAGGAGATCCACTATCATTTCCTCAATATCTCCTCCGCCACGCACTACTGTAACCTTCCCTCCACCCACCTCCATAACCACTTTGACCACCGCCTCCATATCCACCAACACCTCAGATCTCCCACCCATCGGATAATCATCACCTGCATTCACATCCATTGCCGTATCTAGACTGACTGAGATGGTGATGTTCATGTGCCAAGGTTTTGGCCATTCTTGTGGTATAGGATTACTTTTGTGGTTTGTGTTACCTGTGGTTTGGTCTGTGGGGGGAGATCGGCAGTTTTGTGGTTGTAGGGTTTAGTAGAGGGTCAGGGTAGTGGCCTAGGTTTAGGGTTTGTGGCCCAGTAGGGGCCTGGCTCTTCCTGGTGTGGATGGTGGGCCCAAGGCTCAGGATCTGTGGATTGGGCCCATGGCTGTAGCCCTGAGCCCAGTGGTCTTTGTGGCCCAGTGGCCCAGGTCAGGGGGGCCCAGGTGGCCCAGGGCCCTGGAAAACCAAGCAAACCCGGCAGGCCTAGGCTCATTTTAGTTTATCTTTACATCTGAATCCCATCTTTAATTCCTTTTATCTTTACTCAGCTCATCTTTATATCCATCTAGCCTAGGCCCATCTATCAGTTTATTTATCTTATCTAGGTTTTATCTTAGCCTAGCCTCAGTGCCTAGGTTCATCTTATTGAGTCTTATTTATTATCTAATTTTAGGCCTATTTTATCTTTAAGCTTAGGGCTACATCTTTATTTTATTTTTAGTTTAAGATGTATTTCCACCAGTTAAGGCTTTAGGGCTCATTTTGAATTTAATTTACCTTTTATTTGGTTCAGAGGGCAGTGGCTAGGGTTTTCTTTATCTTAGTTTAGTTTATCTAGCTTGCTTCATTTTATTTGTTTATTTTATCATTATCTGAAGTTTTATCTTTTAGTTATGGTTTAGTTTTTATTATATATTTTGGGTATTTATTTTGATCTAGTTTTATTTATCAGATTTGCCCATTTTATATTTTAATATATTTAGGTTTTACCTTAGTCATTATATATCTTACTTAGCTTTAGGGTTTTATCTTATTTATTTTTTATTTTATTTAAATTAATTTGTTATTTTATCTTTATCCGTCTTGGTAGCCTGGGGTCTCTTAGCCTAGGTTTTATTTTCTCTCATTTTAGGCTTCAGTTATCATCATCTTACTTTATCAGCTCTAGCCTAGCCCAGCCTCCCAGCCTCTGGGTGGATCTGTGCCCCAGTGGCTCATGGCCCTGGCCCCATGGCCTCCCGGTCAGAGCCCATGGTCTTGTGGTAGGGCTCAGATCTAGGATCTGGGTCTGTTCCAGCAGCCTGTGGTCAGTGGCTCAGCCTCTGTCAGGGCCTCAGTGGCTCAGGCTCCAGGGACTAGGGCCAGTCAGTGCCCAGTGGCCCAGTGGGCCCATGGTCCACCCTAGGGCCTGGGGCCCAGTGGCCTGAGGCCTGGGCTGCACTTAGAGCTGAGTGGTCCAGTGGCTCAGTGGCCAGGCATTCCAGGGGTCCCAGGCCCAGTCAGGCCTAGGCCTGTGGACTGCTCCTCCTTTGTCCGCCCTGAGCTCAGGGGCCCAGGATCTGCCGCCCAGTGGCCCAAGGCCCAGTGGCCTAGGGCAGTGGCATCATTCAAAAAAAAGAAACCAAACAAACCCATAAGTCATTATTTATTTTATCTTATCTTAGCCTTTATCTATTTTATTATCTTTATTTAGTTCTTTACTTTTTAATTTTAGATTATTTATCTTTTATTTTTATTTATCCTTTGTAGGCTTTTATCTTAGCCTGTCTTTTAAATTTTGACCAGTCTCAGCTCATTTCACTTAGCTTTCATTTTTTATCTTTATATTCTTAGCCTTGCCATCTGGCCTAGCTAGTCTAGGTCTGGGCTTACTCCATTTTATCTTTCTATCTTTAGTCTTTACTTATTTACCTTTCACTCTCTAGTTTGTCATATACCTCTTTAGTGGTCTAAGATCTAGGATCAAAGTAGTGAGGGTTTGGCCAGTGGGGGGTGCTCAGGGCCCAGGGCTCAGGGCCTGCCAGTGGGGCCTGAGGTTTAGGGCTCAGGGCTGTTTGGGGCCCAGAGGGCCTGTGGGCCTGGGTTTGTGGCCTAAGCCTAGTGACTGGATTTAGGATTTTGGATTTAGGATATGGTTTAGGCCCAGGTTGTCGTGTTTTAGTTTAGGTTTTAAGGTTTTGGTTTTTATTTTAATAAAGAATAAATTTAGATTCAAAGATTTCTCATTTTGATTTCATCAACCAAGTAAGACATCAAGTTTAAGAAGACACAGGGCCATAAAAAAAAATAAGCACACATAGAAAACTAAAGAAAGTTCCATATAAATGGGACTGGCTCACGCTTTCTGCTTCCCATCGTGGCCAACTCGACCTCTCGTAAGAGGATCTACCATCATATCCCCGATCTTAACTTCACCATGCTCAGAACTGGCTTCTCTTCCCGCCTCCATAACCACACTACTTGGCCCACCACCACCTCCATATCCACTCCCAGACTCTAGATACCACATCACTATGATAACCACCTCCACCTCCACCGTCAGATCTACACCGAGCCCTGCTCAAAGTGGATGTCCCTGCTATCAAGGTCTCAACCCATCTTAGTTTATTAAGTTTAAAGTTTTAGGGTTTTTTTTTAATTTATTTACTCACCTCTGCTAAAGGTCTGGGGTTTAGGGTTTAGAGTTTATGGTAGGGTTTATTATTTAGTGTTTTGGCCCAGGGGTGGAAGGGTTTAGGGTTTATGCTTTAGGAAGGAGGTTTGTGGTTAGTGTCAGTGGGCCCAGGTGGTGTGGGGTACAATGTTTAGGGATTAGGCTGTTTAGGCACAGGTGTGTTTGTAGTGGTTTTTTTAAAGAAAAAAATTAATTAAACATCCAGTTCCTTTATTTAGTTTATTTTTATTTATTTTAGTTTATTTTACTTTTTATTTATTTTAATTTGGGATTATTTTTATTTTATTTACTAATTTATTTACTAGGTTTTTTATTTTAGTTTTAATTCCTTTATCTTTTGTGTCGTTTAGGCTTTATTTTTTTTAGATTTTATGCAGATTTTATCTTATCAGTTGTGCTTTATTTTAGGTTTATTTTAGTCTATTTTATTTTATTTTTCAGGTTTAGCTTGTATTTTTAGTTTATCTTTATGTAGCTAGATTTAGGTCTCATTTAATTCCCAGGGTTTAGGTTTTATTTATTTTAGTTTATTTAGTTTAGGTCTCAAGCCAGGTTATGTTTATGTATTATTTATTTTAGGTTCTTATTTTAAGTTATTTTTAATAGTTTTAGTTTAGCTTTTATCTTTATTTGATCTTTTATCTGTCATCATTTATTTTATTTTATTAAGCTTTCATTCATCCCAGTTTATTTTATCTTTATAGTTTTAGCCTAAGCCTTCCTTTATCTTCTTTTAGCCTTTTCAAAGTCCAGTCAGGCCTAGCTCAGGGTTCCTTATCTTATTTCTTGATCTCATTTTATCCAGGGTTTAGCCTCCATCTATTATCTATCTTGAGGTTCATTTAGCTCCAGGTCCAAGCCTTGCAATGTGGTATCAGGACTCCATGGCCTGGTGGCTCTGGTGGCAGTGGCTCAGTGGCCCAGTGCTCAGGGTCTGCTGCCCAGGGGCCTTGGCCCAGGGCCTGGGGCTCAGGGCCTAGGGCCCAGCTGCCTAGGGCCTAGGGCCTAAGGCCTAGAGCCTAGGGCCTTAGGTCTGTAAGCTCCTTTACCCGAGGGTTTAGGGTGGGCTTTTATCTTTGGTTGAATCAATTAAACTGGGTTTAGCGAAATTTTAGCCATATTTATTTTAGTTTATTTTATCTTAATTAGTTTATTTTATTTTAGTCTGGCTTCATTTATTTTAGTTTATTTCCTTGGGTGCAAAATCATTATTTAGACTAGTTTTAATTCCATTCTTAGGCCCTTTATTTTACATGTGCTTTTTTTAGCCTAGTTTAGATTTTATTTTTTTAATCCATTTTTAATTTTAGCCTTTATCTTCTCACCAGATCAGTTTAGCTTCATTTATTTTATTTTCATTTTGTGCACCTTTATTTATTTTATTTTTAAGTCATTTAATTAAGGTTTGCTTTAGCCTTTCAAAAGTTTAGGTGAACAGGTCTGAGCCTTTAGGGTTTAGAGTCTGTGTGGCCAGGGCTCAGTGTGTGCCCAGGGTCGCCCAGGGGCCCATGGGTTTGGGGTGGTGGTCAGGGTCAGTCTTTAGGGATCGCTTGTGGTTTAGGGGTTTAGGGTTTAAACCCCAAGGCCTAGGGGCCTGATGGCCTGGTGGTCAGGGTTTAAGTTTTAGGTCCAGGGGTTCAGCTTTGTTTAGGTGTTTATTTTTTTAACGTGAGAACAAATTTATATTCAACATTTCTCTTCTTTTTCTATTTGAGCAAGTGTAACACAGTTTTCTAAGACACAAGAGAAGACATAGATAAATAATGAGCATTGAGCAGCAAATCAAAAATCCTAGATAACAAGAACTGCCTCTACTATAAAGACAGCTATTAAGAGACTAGATCAAATCGACTGCTCTTCTCAGCTCCAGTCAAGATCGGCACCCCAACCTCTCGAGTAGTGGATCCCCCGCCATATCCCCCATCTTCCCATCGCCACCACCATGCTTGTAACCTCCATCGACCCTCCTCCCTCCCTCCATCCACACTCACTACATCAACCACCACCTCC